>JACEFZ010020689.1:52500-417500 GCA_014155875.1 Cepaea nemoralis | reverse complement strand
ATTTCTGGTTTTCAATTAGTAGTCGGCATCAACGATTAGGGGATATTTATCTCTCATCTCAACTTTACGTACCACATGCAACGAGAAAAAGAGTGTTGAAGAGTTGCATAAAACCTTTGTGTTTGTATGGATGAGAAGCATGGCCAATGAGCAGACAAGCTGAATAACATCTGATGGCTGTGGAAATGGGGTTTTTGAGAAAAATGCAAAGAATACCATGGACAGACAGAAAAACCAGTGACCAAGTCCTACAATAAGCAAATGAAAACCGTAAACTGATTAGAGATATTAGACGTAGACAGCCACAATATTTTAGTCACGTTAAGAGAAGGAATAAATTGGTGAACGTGTTGACAACTGGCAAGATCGGAGGGAAGAGAACAAGGGGGCAGCAGAGAAGTAAATATATGGATGGGTTGGCCACGTTGTATGGTCGAGACAAGAACACTGAGCTGATTCATGACTCTGGTGATCGAGTGAGATGGCAAAACAAGGCCGCACATGATTACCAGCACGGTACATGATGATGATGATGATGGATGTTGTCTGGATCGGGTACCTTTCCTTTCTTCATACGATGTAGTGCATCTTCAACTTCCGCTGCAAGGTTTGGTGGACCCTCATCATTGTTTTGAAATTTACATCCGGTCTCCTATCATCTTACAGCTCTTTCAGATATTCCGTCCATCTATTGACTATATCACCTTGTCCCATCAATATTGCACCGTTCCTAGAATTTTAAACATTCAGTGGTATTTCGTGTGTTCCTACCTGTTATTGTATTTATTTGTTGATACATGGAATGTGAGTCCTTTCTATAGTTTGTCCCAGTTTCCACGCACTGTTGATTTAGCCATACATCTTTAGCCACTTTGCATTTATTTACTATTTATTTATGCATTCTGTTATATTCTTCTTTATCTTGCTTTTTCTTTCTTCTTTCGTCCATCATTTGCAAAATTTCATCTGTCATCCATTTCTTTTTTGCAATATATGTTTAGGTGGAATGCTTTCTTTTCATGTTTGCATTGATTGGATTGATTCCCGCAACATGTCCCATTGTTCATCAATAGTCTGTATTATCTCCATGGCAATATATCTGTTCTATACAATTTATTTGTCCGTTTTAAGTAATGCTAGGTCTAACTTGATATTCTGTGAGGGTTTTCTTTATATTTTTAAGTCTTAACCTAATCTTTCCTATAACTGGCGCATGGTCACTATGTCGATCTGCTCCTATCTAGTTTTTGCTCCTACTAAACTGCTTCTGAATCTCTTTGGAATCAGTATGTAATTAATTTGATTACGAAAATTATCTCCATAGCTTTCCCACGTATATAATTGTCGACGATGTTGTTTAAACCAGGTGTTACCTATTACCATTTCATGGTATCCTGCCCACACTATTAATCTGTCACCTCTCTCGTTCCTACCACCAGTTATACCACTCACCTTTTCGTAGCCGACGATATACTAATTGTTAATACAGGACACAATGGTTCGTTGCCCTCTAGCTCCGTTATTTTAGGACCCCCATGTGAAATACACACCGATTAATGCAAGCTGCTGTGTGCACATTAATTTTTTATTTTTTTTTCGCGTTTCCATCCTGTTTCAGGATATTGCGGTCAACACCAGCATCTTTCAGCTGTATGTTGATTCCTAGGCTAGATTACGCTCATCAGCACGCCACGACTTTCTGAGCGACCGGCTCCATACTCTCATAAGTCACTTTTGCGATTCGAACCACTGCTACTTCTCGTCGCGTCACGTGACGAGAGTATTCGGGGTTAGCGGAGAAAGCTGCTAACCCCTCGGCCATGGAGCGGGCTAATTTTTAAAACATGGAGCACATTAATTATCATTTATATTTTGATTTTTGTGTTTTTAAGGCGTTTAATGTTAAACATATTTCAGTTGACTTAATTCTCGATCCCCGCTCTTGCTACAGTATAATGTTTAAACACATATTTCGCTGAAGCAGCACTTAGTCTCAAATGTCAATTGTCTTAGTAGTTTATATCCCCCGCCCACACACACACATACATCTGAATGAGTGGTTTTGGCTCCAGCGTTTTGCTTTACCCAAGGACTCCTATGGGAGTCGAGATGGCGGAATGGCTACACGTTTGCCGGCGGCTCGATGGTTGTGAGTGCAAAACCACATCGTAGTAGATTCTTGAAATAGTCCTGGCCTAAAACTGGTGCCAGGAAATGTCTCGGGTAGTAAATATGGCCAGCGTGATACTGCCCGCATCACTAGCAGACTGATGATTGGTCTATACAGATAAGGGTTTAGCACCATATGACCAATACACCTTAAGGTGTATTAAAGGGTCTTTTACTGACTTTACAAAGTCTACAATGGTCTTTAGATGACCCTGGGCCAGAATCTACACGTATATGAATGTTTATGTGTGGGTGTCACGTGTCTGTATGAATACAGACCTGGTCTATACAGATAAGGGTTTAGCACCATATGACCAATACACCTTAAGGTGTATTAAAGGGTCTTTTACTGACTTTACAAAGTCTACAATGGTCTTTAGATGACCCTGGGCCAGAATCTACACGCATATGAATGTTTATGTGTGGGTGTCACGTGTCTGTATGTGAGGTGTGTCTGCATGTGTGATGTGTCTTTGTGTGTCTATGTATGCAGTACCAGTGTCCCACGTCATCAGGCGAACCCACTCCGACTTCAGAGGCACTTGTAATTTACGTCCCCAAGCCAAGGACGAGAAGTCAAAATGTTAGTCCAACTGCCCGGTGTATGGGATTGAACCCCTTACCTCAGCATCAACACACTGGATGTTCTTATCCATTCGGCCATAATGACCCCCGTTTTCGTGTTTTGGATATTAATGTCTTTGCCACATTCTGCACTGTGACTGTTTACTTGCTCCACTAGGGTTTGTAACACTTACTCGCTTTCTGCTAGTAACACTGTATAGTCAGCATATCTGAGATTGTTTGTGATTCTTTCATTTATGTTTAGTCTATGCATCTTTCTGTGTATAAGATGAAGAGGCTTGGGGACCACACGCATCCCTGCCGCATTCCTCTTTTTATCTCCATGGGCGATGAGTAATTATTTCCATATCTAATTGTCGCCACTTGTTCCCGCTCCAGGTTACTAATAAGTCTGATGTCCTTTCCGTCTACTCCATTATCTTGCAGGCATGCAATTAATTGTTCATTTTGTTCTCTGTCAAAAGCTTTCTTGTAGTCTATAAGACATACGTATATATTTTTCGGTACGTCTATATATTTTTCAGTACGTCTATATATTTTTCAGTACGTCTATATATTTTTCAGTACGTCTATATATTTTTCAGTACGTCTATATATTTTTCAGCCAACATTCTCAAACAGATTATAGCTTCTCTTGAGCTGCTGTTTTTGCTGAACCCAAATTATTCTTCAACTACTTCCTCATCTATTTTATTTTGAATTCTTTCTTGTGTGACCTTGAGAAATATCATTGTTATAGGGCTCATTAAGCTAATAGTTTTGTAATTCTCACAATCAAAAGCTCTTGGCCAGTGTGATGAAAATGGATGTGTTCAAATTCTCGGGGATGCACCAAGAATTGTATATATCATTAACATTACGACCTAGTAAAGAAATTTCATAATCTCGGTATAAGTTAAGTACTTTTATAATATTATATAAACAGAAGGTTACTTAGACAAATTAATTCCATCAGACGTCGGGAGTTTTAAATCTGTATGTCAGGAACACAGCCGCCTACTTTTACTAATTTGTGATCAATAGCTGTATAAGTAAATGTAAAGCGTCCTTTTGTTAGTTTCTGACCATTAGCAATGGCAAACTGCATTCTTTAAAAGTGCCTAGTTCATTATGATTCACTTAAAGACAGATCATCGCAAGACAAGGGATCCACGACTCTGGTGATCGAGTGAAATGGCGAGTCATGACCGACCACGCTTTCCGGCATAGCACATAATTGATTGATTGACCAATAGCTATATAAGTAAGTAAATGTAAAGCGTTCATTTACTAGTTTCTGATCAATAGCAACGAGTCCTTCAAGAAACAAATGAAGATCGTAAACTGATTAGAGACATTAGACGTAGACAGTCATAATTTTTGGGCATGTTATGAGAAGAAATGACTTGGAGAACTTGGTGACAACTGGCAAGATCGAAGGGAGGAGACCAAGGGGAAGACTGAGAAGTAAATACCTGGATGGCTTGGCCACGTGACATGGTCGAGACAGGAACACAGAGCTGATCCACGACTCTGGTGATCGAGTGACATGGCAGTACATGACCGCCCACGCTTATCGGCATGGCACATGATGGATGGATGGATCAATAGCTGTATAAGTAAGTAAATGTAAAGCGTTCTTTTGCTAGTTTCTGATCAATAACTGTATAAGTAAATGTAAAGAGTCCATTTACACGCCTTGATTCATATTGGGTATATGGTCATCATCAAGTGCCGTGCCGACTGGCGTAGGCGTTCATGACTTTCCCCAGATCTCGGTCTTTGGTTTTCTGGATCAACTCTGCCGTTGATATTCCTCCATGTCACCGTCGCATTCCATCCAGCATCATGTCTTGTGGTCTGCCTCTGCCTCTCTTCCTCTCGATTTTCCAGTTGTCACGATGTTCTCCAATGCCTCTCTTCTCATTACATGACCACAAAAAACTGTTTGTCTCTTTCTTATTTGTGTACATAATGTTCTAGTTTCATTAGCCTGTCTCAGGCAGTCGTCGTTAGTTACTCTGACAGTCTAAGGAATTCGCAACATTCGTCTAAGGAACCACATCTCTGTTGATTCCAATCTCTTCCTAATTTGTTCATTTATATTCCAAGATTCACAGCCATACAGCAAAACAGGTTCTGCGTAGCTCTTTAGCACCTTCTTTCTTACATTCAATGATAACGACTTACTGCATAAGATATTCTTCATTTTTTTAAATGCAGCCGTTGCTTGCCCTATTCTGCTCTTAATCTCTGTTGTGCATCTTCCATCAGATGTTATAAATGTCCTTGGATATTTAAAACTATCCTTTTGGTGAAGAATTTTCCCTTCTATCTCTATTTCACATTTGGGTGTCACCTGTTTCTTTGATTCCCCATTGTTACTGTTTTCTTGATATTCAAGGAGAGTCTTTTCCTTGCACTCTCTGTTACTACAATGTCCATCAATATGGTGCTAGTCCGATTATTTTTATTATATATTTATTTATATTATTATATTTTTATATAGGGAGTCTCCATGACGAAGTGGTCAAGCCGTTTGACTCGGACTCCGAAGGTTTGGGTTCGATTCAGGGCCGCGTCCTTCGGTTCGCGAGTGAAATATTTCGGAGACTTCTGTGGGTCGTCGCTAGAGCTACGGAGTTCGTGCTTTGAGAGACGCTTTCCGCGCTGCGAGCCATATGGGACAAAACCCGGTGCAATGAAGTCGACCCTGTCGACTTTTAAGCGACTTTTTTAAGCGACTGGTGATTGATTGATTGATTGATTGATTGATTGATTGATTGATTGATTTAGGAACCGACATCACAGCATTCGGTGATGTGGTAAATATCCTTCTTCTTCTGCGTTCATCCTGAGAGTTTTTTTTCCCTACATGATTGCGTTGTGCCTGTTTACAGCAGAGCTGCGTTCTTGCGCCGTTAGGCCGACACATCCGACTTCTGCGGGCAATTGTTGACCGGGTTAAACTTCCCCGGGGTTTCGTAGGACGTTTGACTCTTACTATTGTGGTGTTATTCCCCATCCCAGCTGACCCACTTAGAACAGCCAAAGACATCCCGGTCAACCCTCAAGGGAAGGCAGGGGCAGACCATGGGCATCCCCCGCCATCTAAGGAGGCTTCCATAATTGCAGAGCCAACGCATAGCGCTCTGGTACTGAGCTCACCCAAGGAATCGTCACATCTTGCACATGGCAGCTTAGCTTCACTTCCATATATTGGGCCCAGGGTTGCCATTCTAGATGTTTTACATCCAGATCTAGATGTTTTTCCCCGGCGTCTAGATGTCGTTTTCTGACGTTTGGATGTTAGATGTAATTCTAGATGTTTTTCATTTGGAGTTTGATATTTTCTAGATTTTACTTTTCATTGGATGTCATTTAATTATTACTGTCTATAATATTTATTACGCATTTGTTTATTTGATCTGGACGCGCGTAAATTATGGTAACTGCTATTATTTAAACTTTGAACTGACTTAGGTCAACTCTCAACAAACTGGCAACCCCCCGGTAATGAGTACAAACGCGCATAAATCATAACATTATTTGAACTGTAAACTCACTGTGTTGCAAATTATTGACGTGATGCCTACTTTGTGATTCTTTTATGTGATTTTTGTTTTTTTAAATAATTGCTCACCTTCATGTGTGGCTTCCACTTTGAACAAATCTTTCAACATGCCAAAAATAAAGCAATATGAACAAAAATTTCCGAAAGACTGGCTGCAGGATGACATAATTAAAGACTGGTGATGGCAGTTCAGCCTGTGTCCTTTGAACTCTTCTTTGTGGCAGTGAGGCCTGGATAGGGTTGCCAGACGTCCAGCAAAGAGTGGACATGTCATCCTTTTTAGCCTCTTGTCCTCAATCCGGCATGCTAAAAACCTTTAAAATGTCCGGCTTTTTAAATATTTTATGTTATCATTTTTTATGTATTGTTGTTACAATTTACAATGTATCTACACTCTACCGCTTGTTTACATTCTTTATTAAAACCCATTGCTTAATAATATTTACTTAATTTTCCTCTCTCTCTCTCTCTCTCTCTCTCTCTCTCTCTATATATATATATATATATATATATATATATATATATATATATATATATATATATATATATATATATATATACCAAATGTGAAACACCAATTATTTGTATAATTTGAATCTAACTGTTGCTATATTCGGCAACACTAACAATGCTGTAGTCTCTATGGTCAAAATGTTAATGTTATTTCCGGTTCCGGTAGCAGAGCCGCCACTTAAAATTGTTGAGTTAAGTTAAGAACCGACATCACTGCACTCAGGAATTCCCATACGTGCTCAGTCCCCTCATTCAACAGCCAGCGAAGCGTCATACAACTAATCGTTCCCACCGCTATCTGATTAAAAGTTCTCCTGGTCTTCCCTCTCAGTTTTGAGATTCTTCCAGAACCCCTACCGACCCTCCGCAATCTCATTCTTTCCACATATGGGTTCTCAATCTGTTCCTCTGCCTTCTCCACCTGGTTTTAATTTGTAATGTTTGCCGTCTATGTTTATGAAAATGGCTTCTGCAAAGAGAAAATGCAAATTCTCGAACACTATGAACAATAAGTTTCCATGTTTCGTTGAAGAACGCAACGAGAATGAGTTGGAACAAAGAAAAAGCAGCGGCAGCAGCAGCATATAACAATAATATGAACTGGAAACAATTAGGTATATTTAGCTCCTGCGAAAAGAAGAGACATACTAAACACAGACACAATGCACATTCACATACCTCACAAGGAAATCCACTGTACACAGGTGAAAAACAAAGTGTGACTTATCCAACATCAGAAGCAATCAATAAATATATAAAAATAACATTAAGTACAATAACAAAAAATTTTTAATTTTAATTAAAATTTTTTAAATTAACATTAAGTAAAATAACAAATACTTATTTGTTATTTTATTGTTTTATTATTTCATTTTATTTATTTATTGATTGCTTCTGATTTTGGATAAGTCACACTGTTTTTCACCTGTGTACCATGGATTTCCTTGTAAGATATGTGAATGTGCATTGTGTCAGTGTTTAGTATGTCTCTTCTTTTCGCAGGAGCTAAATATACCTAATTGTTTCCAGTTTATAACGAGAATGAGGCAAAGTGTACGATTTGCGATAGTTACTTGTCCGTTGCCAACAAAGGAACTACTGACTTGGAGCGCCATGTTGACAGTGAAAGACATAGAAACCTAATCAAAGTGTCCGCGTCATCTAGCACATTGACGCCTTTTTTTCAGCCTAAGTACTCAAATGTGTTGCTGAAAGCGCATGTGGCTAAAGCAACTTTGGCATTTCATGCAGTTTGTCATCATCAGTCTTACAACTCGATGACCCGCAAAGCTGGTTTGATGCACACATTATTTGAAGATTCAGAAATTGCTAAAAATATTGCTTGTGCAAAAACAACGACTGAAGCAATAATAAACCAAGTAATTGCCTCCCACACTGTTGATGAATTGGATAAGTGGTATTTCATGTTTCGGTCTTTCGACAGATGCTAGCAATCACGGTTCGCAGAAAATATTTCCGGTCGTTGTTCAGTACTTTGGCTGGAAAGCAGGTGAAATAGAAAACTAAAATTCTAGAGTTAGACAACACACCAAATGAAATCTCAGAAACTATATCACAGTATATTTTGAGAACACTCCAAAAATATGAGATACACTTATTGGCAGCTATTGTAATAAAATTGTACTGATTGTGGGTTTAATATGGAACGATTTAAATGAAACATTCAATATGTCCTCCTTTGTCCTCCTTTTTATCTTATTATGTCCTCCTGTGTCCTCCTTTTTGTCTTATTATGTCCTCCTTTTGGTGCCCACGTATCTGGCAACCCTAGGCCTGGACAACTTACACCAAGAGAAACGTTTAAACAGCTTTCATATGCGGTGTCTGCGAAGAATACTTAGTATTAAGTGGCAAGACAAAATCACAAATACAGAAGTATTGGAAAGATCAGGTTGTGTGACGGTTTGTTCCATGCTCAGCTTCGTAGACGCTCAGAGCAGTGTCTAGCCACTACGCTACCGCGGATCCCAAGTAGCAGTATGGTCACTGTTAAATGCAACAGGATGTTGACAAACTATACCTCTAAATGATTCAACATAAAAACAGCGCTAACGATCACCATTCTAGAATAGAAAAGGTTGACTGCTACGCCATGTAAAGGACATGCAACTAAAATATATATTTGGACAACGCGTTTCGAAGGTTGCGGGCTCGATTTCAGACTCTATCATTCGGTCCACGGCCGCCATTTTCTTCGGCGACCCCTGAGGGTTGTTACTGGAGCTACGGAGTTCGTGATCTATGTGGCTCTTCTGAAATAGGCTGAACCTTATGGCATAAAATGCGGTGCAATTATGTCGACCCTCTCGGCTTTAAACTTTTAAACCTATTATGCTACATTTAACTTCTTTAATACGTTTTAAATGTTCTGGCTTGTTCTAATAACATTGATATTGTTTTGTTTGTTTGTTTTTTTTAAAGACAATTTTGCCCCTTGTAATTACCATTACTTCTTGGTTTACTGTTATTCAGATTAAATTCTTTGTTTTGACTTTCTGTTCCCGTTAAATCTATAGGGTGTATCTTTAATGACTGTGGGGTACTTTCGGCAATCTAAATCGTGTTATCAGCAGATCTCGGGTTGTTGTCATTATGCCCACCAACTGATTTTTCCGGCATGTCTTGTAAGCACCTCATGATTATTTTACTGAAGACATTAAACATATTGGGCGGAGGCGTGGCTGAGATGTCATGGTGTGCGCCTAGGGTTCAGAAGATACCGGGTTCAGTCAAAGCACAAGGCTGGACATTTTCCCATGAACCATTTGTAACTAGAACTATTAGTAACGTTCCTTGATCTCTAGGGTAGTGACATCGGATACATAGCCTACTCGCATACGGGCACAAACAAGAGGTCCAGTTTGCAAGTTGGGTGCGTTAAAATTCTAGCTGGATCTTTAACGAACGAACGAACGAACGAACGAACGAAAGAACTTTATTTTCAAAGGGTAACAAATTACGTCCTGTCGCTCTGGCCGAGGGGTTACACGACTTTCTCGGTAATCCCGTTTATCCACGCAGGGTAGCGCAGCGCGCGAGAATTGGAAGCGGTTCTACCCGCGATGGTGACTTGCGGGATAATTGAGCCGGCAGCTTAGAAATCAATGGCAAACTACTGAGCGTAATCTTGCCAAGAAATCAACAATCAACTGAAAGATGCTGATGTTGACAGCGATGTCCTGTAACGGATATGAGCATTAAAAAAAAAAAAAATTACGTGTCCATCGTGCACAATGAAAATCGCAAGCAAAGAGTAGGGCGTAAGGTGACCGCCCTGGCAAAACGGTGAGGGAAAAAGAAAAACTACCAGTCGGTAAATAGAGCCCTACCTTTTACGAAATCTTTCTGGAGGAAGCGAATCTTACACAAACGACATCGGACACACTGACCTTTGAGATGCATAATTAGGCGCCTCGCACGCTTCTCGAAGGTGGAACGAAAAAGAAAGGAAGAAGAGGAAGAATAGATCGGGCGATAATACACAACCTTGTCTAAAACATTCTTTACTGTATTGAACACTTCCCAATTTAGTTGTCAATTCTCATGGTTGCCTTGTGTCCTTTTGTTGCCATTATTTGCTGTTTATTATTCTAAGCTCTTTGCCATCAACGGTTAAAGCGTTCAATATTCCGACCATTTTTCATGTTTCACTTTATCAACTGTTGCATGTAATCTGGAGGACGCTGCGATCAACCCACAAGTTGATTTTCTAGGCGATTCTACGTTCAGTAGTTAGCCATTCCTTTCTGAAGAAGAAGTCATCGTTAAGTCCGATTGACTGGTCAACAGGGCAAAAGAAGTTTAAGCGCGAGTGTTTAAAAGTAGGTGGTCAAACTGACCGACAATGTAATCAATGCAGAACAAATATAAATCCCTGCCCGTTTCAGTAGTTCTTTCTGCTAATGTTCACAGAATGTATATGACGTTGTTTGTGCCTTAAACAAACAATTAGATGCATATCCTTTACAGGACATCGCAACACTCTGATGATCTCACTAAAAGCTTTTGGAATTCATCATGACACTTGGGAGACTGCTGACAAGACCTACATTCGTGGCGTACATCATTAACCAAGGGTTTAGTCACTTGTGAAGCAAACAGGACTGCAAGAGCTGTGGGAGGGGGGTGGTCTGGGGGTGGGGGGGGGGGGTGGGGGGGGGGGTAAAAAAGCTGGGGAAAAACACACACACTGCAGGAGATCCGCCTCCAGGAACGTCAAGCATTCTTTGCCCACATTGTCAAAGAACATTTCGAGCCTAACTAGGCCTTACCAGCCACCTTAGAACTAACGGCTCCATACTTTTAACCCCACTGGATGAAATGAATGGTCATCATCATTCTTGATGGACAAACACCACCACAACAGGAAGTCTCAGTCAACCCTAAGATATTTTGGCTACTTGTGATTTCTTGGAAAATTCACATTCAGGAGGTTGCCATTAGCTTTCTGAACGACCGACACTCATACCACTGTATGAAAACCAGCGCAAGGCGGTCTACTTCAAAATCGTCCACTGCTGTATTTCGAACTCGGTGTGAGTAATTGTGAATTGCGTTTGTAACGCCTTCGCCACAGCGCCGGCTGGTACATTTGTCCCTTTATCTTCTATACATTCACACTGGGGGGAAACAAACCCCCCCCCCCCCCCCCCCCCCCCCCAATGTCTTTATTTTACTTCTGATTTTTCTCATTATAATTCTCATCACATAGGCAGAACAGAGAAAGTTATTTTATCCTACACTCGCACCATTTGAGGACAAACTCTACGGTAATGTCAAAAACCCCTTCTTCTATGAGCACCTAAAAAAAAGTGTGTATGAACTATCTTAGAGACCTCAAATGATTCCCCAATTGATATTCTTGTCCTTGACTCGCGGACGTAAATTAAACGTACCTCAGGAGTTGGAGTGCATATGGGTATGTTAGTTAGTAAGTCGCGGTTCCAACTTCGCGGCAACGGGTCATCCCCATTATGCTCTGTTCCTGTGCCAGTGAATATCACACAAAATGCTCCTCACTGCCCTATGTGAACAATGGAATAGACAGGAGTATCGGCAAACCAACAGCCCGCACAGGTACACTGTGCATAATGCCGCCGCCAGAATGCCAACACAAAAGTCCTCCACGATAAATAAGTTCATTATCGATGGAAACGGCAGTCACCAGAAAGACTTCATTGACCCGGGGTTTATCCCATATGGCTCGGCCTCTTTCCGCAGGGCGACCCGCCGAAAGCGCCGCACAAAGCACGAACTCCTTAGCTCCTGCGACGACGCCCAAGAGTCTCCTGAAAAATGCACTCGTGAACAGCAAAGGCAAACCAGTCAATCCAGCAACAGCCGGCCACCATCGTTCTGAACATGCAGTTCACGCTGCACACTGCGAACAGATGTAAAAGCATTCCACGTGAAATTCACAGTTCACAGTATCGCGCCACGCACTCACTCAGTAGCAGGGCGACGGAACCATAGCCTCATTAGTTGCCTCTTACGACGTGCATGGTAGGCAACAGTGTTACTATTCTTTGCTCCCCCGTATGGGCCCCGACAACATACGGGCGTGGGTATGTCCGGAGTGCGGATGGGGATGTCCGGAGGGCAGTGATGTCGGTTCTTAGCTCAGCTCAGCTCATACTCCGTGAACATACAACAGAAAATTGCAAAAGGCAATCCCGGGTTCGAATCCTCGGTAAGGTATGGATTTTTTTCCCTGTCGGGGGCACTAGCCAGGTGGCCTTAATTCTTCAGACTCAAGACCCCCCCCCCCCCCCTCCTTTCCACCATACACGGCAAGGTCTTATATAGGCAATAAATGACAATTTCGACAGTCTCCTGGCTGAATAGGTAGACAGCATTCGAAAGTTATGCCTCACGTCACTTACCTGGATGTATGCACCCGGACACGTCTGCGTAATATGCATTGAGCTTGTGGACAAGCTTGCAACCAATACAAGCGGGAAGAAGCTTGGACAGGGCCGATATCCTCAATGCTGTACGGACCCAGCTGGCCGATACCAACGAGTCTCTACGCTAAACCAATTACACGAATTGGAAGTGAAGCCTGGCCAGTTTCGCATGTGCCGCCTTCAAGGGCGACAGAGGAGACATTACAACAGACTCCTCATGGGGATAATGAGTAGATATACTTTGAGATGGTTGCTACATCGGAGATGAGCACGAGTACGAACACACATCACAATGTGCTGGTATGTCGATCGTGATAACACAACATCCAGTCATTAGCAGACAAGTTCGGAATTGCTTAAAGCTGCGGAGATGTTGTATTATGTAAGAATGACGAGAGCAAGATAGAAAGAGTAATGAAGATATATTAAAAGAAGTTACCACAAGCTGAAATGGTTACTCGAATCATGAGAAGATAGTATAGTCCGCATTCTTTTGTGCATGTCATGGAAGAGGTAAGCTGAAATGTTGTGACAACGGAAAGGTTGGAGGTGACATGAGGTCGGGATAGACCAAGGACAGTTTGACATCAAGTGATGTAGGTACATCAGTATCATAAATAATTGGCAGTACACTGGACAGATGGCTGTGGATAGACATGATCACCAACGCCATGTCTACAAGAAGAAGTTCATTCGTATTTTACCTTCTGCTGATTTCAGACATGTAAACAAATATCAACCAATGAGAACGCTGTTTACAACTGGATTCCGGCCACGTCAGTTTGGGACCTGTTGGAATTTACCTCAGAGTCTGTTTGGACATGACTAAAATGCTTTTATTACTTTTAACTTAATAGTCTTAGGTTTCGTGGGCTATTAGATGAGATGGATTACTCCGAGGAGGTAACAAGATGTTTGCTATTTTATGTCAGTGTGCATTTCATTGCTTAATAATATTTACGGTTACCTGTCGGTTTCGTACCTACCTAATGTCGATAAGTGATAAGACGATGTCTTCCGTTAAGTAATTACTAATAATTAATAAGTTTGTTTTGGTTTTGAGTTGTAAGTTATATTGACACAAATAATTATATTTCATCATATCGCACTGTATATGTACTGAAATAGGCACTGTTCCGATTGACGGTCCCAAATAGTTCCGCAGTGAATGATAACTCTTAGGTGTAAACAGTCTCCCTTACAGGGCCTCATTGGGTACCGGTAAATACGAAACACAGCAGAATGTTCTTTTACGTTCAGTAGTTAGCTATTGCTTTCTGAGCGAGAATCAACGTTTAAACTCAACTGACCGGTGTATTGAATGAACTCGCCATCATCATCATCATCATCATCATCATCATCATCATCATCATCATCATCATCATCATGAAATGCCATGCCATGCCAGCTGGCGTAGGCGTTCATGACTCTCCACAGATCTCGGTAATTGATTTTCTGGATCAACTCTGCTGATGATATTCCTCCAAGCCACCGCCTCAATCTATCCAGCATCGCCATCAGTAGCTGGATGACGGTCTGGTGTCGCCTGTTGCTCATGACTGTCCCTACCGGACGAGGATGTCCTAAGATAGTCGTAATTTGCCATCAGCGTGCCGAAAGTTTAAGAGCTCGAAGTTAGAACGCCCTCGTCCTTTCGGTCACATCGACTGCTTTTGAAATAATTTGTTAATTGCACATCCGTTACATGACGTCTCCACAACCTCAGCACTTTTTGGCTGTTGCAATTTGCTAACCAATTTTGCGTTCATTAGTTTGACATTGCTTACTAAACAGCCTACGCTTATATGAGTGTATGGAAACCAGTGCAATGTGGTCTGCTACAAAATCGGCTGCAGCTGTGCATTAAACGTGGTATGTAGGATTGCGAATTCGCCACAGCCTTGCTAGCAAGAGTAACAAAAACACTAAAACTATTGGCCCACAAGGGTTTGTCGACTTAGTGATGGCGATTCTCAAATACGACAATTACGTATGCGGATTCTGTAATTTAAAGTCACGTTGTCGCTTTTTGAGTGTAGCTAAAGCTAAGGTCTTCTTCTTCTTCTTCTTCTTCTTCTTCTTCTTCTTCTTCTTCTTCTTCTTCTTCTTCTTCTTCTTCTTCTTCTTCTTTCAACGTTTGCACAGCATCCATTGAAGTGGGTAGATGTTCGCTCTCAACCCTTGTTCCATTTTGGTCAACATTTTTCAACTTCGACGGTTGAGGTTTCTTTTCTGAATCCCTCCACTATTGGCAGGTTTCTGTGAAGATTGTGCTGTAGATGACAACACAGGGGAGTCTCCGTGGCGAAGTGATCAAACCATCTGCCTCGGGCTCCGAAAGTTGGGGGTTCGATTCCGTCAACCGCAACCTACGGTTCATGAGTGCATTTTTTCGGAGACTTCTGAGGGTCGTCGCTGGAGCTACGGAGTTCGTACTTTGTGTGACGCTTTCCGCGCTGCGGAAAGAGACTCAGCCATGTGATATAAAAATCCGGTGCAATGAAGTCGACTTTTAAACAACTTTTAAGCGACGACAGGGGCAATCCCATCACAGGTAATAAAGACAAGTGTATATTATTCATCCATTCATTCATCAGATAATAAATGTCTATCCAACAACATTCAGATAGTAACGTGTCTATCATTCATTCATTCATTCATTCATTCATTCATTCATTCATTCATTCATTATTCAGATAATAAAGCGTCTATCATTCTTTCATCGGATTATAAAGTGTCTTTGATTCATTCATAAAATAATAAATTGTTTATCATTCGTTCATCAGATGATAAAACATCTATCACTCATTCATCGGATAATAAAGTGTATATCATTTATTCATCAGATAATAACGTGTCTGTCATCCATTCATTCATACATTCATCAGATAATAAGTGTCTCTCAAGACACCGCATGACGAGAACACAGAAGAAGAACCATCTGCAAATCTAACCATTAGAGAACTCCTGTTTGCGGATGACCAAGCACTAATAGCAAAATCAGAAGCTGAATTACAAGACCACATGAATAGTCTAAACGAAATGTGTAGGGAACATAACATGAAAATTAGCACAAGTAAAACAGAGGTAATGACTATAACTAAAGAAGAACAAACAACAACAATTCACCTAAACGAACATCCCTTGAAACAAGTGAAGAGTTTCAAGTACCTGTGAAGTATAATATCATCAAATGGCAGATCAGAAGACGAGATCGAAAATAGGTGCAATAAGGCAAATCAACTCATTGGACAAATGGCACCAATACTAAAGAACAAACATGTATCAATAACTACTAAGAAAGCACTTTACAACACAATCTTCCTGCCAACTCTATGCTACCAATGCCACACCTGGACAGTGACAGAAAAAGAGAAAAGAAAAATCACAACGGAAATGAGGTTCCTGAGAAGAATACTCAACGTATCAAGAAGAGATAAGGTCAGAAATGAAGAAATCAGGACAAAAGATGGGGTTAAAGCAGCACTAGATTTATAAGAAAGCAGCAAATCAAATGGTTTGGCCATGCAAGTAGGTTACTAGTCAACAGCATCCCATAACAAGCAATGATGTACAGACCAGATGGAATCAGAGGAAGAGGCCGACCACGTAAACGTTGGGCGGAGGGAATAGCAGAGTCCATGGGAATATCGATATATGAAGCCCATAATCGGGCACTCTCACGAAGTTTATACTTCACCTCGTCACCGCAAGGTACAAGAGGAACATGATGAGATGGGATGAGATTCATTCATCAAATAATAAAGTGTCTATCATTCGTTCATCGGATAGTAAAGTGTCTATCGTTCATTCATCGCATAATAAAGTATCTACCATTCATTTATCATGTAATAAAGTGTCTGTCATTCATTCAGCATATAATAAAGTGTCGTGTCTGTCATTCATTCATCATATAATAAAGTGTCTGTCATTCATTCATCGGATAATAAAGTGTCTTTAATTTATTCATCGAATAAAAACGTGTTTATCACTCATTCATTCATCAGATAATAAAGTGTCTACCATTCATTATTCAGATAATAGCGAGTCTATCGTTAACTAACGCATTCATCAGATAATAAAGTGTCTATCATTCTTTCATCAGCAACTAATTCATGAAAATTCTCGCCCGGGTGATGTGATTATCTACACGGATGGGTCAGTGTTGAGAGGTAGGAGAAGTGCCTGGGGGTTCTTGGCAAAAACTAATGGTCGGCGTTTGGTGCAGGAGAGCCTGGCGTATGATAACACTACATCTAGCTTAAGAATGGAGGTGGAGGCGGTCAGTGCAGCTTTCCGCTGGATAGAAAACACGATACATACACACATTGTGATTGTAACTGACTCAGAAAGCATGCTGAGAAGGGTGAGAACAGGTAGGCTTCGTGCAGAGTGGCTTGCTTCCCTTCGGAGGTCACGGGTAGTAAGCATCACCTGGATCTTTTCTCCTGGGCATGCCGGTGTGCTGGGGAATGAACAGGCGGACAGATTGGCTGGCTCGGCAAAATTTGGTGGAGTATTGATGCAGGACAAGGCAGACGTGGTTGCGGCCTTGTGGGAGCACGTGTACACCTCGGAGGAGCGGATGGAGCACCATGGTCTGGTAAGAATGAGACAACGAGGTGTGACGAGGGGTTCTGGCCGACGCTCGGCGCTCGGAGGAAAGGCGAGACGGACATATAATCAGATTGCTACTGGAACTATTAGTGTTGGAACTCTTCGCTGGCTGCTGAGGATGGAGACGGAGCGCTTATGGGAATGTCCCGAATGCTGTGATGTCGGTTCCTAGATCAATCAATCAATCAATCAATCATCAGATAATAATGTATTTATCATTTATTATTCAGATAATAAAGTTTTTATCATTCAACCATCAGATAGTAAAGTGTCTATAATTCCTTATTCAAATAATAACGTGTCTATCATTCATTCATCGGATAATAAAGTATCCATCATAAATTCATTCATCAGAAAAGTGTCTAGCAAATTTGTACGACCGCTCGACGATAAGCGCCACCCCCTCCCTCTCTCTCTCTCTCTCTCTCTCTCTCTCTCTCTCTCTCTCTCTCTCTCTCTCTCTCTCTCTCTCTCTCTCTCTCTCTCTCTCTCTCTCTCTCTCTCTCTCTCTTTCTCGTCACGACACATCTTGTTGATGAGAAATAATCTACATGGATTGGTAGAAAGAATGTATGTACAGAGAGAAGTGCAAACAAAATATATGTGAAGCAGAAAAGAAAACAAAACATTTTTTAAAGTCTGATTTTCAAATCCTTTATTATCACTATCAAATAACACGTTACTTTTAATTAAATGAACAGCAAAAGCAAAAAAAGAAAAATATAGAAAAATGTGTGTAATAACAACAATAAAGTATAATAATTGAATTTATAAATAGTTTAAACAACACACTTATAGCTAATGGAGATGGGAGATTATGTGGGTGGGTGAGGGATATGTGAGTTGGCGGGAAGGTGTGTGTGTGTGTGTGTGTGTGTGTGTGTGTGTGTGTGTGTGTGTGTGTGTGTGTGTGTGTGTGTGTGTGTGTGTGTGTGTGGTGTGTGTGTGTGTGTGTGTGTGTGTGTGTGTGTGTGTGTGTGTGTGTGTGTGTGTGTGTGTGTGTGTGTGTGTGTGTGTGTGTGTGTGTGTGTGTGTGTGTGTGTGTGTGTGTGTGTGTGTGTGTGTGTGTGTGTGTGGTGTGTGTGTGTGTGTGTGTGTGTGTGTGTGTGTGTGTGTGTGTGTGTGTGTGTGTGTGTGTGTGTGTGTGTGTGTGTGTGTGTGTGTGTGTGTGTGTGTGTGGTGTGTGTGTGTGTGTGTGGGTGTGTGTGTGTGTGTGTGTGTGTGTGTGTGTGTGTGTGTGTGTGTGTGTGTGTGTGTGTGTGTGTGTGTGTGTGTGTGTGTGTGTGTGTGTGTGTGTGTGTGTGTGTGTGTGTGTGTGTGTGTGTGTGTGTGTGTGTGTGTGAGTGTGTGTGTGTGTGTGTGGTGTGTGTGTGTGTGTGTGTGTGTGTGTGTGTGTGTGTGTGTGTGTGTGTGTGTGTGTGTGTGTGTGTGTGTGTGTGTGTGTGTGTGTGTGTGTGAGAGAGAGAGAGAGAGAGAGAGAGAGAGAGAGAGAGAGAGAGAGAGAGAGAGAGAGAGACATGTTGGGAGTTGGAAGCAGTACCCACTCTGACTTACCCCACAATGAAGTAAAGCTATGAGGATGGGACTGATTTCATTTGGAGGGGATGGGTTCTTGGAAGCCAAAGTGACCCATAATAGCTCTGGAAATCTAGGGGTTTCCCCAGGAAAATTAATTTCTTCCCTCCAAAATCTTCCCTCCCGAAAAGAGAAACTTAGTTAGCTCGAGAGTCCCCCACCTATGATCATTTTCCCTTTTAGATGAAATGGTCACAGGAATTAATAAAATTTAAAGTTCCCTTTTCTGAGTAAACTGGAACCTGGGAGATTACAATAGAACAGAATTTAGCTGTCTATTTAGCTGTGTGTGTGTGTGTGGTGTGTGTGTGTGTGTGTGTGTGTGTGTGTGTGTGTGTGTGTGTGGGTGTGTGCGTGCGTGCGCGTGCGTGCATGCGCGTGCGTGCGTGCGTGCGCGCGCGTGTGTGTGTGTGTGTGTGTGTGTGATATGCCTGTCAGTTGAGAAGTGAGCATTCTAGTTAGGTGACATCAAGGTTGGGTTTGTTGTTGGTGGTGCCTCTGTGAACTGTTTGTTGCCCTCAGCTTCCATTAGCATGTTCATCAGGCTGCTGTGGGTTTGATTGAAAATTCTCTGAAGTATGTTTTTAATTTTTTTTAAAATTTGTGCTCGCTCGCTTTGAACTCAAGCGTAGTCCATACACACTATTTCAAGTAATGCTGGACTGAACTTTGCATGTGGATTAGCTTCCCCTATTAACAGTGTCCCTTGCCATCAAGTGAATGCACTCCGACTTCAGAGGTACTTGTAATTTACATCTCCAAGCAAGGACGATAGGTCAGCATTTTGGTCAAACTGCCCGGTGTAGGGGTTGAACCCCTTACCTCGGCATCAGCACACCGGATGTTTAAGAACACATGTTCTTATCCATTCGGCCATGCTGACCTACAAATATGGAGTTGAACCCAGGGATCTGAGTCAGAGACCAAATATAACTAGAAAACATTGTCAAATGAATTTTGTAAACATAAACAATGCATATTACCATGTTATGAGACACATCCACCACCCACCCACACATCCCCCATTCACCTCAACTCCCCCACCCAACCACACACACAATCCAGATACACATACATGCCTCCACCCATCCACCACATCCTCACACCTACACATCTCCCCACCTACACACATCTCCCCACCCGTCCCATTACCAACCCCACATATTCTCCACCCACACACCTCCAACCACCCAGCCAAACACACATCCCTCAACCACACATCCAACACACACACACACCACACACACACACACACACACACACACACACACACACACACACACACACACACACACACACACACACACACACACACACACACACACATCTCCCCGCCAATTCACATATCCCGCACACAAATTCCTCACCCACCCACATAATCTCTCATCTCCATTAGCTATAAGTGTATTGTTTAAACTATTTGTAAATTCAATTATTATACTCTATTATTGTTATTACACACATTTTTCTATATTTTTCTTTGTTTGCTTTTGCTGTTCATGTAATTAAAAGTAACGTGTTATTTGATAGTGATAATAAAGGATTTGAAAATCAGACTTTAAAAAATGTTTTGTTTTCTTTTCTGCTTCACATATATTTTTGTTTGCACTTCTATCTGCACATACATTCTTTCTACCAATCCATGTAGATTATTTCTCATCAACAAGATGTGTCATGACGAGAGAGAGAGAGAGAGAGAGAGAGAGAGAGAGAGAGAGAGAGAGAGAGAGAGAGAGAGAGAGAGAGAGAGAGAGAGATAACTTTCTGACAGGCAGACAGGCAAGGGCATGTTCTTAAGTGTGTGTGTGTGTGTGAGAGAGAGAGAGAGAGAGAGAGAGAGAGAGAGAGAGAGAGAGAGATTTATTTATAGATATAGCTTTATGACAGGCAGACAGCTGACGGCGTGTTCTTAAGTGAGGGAGAGAGAGAGGCATAACTTTCTGATTGGCAGACAGGCGAGGGTGTGTTCTTAAGTGAGGGAGGGAGAGAGGCATAACTTTCTGATTGGCAGACAGGCGAGGGTGTGTTCTTAAGTAAGAAAGGAAGGGGGAGGAAGAGAGATAGAGGAGAGAGAGAGAAAGAAAGAAAGTTATTGGGATAATGCTATAGCAGGAAGACAAATGAGGACTTTCAAATGCAAGCAAGCGAACGATCGTGTGAGAGAGAGGAGAAATGTATAGAAAAAAAAAAGAGAGAAAGAGGTGGAAAGAAAAATAAAGGTTGTTGTCATTATGAGTTTATGCAAGAAGACAGATGACGACATATTCTTAAGTGGGTACGTCAGTTATATAAACCCCACTGGGCAGAAGAGACATGGGCAAGGTCTGCTGGTGAAGAAAGGAGTAAAGCATGTGGCACTTGACTTGAGCCAGTGGAATCACAGTGCAAGAGAGGTTCAGGGTATAAAAATGGAGATTGGTGGCTTAAGTTGGAACATCATAAATGTATATGCCACAGTGGACTGTTTTGTCAGAAAGGAACAATAGGACTGGCTTAAGGAATTAGAGGACTTACCCTCATATGTGGAGACTTCAATGCGAGAAACAGAGATTGGGACAGTAGTGGAGAAAATCAACAAGGAATTGCACTTGCGGATGCCATGGTGGACTCTGTGGTCTGCATAAATGATGGTAGGCCGACTAGAATGGCAATGAGGCCTGGCGATGCAGATACTGCTATTAATTTTGCACTTGTCTCCCAGTCATCAGTCCTTGGTGTAAAGTGGACTGTTTTGAATGACCATGGGGGTGATCACATGCCATGCTCAGTCCTGATCTCTAAGTCCAGGAAAGTCAAGGCTGGGAGAGCGCGCAAGACCTTCCGGTATGAGTGGAGCGACAGCCTTCTTGGACGCCTCAGACATGGGGCATGCAACAGGGCTGTTAAAACTCTTTTTTTTTTGCAGCCCCCATGGTGGACCCCAGAAGTAGACAATGCGTGGAAAGCAAAGAGAGCTACAGTGAAGCAGCTAAGGAAATTGCGACAAACACCCCTAAGCTCACGAGAAGAAGTGGATATGGCGGAAAATTACAAGAAAGACAAGATGGAGGCTTTCAAGCGATGTGCTGCAGAGGCCAAGAAAGTAAAATGGGAATGTTTTATGAAGGAGATTGGAAGTGATAAATCATTGCATAACTTCTGGAAATTGTACAGACAAATGCAAAGAAAAGATCTGCATATGACAGTGGGAACAATTTATAAAGAGGATGGGGTACGCGTGACAACAGACAAGGAGAAAGGGGAGGCGTTTTTCCAGAGATTTTTAGAGCAGACCAATCACAATGATGCGGATACCAGGGATGCAGTTAGAGTGGAATTATCCGGCACAATAGAGAATATGCCTTACGAAGACATCATACTGTTTGAAGATGTTAAACATATTTTGCAAAAGGCAAAAGACACGGTACCAGGGCCTGATGGTGTCAGGTATGGCCACATGAAGGCTTTGAGCGATGTGGACCTGAAGGAGATGGCCGGCTGCTTTAATCAGAGCATTAGGACAGCATCAGTACCGCAGGATTGGTTGCATAGCTGTCTCATCCCTCTCCCAAAAACCATTCAAGGATCATCCAAAGCTTGGCGGCTTTAGGATCATCACCCTTCAAAATACATTTGGGAAGGTTTTAGAGAAGATAGTCACTGTTAAGCTGCAGGATTTTTTGGAAAGGAGGAAGCTTCTTCCAAGAGGCCTGGGGAGCCACAGGACAGGAAAAGATACCTGGTCAAATGCAGCCACCTTTGCCTTTGACGTTTATGAGGGGTTCCAGAGTAGACAGGAAACGATGGCGGCAGCGCTTGATCTCGAGGATGCGTACAATAGAGTTCGATATGATATTTTGATGACTACACTTATGGAGAAGGGGGTCAATCCCTGGTTAGTGAATTGGATAGCAGCCATCCTGCATTCTCGTCAGGTTGCTCTCCGTCTGGGAGTATGACCTTCCACGCTTATCGGCATTGCACCTGACGATGATGATGGTGATGATGATTATGATAATGATGATGATGAACCAACACTGTGAAAATGCGTTACTGGTTGTTTTTTATTTCTTCAAGATTATTTTTAAAGGTCATATATTAACCAACATTCTGCTGTGTTTCGTTTCGAAATTTAGCATCACCCAATGAGGCCCTGTTTTACACCTAATATTTATCATTCACTGCGGAACTATTTGGGACCGTCAATCGTAACAGTGCCCTGAAATATAATGTTAATTTAACACAGGATACCTGATATTTACTAGGTGAACTAATGGGTAAATAATTGACAATTGTAATTTAGTTTATTTAGGCTTTGTTGCAGTTGTGAGTTGGTAAAAGTTTCTTTAATTAAATACTAAATTTGCGAAAATTGTTTTCTGGGCGTTACTACTGGGATAGAGCTGACAATATCAAATTCAGCAGCATCTTGTTCTAGCAGGTTCGATCATGATTTTAAAATTGAGTATTTTCTAATGAGACCACCATACCTTGAAAACCTAAAAATGGTACTTCAGTAATGATGCCAGTATGTCAATTCTAAGTGGAGAAGATATTCTCATTTTTGTGAAGGTGTATCTGGGTAAAATATTGACTGACATGTTTGCTGTGACCTTGGAACTCTTCAGTGTGTCCATTACCTCCACGCTACCAGTTCTTGCGAGATTGTCTCAAAGGGGTCATAGACAGATATGAAAAACTGACTTTAAACATATGTTCCATTCATGTTAAATGATTAAAAAATAGTACAAGTATACAAATAAATTTCACAAAGACAAAATAACATCTCACAGACATATTTTATTTTTACGACTTGTAAAGCAAATTAAGCAATGAAACTCTCCACAAATATATGAAAAATTGGGTGCTCTATTCGAATATCCATGTAAAAATATCTTAATATTAAATAACAAGCTCTAGAATAATTTCAACCAATTGCTGTGCATGGATTGATTGATTTAGGAATCGACATCACAGCATTCGGGGCATTCCCATAAGCGCTCCGTCCCCATCCTCAGCAGCCAGCGAAGAGTTCCAACACTAATAGTACCAGTAGCAACCTGATTATATGTCCGTCTCGCCTTTCCTTTGAGCGTCGGCCAGATCCCCTCGTCACTCCTCGCTGTCCCATTCTTGCCAGACCATGGTAATCCATTTGCTCCTCTTGTGCACGTGCTCCCACAAGGCCGCAACCACGTCTGCCTTGTCATGTATCAATACTCCACCAAGTTCTGCAGAGCCAGCCAATCTGTCTGCCTGTTCATTTCCCAGCACACCGGCATGCCCCGGAGAAAAGATCCAGACGATGTTTGTCACCCGTGACCTCCGAAGCGAAGCAAGCCACTCCGCACGAAGCCTGCCTGTCCTCACCCTCGTCAGCATGCTTTCTGAGTCAGTTACATGGAATATTAGACCGACCTTTTCTGCAGAACATAAGATGGCGTCTGTTATTGTCACATGATATTTGAATGAATGAATGATGTCGTAAGCATGAATAGTCTTTACAGCAGACATCTTGGGGACACAATGGATCAGGTCAGAGTGGTGTAGTATATCACTTCCGTTTTCAGTTTGAGTCGCGGTACGGCTAGCATAGCTACTTGTTCGTCTCTTCTTCTTTTTCAGATATAGGCTGCAGCAGACATTGGCTCACATGACTCTCTCTCTCTCTCTCTCTCTCTCTCTCTCTCTCTCTCTCTCTCTCTCTCTCTCTCTCTCTCTCTCTCTCTCTCTCTCTCTCTCTCTCTCTCTCTCTCTCTCTCTCTCTCTCTCTCTCTCTCTCTCTCTCTCTCTCTCTCTCTCTCCCCCTCTCCTAATGCTTTCCAATATAAGGTTAATTCCACCTCTTCTATTCTGCTGCATATACCCCACACCAACATAAACTTCATATTTTATGCCAATTAAATTATAATTTGGGAAAGTATTAGTATTAGTTTCTTTGTGAATGACTTGTAAATAATAAAACACAAACAGTAGGTTGCACGATTATTTTTCTTTTCTTGAATCCTTCTCCCTCTTATGAAATAAGTTTATAAGTTGTTTCCCTCTTTTTAAAGCAATGTTCTCACTGTCTCTCTTCAATTCTTTTCTTCAATTCTTTGTGAATGACTTGTAAATAATAAAACACAAACAGTAGGTTGCACGATTATTTTTCTTTTCTTGAATCCTTCTCCCTCTTCTGAAATAAGTTTATAAGTTGTTTCCCTCTTTTTAAAGCAATGTTCTCACTGTCTCTCTTCAATTCTTTTCTTCAATTCTTTGTGAATGACTTGTAAATAATAAAACACAAACAGTAGGTTGCACGATTATTTTTCTTTTCTTGAATCCTCCCTCTTCTGAAATAAGTTTATAAGTTGTTTCCCTCTTTTTAAAGCAATGTTCTCACTGTCTCTCTTCAATTCTTTTCTTCAATTCTTTGTGAATGACTTGTAAATAATAAAACACAAACAGTAGGTTGCACGATTATTTTTCTTTTCTTGAATCCTTCTCCCTCTTCTGAAATAAGTTTATAAGTTGTTTCCCTCTTTTTAACCCTTTACAAGGCGTAGCGTCCGTTACCGGCCGGTCTCTAAATACGAGCGTAACGGCCGATTCCGGCCGATACTATTATGCATTGTAAAAACGCGGTCTCTCGGCTTTCCCACACTTCCGTCGGCTACTTTCACTTTCGCCCATAGCTTGACAACGTGGCCGCCATTTGTAAATGCGTTACAATGACTTTGAACAGACTTTTACGGACTTGTTTTGATAGTTTTTGGGAGTTTTACGCTGTTTTTCAAAATGGATTTCGGCGATTCTTCAAGTGATAGCCGAGATTTTGCTCTGTTCAATTTAAATGACATTAAAGGGCACGAAGTTGATTATTAATTGGAGCTAGATATCAGTGCAAAGCGTTACTTTGCATTAGCAGTCGTGAGTCGGACTTTAAAGAAAGTGATTATGATTCTGAAAATGTGTTTGTAAATTGCCGTATAGATGACGGAAAATCACAAACAACATGCCGTATTTCATAAATATTTGTGTTCATATATGGATTACCGGCAACAATCACATGAGTAACATATTCTGCATGCTTTTCCCTTCATTGTGTTGTTTATTTAACTAAAATCGGTTGACTAACACCTTGTTTGTGATGTTTTTACTAACGCGACCCGAAATTTTTACAGAACCTGAAAAAATCTTGCCCGTTCAGGGCTACAAAACGGACAAGCGTCTGCCCTGTAAAGGGTTAAAGCAATGTTCTCACTGTCTCTCTTCAATTCTTTTCTTCAATTCTTTGTGAATGACTTGTAAATAATAAAACACAAACAATAGGTTGCACGATTATTTTTCTTTTCTTGAATCCTTCTCCCTCTTCTGAAATAAGTTAATAAGTTGTTTCCCTCTTTTTAAAGCAATGTTCTCACTGTCTCCCCCCCCCCCCCCCCATTCCCCTCACTGTTCCCATTTTCATGTTGTACATTTGAATAATAGAAACACAAAGAATAGTTTATATGAGGCTGTAGAATCTCAGAAAATGGAAATTACTTGTATTTCAGACATCAGTGAAAGAGATAGTTAATTGTCATTGTTATAAAGATAGAATTTGGCAATCCCATAGGCATTAAAAAGATTAATCAGCTCTAAGCACTTGGCCAAAAACATTACGCACATAGTTGTGTTTTTGCTTAAGGTTTAGTGTTTGCTAAATTAGTTAGTCATCAGAGTCATCATTCAGTCCATAAATGCTTTGATTCAGTTTCCACTATCTATCGCAGCAAGTAGTGGCCCTTGACACTAGTTTTCTGTTGGTTGATTATTTGTCTTTGACCTCCTGCCCAGTGCTCAAGTCTGGCTGCATCCTTTTTGACATTTTGTTCTTACAGTTTGGTCAGGTTGCAGATTTGCAGTCATCACTTGATTCGTTTAATGAGCCTGCTTCTCTGATGGCAGCCCAGGCCAGTGCTCGTCCTCTTTCCACAGTGGCCTGGCTCACAAGCCTATCAGCTTGCTCGTTTCCTCTTGCACCCACATGGCATGCCTTGTAAGCCTATCAGCTTGCTCGTTTCCTCTTGCACCCACATGGCTTAGCACAAAAATGAAGCTGATTTTTATCAGGCTTGACCTCCTCAGAGGCTCCACCCACTGTCTTCAAACCCAGCCCATCTCCATCTTCCTGAGCATTCTCATTGAGTCACTGAGAAAGTATGCCTGTGTCTCCAGCCAGGCTATTGCTTCAGTTACTGCCATGACCCCCATTGTTAGTCTACTTGTCAATGCAAAGAAACCAGTCTTGCTGTGTCTGGCGTTCGTTGTCTTGGATGGCTGTGTGAGGTGCGCCCAATCAGGAACTTCCCAGCCGACGCAAGTTAGTGAGGCAAGTGTTTCAAGAATGTGACCGCAGCGTGAAGCCAGAGTCATGGTTTGAGCGGGCAAAAGAGCAATTTTTGTATGACTGTTTGACAAAGTCTTGATAAGCACCCACTCTCTCTCAATGAGTAGTGGATCTGCAGTCAGTAAGCTGGCATAGCTTTTTGGTCAGTCCTGCCTGGTAGCTTGAAAGGCATCTGGTGGTTTTACAAGTATCACTGGTTACCAAGGGAATGCACTGAGCGATTGCTATTCTTGGCCTGCGTGTGTGTGAATAGTCTGTCTGTGCAATAGATATCTGGTTGATCCTGCCAGTAGTCATATGCTTGTCTCAAAGATTAAGCCAAGCATGTCTAAGTTCACACTGTCTCATGGTGAAATCACAAATCTCAGGTGCAGGCAGGTGGTCTGGCTCACACTGGTTCACTGCCCGCTGTTCCTGCCCTACAATCTGCCGGCTCTCACCTGTGGGTGCTGTTGCTGAACGTCCCGGGTAGCCAGCACATTTACTTTGAAAAAATTAGAGTGTTTGAAGCAGGCCTCGGCTGCCTGAATAATGGTGTATGGAATATGACCTCGGTTCTATTTTGTTGATTTTCGGAACTGCAGGTAATGATTAACAGGAACAAATGGGGGTATTCGTATTGCGGCGTTAGAGGTGAAATTCTTGGATCACCGCAAGACGAGCTGCTGCGAAAGCATTTGTCAAGAATGTTTTCATTAATCAAGAACGAAAGTCAGAGGCGCAAAGACGATAAGATACCGTCACAGTTCTGACTATAAACGATGCCAACTAGCAACCCAGTGGCAAAGTGAAGTGAAATGGAATATACCTTGGCTAAACAAATCCATTGCATTTAAAGTCCAAATCATTGGCAAGGTGGACATCCTTGGTCCAGACCCTTGTTCTATGGCTCTCAGCTGAGGGATATGGCTGAACGCCTCTAAGTCAAAATCCCCGGATGTGAGGGCTAGGCCGTTACCCTCTGCTGCATGGAGGCGAGATGCTGAACCGACAGCATCTGCATTTCATGGAAAGTCCGAACCTAAAGCTTGCTGAGTGGATGTTGTCTGCTGACTGACTGTTCCTGGTTTGCGTAGGGAGCGGCCGTTAGCGAACGAAATGCCCAATATACAGAAGTGAGGAAATGAAGCAGCCATGCGCAGGATGAGACGATTCCTTGGATGAGCCCAGTACCAGAGCGCTATATCGGCTCTGCAATTATTGAAGCCTCCTTGGATGGCGGGGAATGTCCATAGTCTGCCCCTGCCTTCCCTTGAGGGTTGACCATGATATCTTTGGTCGTTCTAAATTGACCAGCTGGAATGTGGACAACATCACAACAGTGAGAGCTGAATGTCCCTCGAAACACCCTGGAAGGTTAACCCGGTCAACAAACACCCGCAGAAGTCAGATGTGTCGGCCTAAGGGCGCAAATAAACCTGGCACAGTGCAATTACATCTGAGAAAACACTCCGGATGAACGCAGGAGAAGCAGAAGAAGACACCAGTCTTTCTTCACAGTTCTTCCTCTGACCTAAGCCATAAAAGCCCCATCTATTGACTGTCTCACCCTGAGAAGAATTCTCAGATAACAAGGCCTGAACTTCTGCCTCCATAATTACCAGGTTTTGTGGTCTGCACACCCTATTCAGTCTGATGCATACTGAAAAGACATACTGCATCCTGTTGGCACTTGTATCCATTCTTCACTACTTTGGCTAAATGATTATGAGTGATTCATTCATGAAAATAATAGCAGTTCAGGCATTTGTATGAAAAAGTATATTAATGAAAGCTATTGAGGTTATTAGCGAAAATAAGGGTTTTGTTTTCAGAATGATTTTGTTATTTCAATATTTAATTTTTTACTATATAAATATACAAGTGATCATTTGAGAGATGGTGACCTCTTATGATGTATTAAGTAATTAGGTAAAAAGTTAGTTGCATATCCTTTACAGGATGTCGCATTCAACCCCAGTATTTTTTAGCTGTTTGTGATCTCTTGGCAAGTTTACTTTCAGTAGTTTGTCATTGCTTTCTGAATGACAGACACCCATACCATTTTATAAAAAAAATCAAATGCAAGGCGGTCTGCTGCCAAATTGGCGGCAGCTGTGTTTCGAACGCGGTATGTGGGATTGCGACAGCGTCCATAACTTCTTCGACACAGGGCTGGCAATTAAGTAAGTAAGTAAGTAAATGGGCCTTTTATACACCCTAAAACCTGTTAGGCATATAGTGCTACACCCATATATGTATAGACAAATCAGCACTCCAGGGATTATGTGGTAAATCCCAGGATATTTCCTGTTACCTATTTAAGACCTGGGGGGACAAGGTCAGTTAAAAAATATACTTCGATGAGGATTCACATCACTGGGTCGCCCCTGCATTCAGCCAGTGTTTATATAAAAACTAATAAAAGTTTATGAATAATAAATCTTATGCCTGCATCTACTTGCCAATGCTTGAAAGCAGTTTTGAATTGTTCCCCTAATGAGTCATGTATAAAAAAACAAAACAAGAACATTACAATGAGACAATAGGCTAATTTTCCCAAGGTTTAGCACAGGTTGCACCTGTAAAAAAGGAAACAAAATCCTTAGGAGTCTACTTTAATCTTGTTCTGCTGTTTATCATCCCCCAGTGGAGCGTGGGTCCTCAACCAGCTCACATCAAACGTGTCCTGTCTTTTGAAATCTGCAGCTCCTTCCATGACCTTCCAGTATTATATCTGATTCTTTGATGAACAGAGCAGATGAAAAAGGGGTTTGCAAAAAAAAAAAATAGAACAGTCACTTGCTGATGGTGAACTTTCAACAAACCACTGGGCAGAACTTCATCAGTCCTAGAAACTACACAGATACTGGTGGGTCGCAAACTAAACATTGCTTTGCTCATTCAGCAGCTTCTGCAGCTTGTCTTGTTCCAGGTGTATTGGTATTACCTTTCCTCTGGAGTAAACTAGGCAGGCAGAGAGAGGGATCATGCTGCATGGGCAACACAATGTCTCCACAATTCAGCCCTGGCTTTGTGCTATAGAGAGGATATTAAGCTCTTTATTTTGAAGCACAGTGACTATCATCTGTCAAGACAGCAAGATGCCAGTACAGTACAAGAATCCAATATCATCTTCCTTTGTGGTTGTGTGTCATTTATTTACTATCCGAAAGGAATCTGAGGGTTTCCAAAAAAGGACATCCCTGGGGCATTTACTTAGCGGGATTCCTGTAGATTAAGAGCAAAATAGGGCAAGCAAAGGCTGCATTTCAGAAAATGAAGACTATCTAATGCAATAAGTCACTATCAGTTAATGTAAGAGAGAGAGTTCTCAAGTGCTATATAGAACCTGTTGTGCTGTATGGCTGTGAATCTTGGAATGTAAATGAACAAATTAGGAAGAGATTGGAAGCAAACAGAGATATGGTTCCTGAGAGGAATGTTGCAAATTCCTTGGACTGCCAAAGTAACTTAACAACAAATGCCTGAAAGAGGCTAGTGACACTAGAACATTATATACAACAATAAGAAAGAGGCAAACAGCTTTATTTTGATCATGTGATGAGAAGAGAGGCTTTGGAGAACATCGTGACAACTGGAAAGATCGAGGGGAAGAGAGGCAGGGGCAGACCAAGAGAAATGATGCTGAATGGATTGAGATGGAGGAATATCAACAGCAGAGTTGTTCCAGAAAACCAAAAACCAAGATCTGTGGAGAGTCATGAATGCCAGCCGGCACAGCACTTGATGATGATGATGATGAAACAAGAGAAATTTAAGAGCTCAAACTTGGTCCCAGAAGATGAAAGTGGAAGAGAAATTTGAGAGCTCAAGCTAGGTTCAAGGATATGAATGTAGAAGAGAAATTTGAGAGCTTAAACGTGGTCCCAGGGGATGAAAGTGAAAGAGAAATTTGAGAGCTGAAAAAAGAGAAATTTGAGAGTCTAAACTTGATCCCAGGTGATGAAAATGAAAGAGAAATTTGAAAGCTCAAGCTAGGTTCGAGGTGATGAAAGCGGAAGAGAAATTTGAAAGCTGAAGCTAGGTTCAAGGAGATGAAAGCAGAAGAGAAATTTGAAAGCTCAAGCTAGGTTCAAGGATATGAATGTAGAAGAGAAATTTGAGAGCTTAAACGTGGTCCCAGGGGATGAAAGTGAAAGAGAAATTTGAGAGCTGAAAAAAGAGAAATTTGAGAGTCTAAACTTGATCCCAGGTGATGAAAATGAAAGAGAAATTTGAAAGCTCAAGCTAGGTTCGAGGTGATGAAAGCGGAAGAGAAATTTGAAAGCTGAAGCTAGGTTCAAGGAGATGAAAGCAGAAGAGAAATTTGAAAGCTCAAGCTAGGTTCGAGGAGATGGAAGCGGAAGAGAAATTTGAAAGCTGAAGCTAGGTTCAAGGAGATGAAAGCAGAAGAGAAATTTGAAAGCTCAAGCTAGGTTCGAGGAGATGGAAGCGGAAGAGAAATTTGAAAGCTCAAGCTAGGTTCGAGGAAATGAAAGTGGAAGAGAGATTTGAAAGCTCAAGCAAGCTAGGTTCGAGGTGATGAAAGCGGAAGAGAAATTTGAAAGCTGAAGCTAGGTTCGAGGAGATGAAAGCAGAAGAGAAATTTGAAAGCTGAAGCTAGGTTTGAGGAGATGAAAGTGGAAGAGAAATTTGAAAGCTCAAGCTAGGTTCGAGGAGATGAAAGCGAAAGAGAAATTTGAAAGCTCAAGCTAGGTTTGAGGAGATGAAAGTGGAAGAGAAATTTGAAAGCTCAAAATAGGTTTGAGGAGATGAAAGCAGAAAAGAAGCTGTGGGGCATCTGTGACAACCTCCTGCTCACAACTAGATTAACAGTATCATCTCTTTGGTAAGCCTGCCAAGCATATGATACTGATTACAGAAGGGGCTGAATAAGCAACTGTTATATTGATGAATGATTGAAGTATCCTTGGGTACCACAGATCTATGAGTATTTTAATAACTGTCAAATTATATAATTTATAATAACTTCAATGAACATTTTGTAAAATAAGTCCTTGTCCTTGAATATTATAAAAAGAGTTCTTCTATATTACACACAACTATGGCTGCGACCGATTAATTTAAATTTAATAAACTTTTAAAAAATTAACGATTAATTAATCGTTAGTTTCGATTAAAGCAAATCATTTATAGTCACATAACTCACATTATAGTTGTATTTGTCAAAATTCGAAATAACACTGGATTGTCTTGTTCATATGTCATCTAATAACCTACTATGCAAACAGACGAGTATTTTATTTTTCCCGTGTGTTTCCATCCTGTTTCAGGGTATTGCGGTCGACATCAGCATCTTTCAGCTGTATGTTGATTCCTAGGCTAGATTACGCTCATCAGCACACCACGACTTTCTGAGCGACCGGCTCCATACTCTCATAAGTCACTGGCGCGACTCAAACCGCTTCCAATTCTCGCGCACTCACGTCAACCACGAGAGTTATAGAGAAAGCTGCTAACCCTTCAACCAGGGAGACCGGCAAACAAATGAGTATGTTGACAGTATTTGTTTCAAGTGACAAGCGCGTCTTATTAACAATATAACCAGCAGAGCTGAACAATCGTTCACATGGAACTGAGGGCGCCGGTATGCACAGAATGGTCTTGGCAAAGAATGTCAATTTTGGATATCGATGTTATTAAGTTTCCACCATTGTAAAGGGTCAACCGATTCAGCAACTTTCTTCTCCATTTGAGACTCAATTAGCTTAATACTTTCTTCATTTGGTTTACATATAGTTTCATTGTCAATGTCAGTATCATTTGTTGCAGCAGTCTCAGTCTGCTCATCTTGAACATGAACTGCTATTTGTTGTTCAGTACATGACCAAGTACATTCTCTTGCATCTGTTGACAAACACTTTAGGTATTTGTAGTATGGATCAAGTGCTGTTGCAATCTGTAGTATTTCAATGCTTGTCATCTAGCTATACGTTCACTGAAGTCATTAATAGATGCTGCCTTAAATCCTGTATTATCATCATCGTGTACAGTCATATGCTTTTTCAACGGTGATAGCAGTGGCAATACACAGTTACATGAAACATAATCTTGACCGCCAAGCAGGACCGTGGTCTGACAGAATAAATCCAAACCTTTGACATATTTCGAAATCTTCTCCCAATCTGAATCTGACAGTTTGGACCTTGGTATTGTATCTTTTCATCTGACATGTAGACAGTTAATGCTTCTCTGACCTGTAGAAGACTCTGTAGCATAATAAACAATCTGTTTCATCTTGTTGGTACATCTTGCTGCAGCTTACACAATGGTGACTCAGTACAATTTTGCAATTCGGTTGTGTTTGCAGCACTATGTTTAAAATGTCCGAAAATTTTTCGACATCCGGTTCATTTGTATAAGTGGTGGGAGAAAAGTTTTCGATTAATCGTTAAAGAAAAATTAATTGTTAAAAAAAATGAACAATTTTTAATCGATTAATTAATCGTTAACTTCCGCAGCCCTACACACAACCAATTAAAAAATTTGGCTGCAAATCCTGAACAATTAGTAACAGGCAAAAAAATCCCTGGAAGCTTTGGAGATGTGATTTTATAGAAGAATGCTGAAAACTAATTGGACAGCCAAAATGAGCAATCTGGAAATTTTGAGAAAAGCTAAGTCACAAAGACAACTTATCACAAACATTAGAAAGAAGTAGTCTTCATGTTTTGGCCACATTATGAAAAGACATAATTTGGAGCATATTGTAACAACCAGAAGGATTTGTGGAAAGAGATAGAGGAAGACAGCATGGAGTAAACACACGATTTGATCCATGCCGTCAGAGATTGTGGAGGGGCATGGTTTTCCACGCCAGCCGGCTAGGCACTAGATGATGATGATGATGATAGAAACCAAGATTTTTTAATACTACAAAATGTTTTCAAAATATGTTGAATACAGCTTTATTTTCTTGTCAAAGGGCATATTTTTTTCAGAATTATCTGAATGTAACCTTATCAGAACATTTCAAAGCTGGCCTGGTTTCTCTAGTGGCTTCTGATAATGGTGGCTTCTCACTCTGCCAGGTTGTGTTAACAGAATTAAGTAGTTTGTTTGTTTCCTTGAACTCTGAGGTAATGAATCTTGTCGTTTGATAAGATGTTCGCTTCTGTGGCATTTGCTTGGTTGCATTCTTTTGTTCCAGAGCTCTCAGTTTTCTTTAAAGGATGACATTTCTTTAATGTTTTTGTTTTCTGCTCTAGGATGCAGAGATATATTTAGGTTTTAAAAGTGCATGCATTCATAGTTGGTTGTGCAGTATCCTTACTGATTGTTAAGCATTCATTCATGAAGTGTTAATTTATTGCCTGGCATATTAAAAACAATTAACATATTCACTTTATTAATATCTAGCTCTACAGTATGCACTTGGCGAGATATGGTGACACATGGGATTACCTTTACATAACAAACACATACAAGTAAAGTTCCCTTTTACATGCCTAAGGCACATTGAGCATATGTTGCTAGAACCATATTTGTATCACTCGCCGGTGGTGAGGTTAGTATCACGCTGATGTTGTTACTTCCTAAGACAACTCCTGATTGCCATTTTAGGCTGGGTTTACTTGGGAGCCAATCAATGCCAAGCCTTCATCTCAGCTCTGATTCTCTTCTTCATGTGTTTTTAGGTATCCTTCAATTACTTTTACCTTGTGGATTCCAGACACAAGACTTTCTAGTTTTATTATTCACAGGCTTTCTCAATATGTATTATCTCGAGCATCAGCATTTTAGGTATCTCTCTGTTACTAAAATTCAAATTCACCCCATATGTAGATTAAACCCCTGACCAACTGGATGGCAAGCAAGTGTCTTGCTACAACACTACCACAGCTCATACTTTTACATTTACCATTTTAAAACATGTCTCATGAAAAGCTTCCAGAACTGACTTTTTAAATTCTCTGTTCTTTTCCCAATCATTTAGGTCTTCATTTTAAGAAATAAAGACGTGCAGAAATGGCAGTAGACTCAAGACAGGTGTAAAATATCAACTTGATCTACCTCCGGGCTGTTGGTATCACCAGCAGACGGATCAAGAAAGGAATTGTTGGTTTTCCTTGTGGTCTTTAATGGTTGTCTCATGTTTGTTATAGATGGGACAGGTGATCAGGAGGTCAGTACATAGGCGTATTGTTAGTACTGTTAGTTTTCTTTTACTTTCAGTGTCTTTTCTCTCTGCTGTTGTCTTCCATTTTTTTTTCCTCTTTAGTTTTCATGTGTGCTAGAAAAGTGGGGGAAAAAAGAAAGAAAAGAAGCAGCAGAAGAACATAAAGATAGATTGAAGTGTTTGAATATAAATGTTACAGACGAGTTCTAAGAATATTTTGGATAAAGAAAAGAAAAATGCATCCACATTTCAAGAGCTGAAAATTGAAGAAGGTTGGCTATTAAAGATGATAAAACAAAGAAAATTGAAATATTTTGGTCACTTGAAACGTCACAAAAGTTTGGAGAGAACAATAATGGAGGGGTATATGCCTGGGAAGAGAGGAAGAGAAAGGCCAAAGAGAAGATGGTGCAGGATGGGGTGGATGATCTCCAGATGGGTGTATTAGACACGGGACATCTTGCTTATGATCTAGAGGTTTTCCGGAAAGTTGTAATGGGAGCGAGATTCTACAAAGGACATGCTACTGACTGAATGAATGAATGAATGAAGTGTTTACAGCTTTAAAGCTACTTTTATTTAATGCTTACAGTAATCCTGAGCTTACTTGTTAGAGAAGTCAAGGGTCTTCTTGCTGCTAAGCAATTGTTCTTCTTATAGTCCATGCCGTGAGTCTATAATCATGTCTGTCCACAGCCCTCTGTTTCATAGTCTGCCAGTTACTTGTGATACTGATGCTCCTCCATGCTATGGTGTCAAACTGTCTTGCAACTTCTCTGTTCATCCCCCCGTGCCTCTCTTCCCTTCCAACTTTCTCCTTGTGAATGACATACTCCAGCTTTCTCCTTCTCATGACATGCACAAAGAATGTGGACTGCTTTCTTCTGATGCAAGTAACTAGTTGCCTTTCTGAGTAACTTCCTTAAATATATCTTCATTGCTCTTTTCTATCTGTGTTCCCATCATTCTACTGTAAGACCTCATCTTCACAGCCTGCACATAATTCCTCACTTGTCTGCTAATTGTACATGACAACACAATCACTGTTATAATTTTACAGCCATACAGACATCAGTAATGTAATTTTACTGTTGCTAGATAGTTACTTTAATAAGGTACAAGAAAGTAAAGGTCCCTTATACACACATTAGGTGCATTGCTAATTTTATACAGGTATGAGTGCTATTCATTCAGAAAGCAATGACAAACATAAACTTGCCAAGTAATCACAAACAGCCAAAAAAATGCTGGGGTTGATTGTGATGTCCTGTAAAAGATATGCAACTAGCTAACACTCACGTAATGAGAACAAATCAAGCAAATGATGACCTGATCTCCCTTGGTGAAACCTCACTTCAAGAGATAGAATCATACACCTACTTAGGTAGCAATGTAAACAAAGTTGTTGGAACAGATAAAGATATCAGAAGAAGAATAGGAGAAGACTAGAGGAGCTTTTATAACACTGAGAAATCTGTGGAAGTAAATAAAAAATTAAAAGTAGCTCAAAACTTAGCATATTCAATTACAATGTAAAATTAGTACTACTGTATGGATAAGAAACATGGATAACAACAAAAAGGATTACAAATAAGCTACAAACATTCAATAATTGGTGCCTGCAAAAAATAGAAGGAATAATATGGTGTGACAAAATCACCAATGTAGAGCTCATGGAGAGAACTAGACAAATACCAATGAACCAAGAAAAGATGCTGGCCCTGGATAGACCAAACAATAAGAAAACATGAGAATGGTATAAATAAAAAGCCTTAGTCTGGAACACACAGGGCAAAAGAAAAAGAGGAAGACATAAGAACTTTGGAGAAGAGAAGTACAAACAGAAATGAACAATATGGAAGGACAGTCACAGAGCTGCTAGGGGATGCTAAAGATAGGAGGGCTTGGAGCAAGTTGGTTGAGAACCCATGCCCCGACTGGGACGAGATGAAAAGAAGATGAATCAGCACTCAGTGATGTGGTCAGTATTACACCGGCTTTCTGTACTTCCCAACTCATTTCCTGGTGCCCATTATAGGCCTGGTCAACCTGGGGGGTCAGGTCCAGTAAGACAAATTCAAATCCGCCTTGATGGGGATGGGATCTGCCCTTTTGGGGATGGCATCTGCCCTGATGAGGATGGAATCTGCCCTGATGAGGTTGGAATTTGCAATGATGGGGATGGAATCTGCCCTGATGTGGATGGCATCTGCCCATTGGGGATAGCATCTGACCAGATGGGGATGGCGTCGCCCTTATACATATTAAACCCATGACCACTGGGCCAGCAGGCCAGCATCTCGCCACCATGTTGTCACGTCTGCCAGTTACCCTAATAGCTTGGTCAAATGGTGTAATTGGGAAACAGAATAGACTTGACTTGGGACTTTTGTGAGATTATTTACCATGATCACCTTATGCACTAGCATGGCAAATGATGATGATAATTTAACCCAAGCTGTAAGCTTCAACTTTGCTGAGACGCATGTTACATGGAACCAGTGTTAACATATAGCTGCAAATCCTGGACAGTTAGTAAACAGGCGAAAAAAATCCAGGGAAGCCTGAGAGATGTGATTTTATAGAAGAATGCTGAAAATTAATTGGACAGCCAAAATCTGGACATTTTGAGGAAAGTTGAGTCACAAAGACAACTTATCACAAACATCAGAAAGAGGCAGTCATCGTTTCTTGGCCATGTCATGAGAAGACAAAAACTTGAACATGTTTGGCAACCTGAAAGATTTGTGGAAAAAGAGATAGAGGAAGACAGCTTGAGAAAATTCTTGACAGTCTTTTGTCATGGCATGGAAAGGAGTCAACACATGAATTGATCCATGCCGTCAGAGATCACAATTTGTGGAGAAGCCTGATTACCTGCGCTAGCCAGCAAGGCAGTATATGATGATGATATAAGCTTCTTCTGCCCTTTATCAATGTTTTAAAAATAAATATACAGCTTATTTTTCTTGTAGAAGAGCGGGATTCTTGGATTCTTACCTTAGGGCTGCTTTCCAGTGGTACCAGTTATGACTAAGTAATGTATAATTTTTGTTTTCAGACTTCAAGAAGTTGGTTTTCGACCACAAGATTTTCTTGGCATGCCAGTAACAGAATATTCTCGTTGGGAGGATCGCAGTGTTTCTGGTAGAGAGAATGACCAGCACTCACAACTGTCCAACCGATTCCCAGATTTGGCGGAGTTACCACCAGAAATTGGTTTGTAATAATTGCTGTGCTGTTATTTATCAGCAGCATTTAGACAGTTGTTGAAATGTGTGGCTTAAGGGTAATGAATGTTGTTTCATCTAAATATTGTCTTTTATCCGCCTTTATGTGCGTCTTAACTTTATTTCTTAACTTATGTATATTTTTCTTTGTTTTTGCCTTTAGCAGTTCTAGATGTAATCTTATTATTTCGTGAGAAGCATTTCAAGTGTTTGTAAAGTGGTCATGATGTAGATTTTCGATCATGATTGTTCATGACAAGAGCTTGCAGATGACTGAGATAATTAAAATTAGTGGTAGTATGGCATGCCATTTAAGCTTTTCTTATTGGAGCTCGGGTTAATATTCTTTGTCTGCTTCTTCATTGCTCTTTTGAGAAGCATGTGCCACACCCAGGTATACACCTTAAAGGTCAGAAAGCATTTGTGCAAAGTTTGTGTAAGGTTTGCTTTCATTAAATAGATTTTATCCAATTTAACGAGCTCTATCTCCAATGGGTAGATTTTCTTTCCTGATAATTTTGCTAAGGTAGTGGTTTTATTTCCTACTCTATACAATTTCCAATTGCCACGGGATTTAAAATGTGCTGTTGTTTGCACTTATCAAAGAAGGCTGGTTATTTGATCTCACTACCCAAGAGATCGGGGAGGGGAAGGGTGTGCAATATCCATGAATATCCCAGAGTACAGCTACAAGTGGCTCGTTAAATTAGCTGATCTTGATATTCTCAAAGGAGGGGGAAAAGGGAAAGTTAGATGCCTAGGTTTATGTCTGCCTATGGTTTACTAGGCAGGGCAAATTATCCTCCTTGACTGCTTTCCTCTCCCTGGTACTTAAGACCCCGCCAATGTACACACACAAACATGTATGCATAATTGGAAAAATAACAGATAACTATGAGTTTACAACACACTACACTCACTTTAATTACTATCATTATTATTAACCCTTTACCGGGCAAAGCGTCCGGGAAGTTTCTACCCTGGAACGAGCAAACCGTCCGAACGCGCATTGTAAAAACGCGATCTCTCAGCTTTCTGAGACTTCCAATTGTCTACTTTCAGTTTCGCCGATAGCTTAACAACGTGGCTGCCATTCGCAAGCATGTACTTTGAATTTGAACGGATTTTTAAAATAGTTTTTGTGGGTTTTATGCTTTGTATTTCAAAATGGATTTCGACGATTCTTCAAGTGATAGCGGAGATTTCGCTGGGTTCAATTTAAGTGACATTGAAAGGCACGAAGTTGACTATTAATTGGAGCTAGATATCAGTGATCAGCGTTACTTTGCGTTAGCAGTCGTGAGTCGGACTTTAAAGAAAGTGTATGATTCGGAAAATGTGTTTGTAAATTGCCATATAGACGACTGACAATCACAAACAGTATGTTGTATTTTGTAAATATTTGTGTTCATGCATGGAATAGCGGCATCATTCATGTGAGTAAAATATTCTGCATGCTTTTCCCTTCTCTTTTTGCTGTTTATTTAACTAAAATCTGTTGACAAATAACTTATATGTGATATTTTTACTAACGTAACCCAAAATTTGACCGAACCTCAAAATTATTCTTGCTCATTCAGGGCTACAAAACAGACAAACGTCTGCCTGGTAAAGGGTTAAACATATGATGTTTTTCACAATGATGGTGATGAAACTATTGAGGTTTATGTAATACAACAATCATGTAAGTGAAATGATGAAAAGTAAGTACTATCACGAAGTTCTTGATGATAAGTGCGTGATATGGTCGTTGTCTAGGTAACGATGCTCCTGGTGTGTCAATTGAGCTATCTAACTGTCTCACAATGCAACTCACCCCAGTAATACACATCCATCAGTCGTTAAACAAGATTGAGTTGGCGCACATAATCCTTTAATACAGAAAGAACACGGACAAACGGAACATCCTTATATATCCAGAAACAATATAATCCATAGAATATAAATATCCTCCTCACAACTTAACCAGCACACATCACTGTCTTCTCACGGCCTGCTGAATCTCAAATTCACAAGACAGGTAATCCAGCTCCTATCCACAGCTGGACCTCACACAATACACCCACACGATGGGTCTAGTCTCCACTAACTATCCAACCCACTCTGGGTTCAGGCCTCTATTAACTATCCAACCCCCACTGGGTTTTAGGCCTGCATTCACCACTGGGAGAACAACACTCCAAAAGAACTGACCCACAGTCAGTCTAAGCTCCCACATATTAGCCCACCGATCCGCTCGGCGCTAAAACATCAACTGTCCAGAAGTCCCCTGACTTCACACGAACCGAACCTCAGTCGGTCTCAGCTTCCACTGCCCAGTCAAAGTTTTCCACTGCCCAGTCAAAGTTTTCCACTGTCTTTTAACCCTGCTGTGTAGCCCCTCCCTGGGCTCCCAACAACATTACACCCCAGCCTAAAACTGTCTTTCTCCCCATCCACCCTGGGGTCTCCACTCACCCTCACCATTATTTCTCATGGCTGGTTGTTTTTCTCGTAGTCTCCCTACTGGGGTCACTCACCTTACTGTCTCTAACTTTCATCTATTATTTCTAATGCCCGGTCACTTGTTTATGTACTAGCACGGTCATTCTCCTTAATGTCAATGACCCGAGGCATGTGTCAAGTACATAACTCTAAAGTTACTTGTATCCTGCCTGGATCTATGTCCGGGTTACAAGTGAGATAACAGCATTATGGTTCTGCTTAGGTCTAGTAAACACCTACACTCCAGTAGGAACAGCCCGCCAGTTTTCTGGACGACTGCCCAGTCCTGATGCTACCTGGTCGTCCCTCGTTCTTGGGATCCATACCTAGGTGCTCTTGTTGAGAGCTTGGAAGACATAATCAAGAATGTGTATTATCTAGTTCTACATCAGTACAATCCTAAGTAATCCATACAATCCACCACCTCCCTACACACCCATAATCTGGCAATGTTTGTCTTCCAGCTTTACTGCGTTCACTCTTCTCCTTATCCCTCTATATCCCTTCTACTGTCTAGTCTGGGAAGGACTTTTCTAGTCATCGAACACATCTGTAATTACAATTTCTGTCATCCCTTGTAATGTCCCATCATGAGGAATGCGATTTCCTATGTCAATGTTACTAATTCGGACACCCTGTTCCTTATAGCCGCTCCATTTAAAAGTTGGTTTAGCAGATCAAAGGGTCAATAGTGATATCATAATAGTATCTGATCTCAGGGCTTACGTGCCATGATCAGTCTCTGTGAAAGACCTAAGTGAGTTACGCACCATATACCCAATACAGATTGTGGGTAATGTCCGTACCACTACACCTCTACTTCAGACACAATCCATAGACCATATATCTGAGTTCGCTGCTCATAAGAACAGCTTAGCATAGCACCAAATTCCTCCTAGTGAGTTAACAAATAAATATATCCAACATATACTTAAACATTAGGCATATGAAGATTTCCTACATAAGTGGTATGAATGCAAAAATCTATATCTATAAAACAGAGTGTATGTGGCTTTGTGTGTTTGTGGTCAGCTATGTATCTATTGGGTGCGTTCGATAACGGTACATCCGATTGAGATGAAATTTTCTACACGTCTTCCTTTCATTCCTGTGCAACCGACTATAATAGTTTCTTAGTGTAAAATCTTCTACTTATTTAATAACATTTACTTTTCCATTTTTCATTATATAATTTCTATATAGCAGGGGGACTTCACTCTAGAAAAGTTATTTCAAGGGGCATAACTTTTAATAACATTTCTATATACTTTATAATCATATTGTTGGACTTACTTGCACTATTGTTAAACTCTTTGTCTATAGTTATTTTCAGGCATATAAGTTATAATAAATAATGATATAATCTTTAACACTTTGCTGACCAGCAATCCGGAGCATTACTGTCTCCCATTACCAAGGGTGTTTGCGGATTTTTTTAAAAATGATTGGTTTTTTAATTAAATTCACTAAAAATTTAAAATTGAACGTAGGGTGTTGAAATTTTCAGAGCACTGTTATAAATGGTTGTTGTGCATAAATATATATGTTTTATGCAAATTTGTCACATGATCATGGCGGCCATCTTGAATTTGAATGGCTATTTATAGAAAAATTAGATGATGTTTTAAAACCATCATCTTTTCATATTTTTTAGTGAATGTTTTCAAAGTAAAAGCTATAAAATGTTAGGGACATGGTTGGCATTGAATAAAATAAACTCAATATGAGCACTAATTGAACGGAACACTTTGTTGACCAACAATCCGGAGCATTATTGTCTCCGATTACCAAGGGTGTTTGCGGATTTTTTAAAAATTGACTGGTTTTTTAATTAAATTCACTAAAAATTTAAAAACAAACGTAGGGTGTTGAAATTTTCAGAGCACTGTTATAAATGGTTGTTACGCATAAATATATATGTTTTATGCAAATTTGTCACATGATCATGGCGGCCATCTTGAATTTGAATGGCTATTTATAGAAAAATTAGATGATGTTTTAAAACCATCATCTTTTCATAATATTTAGTGAATGTTTTCAAAGTAAAAGCTATAAACTGTTAGGGACATGGTTGGCATTGAATAAAATAAGCTCAATATGAGCAATAATTTAACGGAACACTTTGTTGGCCAACAATCCGGAGCATTATTGTCTCCGATTACGGATTTTTAAAAAATGACTGGTTTTTAATTAAATTTACCAAATATTTAAAAATGAATGTAGGGTGTTGAAATTTTCAGAGCACTGTTATGAATGGTTGTTACGTATAAAAAATATGTTTTATGAAATTTGTCATGGCGGCCATCTTGGAAATTGAAAAATAAAAATTGTTCATTTTTACACTGTTGTGGTTTTTGTTTGGTGTTTTGTGTCTGTGATATTAGTAATTAGTATTTGGTTATATTTTTATATATATTGGGTATTTGGGTATATAAGGTTAACCCGGTCAACAAATGCCCGCAGAAGTCGGATGTGTCGGCATAACGGCGCAAGAACACAGCTCTGCTGTAAACAGGCACAACGCAATCACGTCCAAAATAGAAAAATGATGAACGCAGAAGAAGAAGTATTTGTAAATTCTTACCTCTAGTTGAAGTCTGAGCTACTTCCTTTATTAACTGGGGTTGAAGTTGTAGCCGTAGACCTATGCAAGAGTCTTTGTCTGGAACGTTGATAATCCTCAACCGTGTGGTATAACTTATAACATGGTGTCAAAAACAAGCTGGGCTTGAATAAAAGCTGTCACAATAGAGAATATGTCCTTTGGAGCCATATCCATCAAGAAGATGTTTCAAAACTTTGGAAGTTGTCCCAACACAACCTTAATTATTTGCCTTTCCAGTGTAAATCTCTAATTTCAGGCAGTACTGGGTTTTGGCATCATTAAGTACAAATAATTTGAATCCCCACTTTGCCGGCTTTGCTGGCAGGTATTGCTTGAAATATATCCTGCCTTTGAACCTCACCATGGATTCGTCTATTGATAACTCCCGTCCCGATGTGTAGTGTTTCCTGTATGTAGGCAATCTAATGTCTAGTAGGGGTTTGAGCTGTCTCCTTCAATAATTGGGGTTGAAGTTGTAGCTGTAGACCTCTGCAAGAGTCCTTGTCTGGAACGTTGATAATCCTCAACCAGTGTGGTATAGCTTGAAACATGGTGTCAGGCATAGAGGTGTATTGCAATCTGGGCAGTACATGCAAGTCTGGCTTCTTTTACCTGCATCCTTACAAACTTTACAGTCTGGTTTGTACCTTGGTCTTTCATACTTTTGAATAAAATGGCGCTCAGTAAGTCGTGATGTCGTGACTTGTGGTCTTGAAGGTGTTGCATTGCGCCGAAGAACAGCAGGTCCAATAATAACAAGACTGACATCCTGCCTAAACCTCTATACAGTGATCTTATTTGTAGAGTTGGCAGTGTTGTAGCTTACATGCCCATGACCAGAGCAGTGTCAACTAAAAAAATTATATAATGGCAGGTACCATTTATAGGATCTATGTGGGTCTTACACTCAGTTGACCGAAGTGGTCGACACCACCCATACATTTGTTGTATTTTTTTGCAAGCACTAGCTTGTTTATTATTCTGCCCCCAAGAATTCCCCTTTTCCTGTCTTGTCCATAACTTCATTGGAGTGAACAGTAGATATAAAGTTAACTCTTTTTCCTGTGTACTGAGAGAGGTGATTTTCACCATACATGTTGACTTCACACATGATCAGCTCTATAGCAGTGTCAGGGAAACAAATCTTGAAAAAATCAATGGGCATAAACCCAGTTATGTCTGACGTGACACCCTGTTGTTCTTTGTATGGAAGAAGTTTAGATTGTCAAGCTCAATAAGTTCGTTTTGAAGAGCCTTTCTCCATTTCCAAACAAAATTTTCAGCAGTAGAAATTTTCTGGTCTCTTGTGCCACGCCCACTACTTTATTCAGAGGTACCTCTCATGACCCCCATCATCAACTACAACATCGTTAACGCTACTTTCATTTACACTAATATTTACCTCTGTATCTCTACTTATATAGGAAACATCGTTTTCAGCTTCAATTTTGCTGGCAGAGTCAGAATCCTCTATATTACGAGCCTGGTGTTCATCCTCAGGCATGGTGAAAATGCTGAATATTCACTTGGGAATCAAATTAATGAAATTTAAAAAAAAAACACGCTAGTTACGGCTGCAAACACTTTTAACCATGGGCGCAGCCATTTTGGAATAAGGGAAACAACTGGATGACGCCTGATTCGGTGGCTATCGGTAAGGCCGTTTGTTTGAAATCCGCATGTCGCTAATTCGTCGACCGTCGAAGTTGGTCACCAAGGCATATAGCCAAAAATTCGTCGAGTGTCGAAGTTGGTCAGCAAAGGATTAAGGCATTTTCAAAGTTTTCATAAAAATAATGCATAATGCATAACATTGTAACCCATCTTTTTCTGCTTAAAGAACTTATCAACTATCATGTCGGTGATTAAAAAGTTTTTATTGAAAATAATGAATGGTGTGTGGAAGGACATTCTTTTAAGTTACTGTGCACCAGGAGCTGGGCGAAACCACGTCGGGTCAGATAGATAGACAGACAGACAGATAGTCGGGAACGGAAGCTTATTTGACTACTTATATGCTCCCCACCAGGGACTGGGTGAAGCCGGGCCGGGTCAGACAGACAGACAGATAGACAGACAGTCGGGAACGGGAGAGCTTATATGACTACGTATATGAATTAAATGAGATGCTCCCCACCAGGGACTGGGTGAAGCCGGGCCGGGACAGACAGACAGACAGATAGACAGACAAACAGATAGTCGGGGAACGGGAGAGCTTATATGACTACGTATATGAATTAAATGAGATGCTCCCCACCAGGGACTGGGTGAAGCTGGGCTGGGTCAGACAGACAGACAGAGAGTCGGGAACGGGAGAGCTTATATGACTACTTATATGAATTAAATGAGATGCTCCCCACCAGGGACTGGGTGAAGCCGGGCCGGGTTAGCCAGACAGACAGACAGACAGACAAACAAGCAGACAGACAGACTGATAGATAGATAGATCCCCTCCAGGGCCTGGGCGAAGCCGGGCCGGGTCAGCTAGTGTTATATAATTGTCTACAACTGCTGAGAAACTAATAGTTTCCATAGGCGTGGCAGACATCTGACAATGCCAAATAAAAGTCTGCCGAATGCATGTCCAGAGTATAACAAAAATGATGCATAGAAACATGAATATAATGTTAGTTAGTTAGTTAGTCGACAGATCATCCTCATTGCACATCGAACCATTAAGTCCATCAGTGCTTGGATCCCCTCCTCAGCAAACCCTGCAGTGTGTAGCGGCTAACGAGACCAGTTCTGTGCTGGTTTATCAATCTTCTTTGGCTTCCTGCGTAGTGGTCTTGTTTGGCCACACCTCTTTTAATTTGCTGTTATCGCAGTCTGACCATGGTTAGGATTGCTTCGCTTAATAGCATCAGCGCAGATCTTACATGAGTATAATAGATTATACATGATTATAAACATGCCTAGAAACGTAAGTTGAACATAAGCATAGCATGATATTCTTAATAATGGCATAACAACTAGATAGTCATACTATTATATATATCAAAGTTAGACACTATAAACAGGTCTCATTGGAGTAACTACAGCCAATATGAAGATAGCCTGAATCTGTCACTACTTAGCCACTGCCGTGGTAAGAATTGAAAGAAATGGTCATTTGAATATATTCTGTACAACTAAATGTACACGACAAAAATAGACCAGGCGAGTTCAAATAGAAATAACACGAGTTGGTAAATCTAAAGGCTGGTGAATAGTTACTAAGAAATACCATTCAGAGAAGATCCTAGAAACATGAGGAACTGACTTATGAAATGTCAAAAAACTGTCATTTACTGCCAACATAGTATCTTGCGGTGTATGGCAGAGGGGTCTTTGAGCCTGAGGAATTAAAGGCTGCCTGGCTAGTGCAGTCGCTGCGAACTGTGCAGGTTAGAATTTTCTCCCCGACAGAAAAAAATCCCACACCTTATAGAGGGATTGAACCCGGGTCTCCCAAATGAGATGTCGGCGTTCTAGCCACTCGGCCAGCCGCTCCTCACTTATGAAATGTATACATATAAAAAATCACTTTCTATTACCTGATCCAAAACTAGGCACATCTACTGAGACTGACACACCCCGTCTACTTATACTAGGTTTCTTAATTACCCTTATCTATTGGGTAACTTTGATTCTTAGATCTAGAGTGGATTTCTCCGAATTACACATCATGTCACTTCACACCTATGCATGGTGATAATTTCCAGCCGCGGGTCAGTCTCACGTCCGCCCGTCTGAGATGTTGCACTATCACTCCACACATCTCCCACGGCAATGTGTTAACCCGGGTGTCTTATCAAGCAGGGGATTTCCATTTGTGTCACTAGCCTCGGGTGAGGAACGTCAAAATGTGTTAAATGTGAGATTGTACATTTCTAGAGTGTGATCACTTTGGGTGTCGGCCGTCTCCTTGTGCTATCTTATGTTATAGCTGACTGAATAGGCCGATAAGGTGATTAAATCTTTATTCCTCTAAATGGACCATTAGCTGTGTAGACCGAGAAAGTATTCTGGTATGGTAACGCGGCATTCTGTGACAAAGGTTTCAGAGTTCTTGTTCAGGGGCTGCATTTTGTAGGGTTTTTAGTTTTGATATTCACCACTTTATAAAATAATATTGTTTCCGCTGTTCTTATTATAAATTGTTTGGTGCACCTTGCTTTTGATATTAGTATTGCTCTTAGATATTTGAAGTTCTGAACTTTGTGAAGAAAGTGACTGGGAAAATTTAAGAGCAGTATAACTAGAAAGTTCTTGGACTGGAGCTTATAGGGCAAATGAAATAGAATAAGGCTTTCTCACACAAGAAGAGAATTAGAGGCAGATGAATAATATGGGGGACAAGCAAGAAACTTCAGGGGCTTGATTGAGGGTCTATGCTTCAATGGGAGATAAAATGGCAGAGGAGAGAGAGAGAAACAATTAAGAGTGTGTGTTGTTGTTGGCATTGTCTTGTAATAACTTAATTGTTTTTTAAATTATCTTTAATTATTACTTATTATGACGGCAGTAAGTATTTAAACCTCAATTTTCCTTCTTTATAGGCCTTGAAGTATTATCCCATCTAGATGCCACAGATCTTTGTTTGGCTGCATGTGTTTGGTCCCATCTGGCTAACGATGAGCTTCTCTGGCAGAGGTTTGTGTTTATAATACAAGTTTTCTTGCGTTCCCTCACTTTGAACTCAAGCTTAGTCCATACATATGCTGCTAATTCTAATGCACTGGACTGATGTTTGCATGTGGATTAGCTTTCCCTTTTTCCATTGTCCCTTGCCATCAGGCAAACCCACACCAAATTCAGAGGTACTTGTTGTTTACGTACCCAAGTCAAGGACGAGTAGTCCACATATAAGTCCAACTGACCAGTGTAGGGGTTGAACCCGCTACCTCAGCATCAGTACACTGGATATATAAGAACATGCACACTTATCCATTCAGCTGGAGGTCAGCAAGGCCGAATGGATAAGAATGCATATTCTTAAATATCCAGTGTGCGGATGCCAGCGTAAGGGGTTCAACCCCTACATCGGACAGTTGGACTAAAATGCTGACCTCTCATCCTTGACTTGGGGATGTAAATTACAAGTACCTCTAAAATCAGAGTGGGTTCACCTGATGGCAAGGAACACTGTTAACATGGAAAGCTAATCCACATGCAAAATTCAGTCCACCACTCCAGGTCAGGTGGAAGACTTCTTCGCTTTAAATATGTCTATAACTGCAATGTTGTCTCTTGTATGAATTTAACTCTTTTTTTAGTTCACACAGCGGTCCATAGAGTTTATCTTCCACTGTCATCTCTCTAGGCCAGAAGGTTTGCCTAGATATGTTATATTTTGGGCAGCCTTAGAGTATGTGCTCTGCTGTCTGCAATCCACATGTGCACATGGCTGTTTCACCAATCTTGAATTTTGTATATATGTGGTTGCGTAATCTATTGTGTCCTGTTCTGAGGCGCAGAATAATTACTTATTCTGGTCTGTCCATAACGTGGTAGTCATCAGGTTTTGGTGGCTTTCTGGCTGATTTGATCATTCTTTTCTTTTGGTGGTATGTAATGGGCACATCAGGCTGTTCTTCTTTGGCTCCTTCCTTAGCCAATTGATCAGCTCTGTCATTTCTGGATGTCCACATTGGGATGGTATCCACTGTATGGTGATCTTATGCTGAATCCTAAGTTCAGAAAGTAGTGTCCTCAGTACTGGCAATTTCCCAGACAGGAGCACCTTGAGTACTGATTTTGCATCTGTCAATAGCACCACAGGTTGTGTACCATGGCTTGTATTTAGTAATTTCTCTGTTGCTATCTTGATTGCCTCAATTTCAGCATCATAGTTATGGCAGTATTTTCCTGTTGGTGCTCTGGCCATGTCCCTAGTATTATTTGGGTATTCTATGTACACTCCCGCTCCTCCATTTCGAACAGCATTTTGTGCTGACCCAGCTGTGTAGACTCGGATCCAGAGGTCCTGTGGGTATTCTTCATCAAGGAAGCTGAGAGTAGCTATTCTGTGCTATACATTGTCCTGTTCTCCCTTGTCAAATATTCCCCTCCCTTTTGTCTGGATTTGTAATGATAGTCTATGCTCATCTTTCCATGGAGTTCGCTCTGGAATAGTTGTCAGGGGGATACCAACTGTGGGCAGATCGGTGGTTTTTCTGCAGAGTCGTTTTGCCTGGTGGATGAAACTGCTTCTTTTCAAACGCCCCATAGTTAAGTTTTCAAATCTGTTCTTCAAAGGGTGGCCTGGCAAGCTGAGGAACTTTTCTGCTTGTATTAACATTTTTGTATGTTTGCATTCTCTCGGTGCTTATGTCCTCCCCATCTTCTCCATCTCCACTATAGGGGCTGATCTCATCCCTCCTGTGGTGACTCTAAGTGCTTGATTTTGCACCTTGTCCAGTTCTTGTAGTGTGGTTTTTTTATGCTGAACACCATGCATTTGACCCGAATTCCAGGTGTGGTTGTATGCTCTGTTGATAAACTTTGCTAAGTATTTTCCCCACTTGCTCCCCATGTGGTTCCACTTAGTTTTCTCAGGATGGCTATTTTCCTTCTGGCTTTTGCTACTGCTTTGTTGATGTGCTTTCTCCATGTCAGCCTGCCATCAAATGTTACTCCAAGGTAAGTTGTTTCTTTATCTTCTCTAAGGGGTATTCCATTTATCTGAATGATCCCTGCCTTTTGTTTTGGAGAGAGGGTAAATAGAGTGATGCTGCACTTGTCAGTGTTTATGCTGACACACCATCTATTTGCCCATGCAACAAATGCATCTACAGCTCTTTGTAGCGATCTGATGGTCACTGATGCACGTTCATTTGTGCTCCATAGAACCAGGTCATCAGCGTACATTGCCGCTTTAATTCCATGCGGTAGATTAGCAACAAGATCATTGATGAAGATTAGAAAAAGTGTGGGGGACAAGACTCCGCCCTGGGAACACCTTGACTGCAGTAGTACTTTCTTGCTCTTGAGTTTGTCTATCTGTACTCGGGCTCTTCTGTTGTGCAAGTATGTTTTTACCCATTTGTACATTCTTCCATTGACTTTACAGTTTCTCAGTTTCTTCATCAGATCTTCTTTCCAGACTTTGTCAAAGGCTTTTTTCAGATCTATCCATGCTGCAAGCACTAGTTTCTTCTCTTGGAATGCACCCTAAATTTCTTGAGAGAGGTAGGTTGTCTGATCTTCTGTAGAGTAGCACTGCCTAAAGCCAGCCTGCTGTGGCACAAGGATTGTTTTCACTTTCAATGTACCACTGCAGTCTGTGATTGATGATGCGCTTCCATTGTTTTGCAGAGACAGCTGGTGAGGCTAATGGGTCTGTAGCTGGAGGCATTGGACCTGTCTTCCCCGATTTTAGGAGGGGTATCATTAATTGCTTCTCTCCAGGCTTATGGAACACTGCCTAAGACCCAGCTGTTATTGAAGATCTGCAACAGCTTTGCTTTGGCCTCTGTTTCTAGGTTTCTGACCATTTCATTGGAGATACCATCAGCTCCTGGTGACTTTCTAATTTTCAGTTTTGATATGGCTAGCTCCAGTTCGCTGATTGTGATAGGTGCTTCCATAACTTTATGTACTATTTCCTTCTGTCCTGTATGTTGCCATTTCTCTCGAATCTATTGTTTCTCTGGATTAATTTTGATATTGTTATCTTGTGCGAATGAGTCCGCAAAATGGTCAGCTGCTTGTTTTCCTGTTAAGATGTTTCCGTCTTTACGTAGTGCAATTTTTGAGTTTCTCCCTGTGCCCTCATCGTTGTTTTATTAGCTTCCACAACTTCCTTGTGTCTCTTTCAAAGTTCAGTGACTCTGTTTTCTCCTGCCAGCTTTTCCTTCTAGCCTGCAGCTGTGGCCTTTAAAATTTAGCTTTTGCATGCTGTTATTTATTGTGTTGCTCTTGGCTGGGTTTGGCCTCTGCTTGCTTTCTACACACTTTCACATCATTATGCAACTGTTCCAGTTCACATCTCCAGTACGGTTTATAATGTTTACGAGCTCCTCTTGGTACTGTTTCTCATGCTGCCTGTAGTATGCATTTCCTAAACTCTTCAACTACTTTATTTATGTCTTTCTCAGTGTTCAGATTTCTAACCAATATGCTGGTGCGATGCTTGTACATTGCCCAGTCTGCTTTCTTGTAGTTCTACCTCGAGAGGGTGCAGAGGGACGCAGAGGTGTTTCCAAGGCACCAGGGCCAGGTTCTATACTGGCCAAGACCTACTTACATGTCCTAGTCATGCGTCCTGGTCAACAGGTCCCTTCGGGGTCCTGGCTAACGTAGTAGGATTGCTGATTCTTCCGAAGTTGGAGAGTTTCTGCATGCACGGCGAGGAACCACCAGTCTGCACACCAATAAGCCAGACATGGAACAACGGATACTCACGCAAACCTCAGTCCGGTATGACATCACACTAATGTTGGACAACAGGATGTCTTCATCCGACATACAGGACTTCACGCTGGAGTTAACAGCCAGCGAACGCAAGCAAGCATGTTGCAACTATTCCAATTCACTACTCCAGTATGGTTTATACTGTTTACGGGCTCCTCCTGGTACTGTTTCTCGTGCTGCCTGTAGTATGTATTTTCCAAACTATTCATCTACTTTATTTATGTCTTTCTCAGTGTTCAGATTTCCAACCAGTATGCTGGTGCGATGCTTGTACATTGCCCAGTCTGTTTTCTTGTAGTTCTACCTTGAGAGGGTGTTCCTTTCACTTACAAGCTCATTTTCTACAGTTAGAAAGACTGGCCGATGGTCACTACCACCGACTTGTTTCCCAACAATTTGTGTAATGAAAAGTGGATTAATGTAGCAACTGTTTGGACAGAACATGTTAAAGTCATAAATATGACAGAGGGGGTTAATGTAGCAACTGTTTGGATAGAAGGAGTTAAAGTCATAAATATGACAGAGAATTAACGTAGCAACTATTTGAGCAGGAGTTAAAGTCATAAATATGACAGAGAGAATTAATGTAGCAACTGTTTGGGCAGAACGTGTTAAAGTCATAAATATGACAGCGGGGATTAATGTAGCAACTGGTGGGCAGATGGCGTTAAAGTCATAAATATCACAGAGTTGATTAATGTAGCAACTTTTTGAATAGAAGGCATTAAAGTCGTAAATATTACAGAGTGTAACAACTGTTTGAGAGGGGAGTTATATAAAAGTATGATGTGATTGAGGTTTTGCCCTGCTGACGAAATTGTTTAGTTCTTGCAAGGAATAATGTCTGATGTTGATTTGTCTCAAGTCTGTGCAGGAGCTGCTGGGGCAGCGTCAGCATCTACAACAGACGCAGACACGAAGTGTTTTCCTACAAGCAGCTGTTCATGTTGCTGGACGAGGCTTGCCTGACGTTCAACACAGATCCTAGTGCTGTGAGTAGATTTCCCTTTGTAGTTAGTTAGCTTCCACATGGTTGATGTGTCTTTTGATTTTTAAGTAGAAGCTGTTATGGCTGCTCTGAGCCGACATTGCTGCAAGCAGAGCAGGCCTACTAAAGAAGAGAAGGCGATCAACTTGGCTGAATGTATAAGAGCGCTTGTTCTTAAACATCAGGTCAGCTGATGCTGAGTTAGCGGGTTTAACCCTACACCGGTCAGTTAGATTAAAATGTCTGCTTCTTACTTTTGACTTGGAAACATGAATCAGAAGTACCTCTGAAGTTAGAATGAGTTTCCCTGATGGCAAGAGACACTGGTAATAGGGAAAGGTAACCCACATGCAAAAATCAGTAGTAGCATGTGCATGGTCTACAATTGAGTTTAAAGCAAGATAGCGCCCCCCCAAAAAAAAAAATACAAATCCTGAAGCAGGATTCTTCTGTGAGTCCTTAAAGTCCTGGGACCATCACATGTTGAAGGCCTGGATGCATGGGGGAATAGGTAGCCAGTCTTTCCCTACCTTGGGTCCTTGAAGTCCTGGGACCATCACAAGTTGAAGGCCTGGATGTATTGAGGAATAGGTAGCCAGTCTTTCCATGCCTTGGGTCCGTGAAGTCCTGGGACCATCACAAGTTGAAGGCCTGGATGTATGGAGGAATAGGTAGCCAGTCTTTCCCTCAGTTAGCGAACAATGAACATAGGCACCGAACACTCATGTGACTGCGCTCATGACATTATCACCTCCTAGTGATTACACCAGCATGCCCTCCAGAGCAGACCTAAGGTGGTCAGTATCTCGTTGATGTCGGAGTGTATGAATGGGGATTGGTTTTGTAGCTTGCTGGTTGTATAAGTGCCTGCTGATTCTCTTTGACATTTTCTAACACTAGTTCGGTTACAAATTGTGACAGTTTTTGTTGTAGAGTACACAACCCTTTTCATGCCTTGAGTCACATAGGACACACAATGTTAGTCCCATATTTTTTATTGACTGTCACAAGGTTATTGACAGATAGAAATGGCTGTGGTTGTGTCTAGAGGATTTCAGTGTGAATATTGTGTCGGACGACTGATCAACAATGATGAATATAGAACACCTGCCTGCACACACAATATTTTAATTCAAAACAACTCGATGCTATAACACTCTTCAGGAACATTCAACAGTGAAATATATCTATATTGCATATGCACAGTTCCAGCACACTCAGATTATAATATAATACAGTAAGCTCCTGCGACCACACTATTGCCGTTGACTGGCCTAGCACAAAATTCTATTACGGACTCTTCTCCATCCATGAATCTAACCACTTCTTCTGAGTCACTTCTCCCTGGATTCAGCTTCCCTCACTGGTCCAGAACTCAGAACTCCACTGTTTGGCCAAGACTCCCTCACTTATCCTCAGACTGAATGCTCTAGCTAAGTCTCCCTCACTTAGCCTCAGAATCAACCCTCTGAATGCAACTGTCTTGGCTGGGTTCCCTCACTCAGCCCAAACTCCACTGAGCTTAATGTGCCCGGATTCTGTCTTTATTCACTCTTCCCAGGACCTCCCAAGAGATACCAATTAACCCCTTGAACCCCATTCTATGATGGTGATAATAATAATAACAAAACCCTAGTATAACAGCCAGTCCCCTTTTGGTAGGCCAGTATATTCCACATGGCTAATAACAAGTGTCAGACCATTATCTAATTTTACTGTGTCGTGTAGTTTTGATGTTCGCATTTTACCCATGCCTTTATAATGCATATCTTTTATATTGTTGCTGTTCTCTGTTAGCCTTGAATGATGTGTGAATGAAATAATGTATGAAAGAGAGTGATAGAAGGGCAGAATGTTAGACGGGCCTGCGTGCCCAATTCTTAACCCTTTGAAAATAAAGTTTGTTCGTTCATTCGTTCTAAATTCCTCCAACATTACATTTCTGGGTTTCCTTTGTCTATTCGTCTACTATCATGTTTTTCTCTGTGCCCTGGTGACTCAGACTGACAACTCTGTGATGTAACCCTCCATTGTGTTTGGGGGGAGGGGGATGTTAGTCAGGTCTTAGTCAGATATGACTGAGCTACTGTATGACAGTAGATGGTACTATCTGTTTTCTGTTAGTACCGAATGTTGGGTGGCGCTTACCAAACCCGACACTCCGCATTGTGCCAACGGCTTCAGGCGGAAGAGCACAATTTGGAGGGTACAAGCCTTATCCTGGTGTGAGGAAATGCAACCTAATGACAAAATGTCATGGCAGTGCAGACCAGGCCCTAAGCCTTGGTTGGCAGCTGGTCTAGGATTGAAGCTCCGACAAGCGGACAGTTAGAGCATTGCTTTGCTGATCCGGCAGCTTCTGCAGCTTGTCTTGTTCCAGATGAATAGGTGTTACCTTTCCTCTGGAGTGAACTAGGCAGGCCGAGAGAGAGATCATGCTGCATGGGCAACACATGGTCTCTATATTTTAGCCCAGGCTTTGTACTATGGAGAGGCAATAACTCCATCCCTGGTCTTATTAGGCTCGGAATCAAAGCAAGAGGTAATATTTATGGGTTATAAGTCCTTGTCAGTTGGCGTAGACATGGGGCGCCACGTGTTGCCTCTGATGGTGGGAGACACCTACAGGTGTCACTGATCAGCTACCGCCTGCCTCAAGCTGGGCACAGGCCAATTGGGTGCTGATCTGCCACAGCCTGTCTGCTTCAATGGATGCTTGGGGCTAGGACAAAATTTGAATTGCAGGCTGTAAAACCAATGCACCAGGTACTAATAAAAAGAAAAATAGAAACCTCAAGCTACGGCTTGCAACCTGGAACTTAAGAACCACGTGTCCAGGGTTTTACACTGACTTGACGAATATTGACAATGTGAGAAAAACTGCTGTGATTGATGCCGAACTCATTCGTCTTAATATTGATATTGCTGGCCTGCAGGAGACTCGCCTCAGGAAGGGTCACTCAGGGAAAACAATTACACCTTTTTTTGGAAGGGTAGAGGGCGGGCAAAAAAAAAGCAACATGGTGTGGGCTTTGCAGTGAAGAATTCGCTACTGGGAATAATTGAAATTCCAGATGGAGGTAATGAAAGACTGTTATCCCTGCACTTGACAACCTCTTGTCATCCTCTGATGATGTGAAGGATTCGTTCTGTGAGGAGTTAGACTCTGTGATCAAGGCAGTTCCAAAATCCAACTACATTTATATGCTCGGTGATTTCAATGCTCATGTGGGCAAGGACTCGAGTTCATGGCCAGTGTGCCTTGGAAAATACAACATTGGTCGCATGAATGAAAATGGGCAAAGGCTGCTGGAGCATTGCACCAGAAATGACCCATATATTACAAACTCCTTTTTTAAGACAAAAGAGCTGCATAAGGTCACATGGAAACATCCAAGATCCGGCCACTGGCATCAGCTGGACTTCATCATCACACGGAAACAACATCTGAACCATACATCATTAACTCAAAGTTACCACAGTGCTGACTGTGATATGGATCATTCTTTGATTGTTGCAAGGGTTAGACAAAAGAGAATCTACACAGCTAAACATAAATCTAGCCCCAGGATTAATATTATTAACATTCCTGATCCTGAAAAGTGCTGTGAGTTTCATCAGCAACCTGAAGACGCTTTCACTGATACACCAGAAAATTGTACAATAAGTGAAAAGTGAGGTAAACTTAAGGAAATTCTTTTTAAAACTGCAGTAGGGGTTTACAGCACTGTGGATCATAAGAGGCAGGACTGGTTTGTGGCAAACAGCCAGACACTGCAGCCCTTGATTGATAAAAAGAAGATAGCTCTCTTAAGAAACAATGAAAGAACAATGCGTAACACTCTCAGTGAGCTGAAAGGATGTGTAAAAGGCTGCCAGGCAGTGTGCAAATGACTATTGGATCAAGTTATTCAGTCCATTCAAAATGCAAGTGATAAGGGAAACATCAGAAGCATGTATGAAGGGATAAAGAAAACCTGTGGTCCAATGATCAAAAGAAGTGCACCATTGAAAACCTTGACTGGAGAAGTTATAACTGATAAGAAACAGCAGATGGATAGATGGGTAGATTACTATTTAGAGCTTTACTCAAGTGAGACCAAACTAATGGATGATGCCCTCACTGCTATAGAGGCCCGCCATTTATTGACCACCTGGACACATTTCTTATCATAACAGAAGTTAAGTGTGCTGTACATTACCTTGCATCTGGCAAGGCTCCAGGTAAGGATGGGATTCCAATAGAGGTTATCAGTAGTGGGCAAGACACACTCAACCTACAGATCCACCAGCTAATAGAGCTATGCTGGCGAGAAGGACAATCCCCCACAGGATTTCAAAGATTCAAGCATCATAACACTACAAGAACAAGGGCGATCGAAGCAACTGTAACAACTATAGAGTTATCTCACTTCTGGGAAAGTATTTGCCAGAATTGTTCTGCGCAGACTTCAAGTCCTAGGAGATCAAGTCTACCCTGAATCACAGTGCGGCTTCCAACAGAACCGGTCTACCATTGATATGGTATTCTCATCGTGACAAATGCAAGAAAAATGCCGGGAACAAAATCAACCACTGTTTATTGCCTTCATCGACCTCACAAAGGCATTCTTCTTCTTCTTCTTCGTTCATCCGGAGTTTTTTTTCGGACGTGATTGCGTTGTGCTTGTCCACAGCAGAGCTGCGTTCTTGCGCCATTAGGCCGACACATCCGACTTCTGCGGGCATTTGTTGACCGGGTTAACCTTCCCGGGGGTTTCTTAGGACGTTTGGCTCTCACTGTTGTGGTGTTATCCCCCATCCCAGCTGGCCCATATAGAACAGCCAAAGACATCCTGGTCAGCCCTCAAGGGAAGGCAGGGGCAGACCATGGGCATTCCCCGCCATCCAAGGAGGCTTCCATACTTGCAGAGCCAACACACAGCGCTCTGGTACTGGGCTCACCCAAGGAATCGTCACGTCCTGCACATGGCTGCTTAGCCTCACTTCCGTATATTGGGCCTTCCATTCACCATAGGCTGTTCTTCCGGAAACCAGAAGTATGCAGTCTGCAGATGACATCCACACAGTGAGCTTTCGATTCGGACTTTCCACATAATGGATTTGCTATCCAAGCAATATTCCATTTCGTGCCACTAGGACACTTTTTCCACCTTTTATGAAGCCCACACAGTGTGCTTTCGATTTGGACTTTCCACATAATGGATTTGCTATCCAAGCAATATTCCATTTCGTGCCACTGGGACACTTTCCACCTTTTATGAAGCCCACACAGTGAGCTTTTGGTTCGGACTTTCCACGTAATGGATTTGCTATCCATGCAATATTCAATTTCATACCTCTGGGAGGCTTTTGTAAGCGACATACCTGTGGTATGAAGTGTGGCAGTCTAAATACTTCTTCATGCACTTTAAATGTCAACCTGAATGTAGTTAAAGTAAGCTGCAGTCAACTTGAGCTTGTTGATATCTCCATAGAGTTTGTCCTCAAATGAAGCAGGTGTGGGCCAAAATATCTTTCTCTGTTCTGCATATATTGGGCACTCCTGCAGCAAATGTTTAGCTGTCATTTTACCAGTTCCACAATTGCATTCATCGGTATCTCCTATCTTTAGTTTATTGAACAAGTGGTATTTCAGCCTGTTATGTCCTGTGCGGAGTCTGAAGATTGCTACTTGTTCTCTTCGCTCGAGTTTGTAATATGCATCATCCTTCTGGTGACCTGGATGCTCTGATTCCCATTTGGTTCTATAGGTGCTTTTTATCAACCTCTTTGCCTCATTATAGGTTATGTCTATGTCAGGCTGTGGTAGTCGTCCGCCCTCTTTTGCCAGTCTGTCAGCCTCTTCATTTCCAGGTATACTGCAATGTGATGGTATCCACTGTATTACAACTTTTTTGGATTTCTGGCATAGACCATGGAGTGCTGCTCTTAGGTCAGCTATTTCTGTGCTGTAATTGCTCTTCAGTATTGAGACAGCTGACTTTGCATCTGTAAAGATAGCTATTTGCATCTCTTTATTTTCCTCCATCAAGAGCATTTCTGCTGCAGTTTTCAGAGCCTCTACCTCCGCTTTGAAGTTACTTGAAAACTTTCCAGTTGCCACTGAATGTGTTTTTTTCACTCCATTTTTTAAATTTAGGAGAATTCCTCCTCCTCCATTCTCTACTGAATTTTTGGCTGATCCATCTGTATATGCATGGGTCCAATTGCTGCTTGGGTAATGTTCTTTTATGTAGTTTAGGGTTATTTCTCTTCTTTCGGTTTCATGCTGAGTGTTCTTTTTCTCAATACCAGGAATGTTTTCTATCATCTCAGGCAGTAGCTGCTGTCTCCAAGCTGGGAACTTGTCTGCATTGTAAATGGGTTTGACTGTTGATATGTTAAGTATGGGATCTGCCCTAATCTTTCGTTTTGCAGTTTCTACAAAGTTGCTACGCTTCAGTCTTCCCTTTCCAAAACCATTAAATCTGTTGTACATAGGGTGGTCTGTCAATCTTCTAAATTTTTCTGCTTGTTGCTGGGCTCTGCTATCTCTTCTATCCTGCATTGGTTGTAAACAAGTGATCTTTTCTAGTTCATTAATAGGCGTTGTCTTCAGGCTTCCAGTTATGATTCACATTCCTTGGTTTTGGACTCTACTTATTTTGTTAAAGTTTGACTTAGCTGCTGTTGCCCAAGCTGCAATGCCATATTCCAGTACTGGCCTCACCCGTCCAGTATATAACTTCTTGAGAACTTTCTCATCTGCTCCCCACGTTGTACCAGCAAGCTTTTTCATGATTGCCATTCTCTGCCTTGCTCTTGTTCGATTTTTCTCAACCTGTGTCTTCCATGTCAGGCGACGATCAAAGGTGACTCCTAGATAGTTTGGATTTTCTTCATGGCGCAATATTTTTCCATTCAATACCAGCTTAGGTTGCTGAGTTTTAGTTGAGAGGGAGAATACTGTGCATGTTGTTTTCTCCTCACTTATCTTCACTAGCCATGATTTTGACCAGTCCTCTAGCGCTAATAAGGCTTGCTGTATTCTGCTGTTAGCTGTACTAATATATTCTTCAGATGTCCATATGGCTAGGTCATCTGCAAAGGATGATGTGTGTACTCTGGCTGGAAAATTTTCCGTGATGTCGTTTATATATGCTAGGAATAATGTTGGTGAAAGAACTCCTCCTTGGGGGATACCTTGCTCCAACAGCATCATTTTGCTGGTTTGTCCTTGTACTTTTGTCCTGGCAGTTCTGTTCTCAAGGTAGTGGCTGATCCATTTGTACATTTTCCCACAAACATGCATTTTTTGCAGTTTTACTTTCAGTCCTTCCTTCCATACTTTATCAAATGCTTTTTCTACATCTATCCAGACCGCTAGTGTGTGCTTTTTCTCTTGGAAGGCATCCTCTATTTCCTGAGCTATATAGGTTATTTGATCTTCAGTGGATCTGTACTTTCTGAATCCTGCTTGGTGAGGTGTTAAGAGTTGGTTTTCTTCCAGATGCCATGTTAGCCTGCCATTGATAATGCGTTCCATTAATTTTCCTACACAGCTAAGAAGACTGATAGGTCGATAGCCATTTGGTTCTTCCAGGTCTTTTCCTTTCTTTGGGACTGGTATTAGTATAGCTTCCTTCCATGCCTGTAGGACTATTCCCCTCTTCCAGCTGTAATTTAGGACTGCTAGTAGTTTCTTTTTTGCCTTAGTGCCTAGTCCTATTAGCATTTCATTTGTGATTCCATCCTTTCCTGGTGATGTCTTCTTTGTTAGGGTATTCATTGCCTGTTCCATTTCTTCCATTGTTAGATTTGCCATCATATATTCTGCTGCTGTCTCTGTATATCTATGATGTATCTGTTTATCTTTGATTGCTTTCTTCTGTTCGGCTGTAATATCAATGTGGTTTGCACTGGCATAGTGTTCCATTAGTGCATTTGCAGCCTTTTTTCCTGTAAGCAAGGCATTTCCTTGTTTAATTGTTATTTGTTTGTTTCTAGGTCCTTCATTGTTCATGGCTTTCACTAGTTTCCATAGTTTGTTTCCATCCCTGTCAAAATTCAGGTTTTCTGTTTTTTTCCTCCAACAATCTCTTGTTGTTTGATTTACTGTTCTTTTATATTTTGCTGAGATGGCTTTGAGAGAGATGTTCGCTTCAGTTGTTTGTTCTCTCTCTGCGGTCTTCCTAGCATCTTCAACTTTGTCCTCCAAAATTTGTAGTTCCTCAGTCCAGTATAGTTTGTAATTTTTCCTCGCTCCTCTTGGAATAGACTCAGTGGCCGCCTGTATTATTGCTCTGTTTAGACTTTCCACCATTTGCTTCATGTTGCCATATCGTGTATTTATGTTTTCACAATATTTGTCTGTTAGTATGGAAAATCTGTCCCAATCTGCTCGTTTGTAATTCCAGCGAGGCAAAGGCTTTTGCTCCTGTGGAACATACTCCATATTCATTACAAGCTTGATTGGTCTGTGGTCACTACCTGCTAATTGGTCAAGCACATGGCGATCGATTTTGTGGAGGATGTCTCCTGTGCAGAAAGCTAAGTCTGGAGTAGAAGTGGTAATCCATCTTCTGGAGTAGAAGCTCGGTGTGTCATCCGCTTTGTTGAGTAGATGGAGATTTGAGTCTATTTCCCAGTCCTCCACTTCATCTCCTCTTTTGTCAGTATCTGGGTATCCCCATCTTTCTGAGCGGCTATTAAAGTCTCCGACAACAATGCAATTTGTGTCAGTTATTTCCATGTTTGAGAGTGTAAGATCCTTATCTGCTGGGCTATACAGATTGTAAATTCTTATTTTCATGTCCTTTATCATTATATCAACACCTATAATTTCCGTTTGGTTGTCAGAGATCACAGATACTTCGCTGCAAGGTATTGTATTTCGTGTAAGTATTACAACTCCTCCTTTGTGTCCTTCGCGGTCGAAACGTGTGGCCTGATATCCCTCGACTGAAAATGTGCGATTGGCATTGAGGTGTGTCTCTTGAATGCATGCCACATCTATTCTATCTTTATGAAGACGCTGTGTTAGGGAAGCTTTCTTGTTATAAACTCCTTCGGCATTCCATTGTAGTATGTTGAGAGTCCGGGGTGTTTGGTCAATAGCTCTTAACCTACTCCTCTGTGCCTTGACTCCACAGCACAGGGGAAGGTGACCACCAGTAGTCATGGGTGGACCCCCTCGAGGCAGGGGGCCCGGCACTATCACCGCCTGATGGGACTTCACGGGATTAGCACCATAACGATTAATTTTCATCTGTGGCATCATGAAATGATAAAGTTACGTTGCACTTCTTTGTCAAGCCTGTGGCTCAGTACATCCGATTTCGACAAGCATTTTTTGGGATGCTTTCCCTAGCCTTTGACTGTCCCCAGTCTACCTACAAGGCAGCAGGTTTGTGCGTCACTTCGTCTGGTCCCTCTCCCTTGACCTGTCCGACATGGGTGACCCTACCAGTAGCTGTGCTACCATCGGCATAGCTCTTGGGGTCATTGGAACGCTCAAGCCCCTCTACCTCGTCAAGGTGGACGCACGGCAGAGGGGACAAAGGCATTCGATTTGGTCAGTCATGATTGTCTGTTCAAGGCACTAAAGAAGATTGGTTGCCCACCAACTCTTCTGTCCATTGTGAAATCATTCCATACAGGCATGAAGGGTATAATCAAGTACAATGGTGCAACTTCAGAAGAGTTTGAAACCAAGAGTGGAGTTAAGCAAGGTTGTGTACAAGCCCCCACCCTCTTTGGAATATACTTTTCACTTCTACTGAAATATGCCTTTCGTGATCAGGATGGGGGTATATACATTCACTCATGCTCAGCTGGCAGCCTCTACAATGCTCAGAGATTGAAGGCCAAGACCAAAATTTAAAAAAAACATTTGTTTTAAATTTTTATGCTGCTGTTGATGTACTAGGCAAGATTAAGAGGGTACTAATCAGAGAGTTGCTTTTTGCGGATGATGCTGCAATTCTGATGCACTTTGAGGAAGAATTACATCTGCTATCTACATTCTCCAATGCTTGTTCTGAATTTGGTTTAACAATTAACAAAAAGAAGACACAGATTATGTCACAAGGTGCACATGGGGTATCATCAATCTTTATTGACGATGCCGAACTGGAGATAGTAGACTATTTTACATATCTAAGATCAGAGGTAAATAGTAATTAAATCAATTAATAATTGTCCTTAGATCAGGAAATCATCAGGGTTGGTAAGGCAACAACAATGAACATGTTAGCAAAAAGAGTCTGAAAGAACAGGAAGCTTACTGCCAAAGCAAAAGTTCTTGTCTACCAAGCCTGTGTCCTTAATACTCTTCTTTATGGCAGTGAAACCTGGTCAACTTACTCACACCAAGAGAAATGTTTAAACAGCTTTCATACGCGGTGTCTGCAAAGAGTACTTGGTATTAAGTAGCAAGACAAAATTACAAATACTGAAGTATTGGAAAGATCAGGTTGTGTGATGATGTATTCCATGCTCAGTCTTCGTAGACTTAGATGGATAGTACATGTTAGGAGGATGGATGATGGTAGAATACCAAAGGACATCATTTTTGGTGAATTACCGATGGGTAGGAGATCTCAGGGTCGGCCTCTACTATGATACAAAGATGTGTGTAAGCGGGACTTGATTGATACAGGCATTGATAATGCACGCTAGGCGCAAGTCGCTGCTGAACGTGTTGCATGGAGGGCAAATATCAGAAATGGAATAAAGACAAAGGAGAAAATGATTGCAGATAAAGTACACACAGAGAGACGTAAGATGGTGCATGATGATGGAAATGACCATGTTTTCACATACATCCACTGTGGGCGAACATTTGCAGCACGAAGTCGCTTTATCAGCCACATTTGCCACCGCCATGGGTTGTAGTTATTAAGCCTTTTTGAAGCACAGTGTACCAAAAGTCGTCTGTCATGATGGAAAGGTGCCATTGAATGTGTTTGGGGCCAACCAGTGTTTTGGGATTCCTTACTCCACCTTTCTGTCCCAACATCCGCATACCTCTTCTCTGACCCCTGTAACCTCTATTATTGTATTAGATTCTTAATGTGTACATCCCCCTCACCTTGGCGTAAACACACGCACGTTACATTGACCAAACGGAACCCGGGGGGTTGATGTGGTCGATATGATACCAGAAGCTTTTACCTGCCCAGACATTTCTTGGTACCCATTTTTTTAGTCTGGAATGATCTGGGAGCCCAACTTTTATAATAGAAAATAAAAACAATTATGCACGTGCAACTACTGCAAATATGTGAGAGATAATAAACATACCTTACAGCAAACTCCACTACGGCAAATGCAAATCACAAGGGAAAAAAATCAATGATGATTAAACAAAATAAGATAAAAATAAGTTATGCAACGACACAATGAATCGACGTTTCAATCATAATCTTCATCAGGAACAACACAGAGAGATCTAAAGAAATACATGAATTTAGAAAATTTAATAAAATTAAAATAAATAGACAAAGTTAAGGTATGAAAAATTGCAAGGCCATTACACATATGTTGTTGCTTTTGTAGCCACTTATATATTTGAACCACTTCACGTAGCTTGCATTACACTAAGAGTTGAGGTGTTTAAATAAACATAAACATACTATTGTCAGAAGACTAGACATTTATTTAGTTTCATGTTTTTGTCTGTTTGTTTTTCAAGGGCATAAATTATCTTACATCAAAAGGAATCCTCATTGACAAACCATTGGAAATAGCAAAATTTCTGCATTCAACTAAACGTCTGTGGCCAAACAAGAAGTTGGAATTTCTGCAACAGAGGTAGTAACAAGAAATACTTGTCAATATATTATTTGGTTTTGTTGTAGTATCAATATAGTATTAAATAGTATCATGATGTATAATTTTCATTGAATTATTTGGTTTTGTTGTAGTATCAAGTAGTATTATGATGTAATAATTGTCATAGATTTGTTTGGTTTTGCTGTAACTTAGATAGTGTCAAGATGAATTATGTCATTGAATTATTTGATATTGCTGTAGTATGAAGTACTTACTGGATGTTGCAGTCAACCCCAGCATTTTATGCTGTTTGTTTTCTTGGCAACTTTACGTTCAGTAGTTTGCCATTGCTTTCTGAACGACCGGCACTCATACCATTTTATGAAAACCAATGCAAGGTGGTCTGCTGAGAAATCGCCCGCGGCTGTGTTTCAAGTGCGGTATATGGGCTAAGAAACTGCGTCCATAACCCCTTTGTTGCAGAGCTTTGAGGCAATATCCAGAGGAAAATTTAAAGCACTCAACCTTCTGGTAAAAAATAGTCCATTGTTATGATCAAGATACTTTATCCATAGATCTATATATATAGATCTTACGGTTTCAAGATGGCGACGGACGGTCGTGTTGTTTTGTGTTCGTTAACTTTTTCGCATAGGGGATGGATTTATTCATCTCTTGCGTGTAATTGGTGTGCCAGGATGTAAAACCAGGAGTTTCTACTCAAGATCTGCGCGGGTGCTACGGAGTTCGTGCATCGAGCGAAGCCATCCTTGAGTGAATTTTCAGCAGAGTGTGTGGTTCTTAGCAGTCTGTGTTTATGTTTTTTCAACATGGCGGAAGAACGTGTTTTTTCCGAGCGGTCAGCAGTCAACATAACGAAGCGGCGTGGTAGCCGCGCAGGGACAAAGAAGCAAGGTAAGCGTGGTGGTTTGAGGCGTTTTAGACTCAAGTGTCACCGTCTAGGACTCAGGAATATCCGTATTCTATATTGGAACTGTGCCAGTGTAAAACAACGGGGCTCTATTTTAGAAACCCTAGTTTACAGGAACGACAGCAAGCCGTCCAGGCGATGAGGACAGTGCTATTGATCTGGCGCTAGTTTCACCTTCACTCACTACAGTGTGTAGATGGGGTGTCCTAGGACACCATGGCAGCGACCACCACCCGTGCAGCATATTGGTGGAGAAAGGCAGAACCAGGCAGCACAAGCTAAAGGTAAAGACGTTCCAGTATGACAGTACAGGGCAAGATGTGGTGAGTAAAATAAGACGTGACAAGCGCAGAACGTTTCAGGGCAGGAAAAAAAGCTGGGAGCAGCCACCGTGGTGGAGTTTCGAGGTGGAGAAGGCTTGGGTGGATAAGCGTAGTGCTGTAAGGAGATGGCAAAATACCAAGAAGAACAGAGCTGGTCATCCTAGTCCCTGCTTGCACTTAGAAAGAGAGATGCACACAAAAGTAAGCTATTTCAAAAAACTGGTCATGGTTGTTAAAAGCGAAAAATGGGCAGAGGTGTGTCAAAGAGTAAGCACAGACAAGTCAGTGAAATTGTTCTGGCGACTACATAAAAGCATGAGTGGTGTAGTCAAGAATAAGAGCATTTCAGACTTCCAAGGTGCTGACCTCACCTGGCAGAGGACTGACGAGGACAAGGGCAAAGCCCTCTTTGAACGCTACCTTGAGCAGGGCAACCAGACAGACATGGGAGGCCGAAATCTGGCCAAGGAGGTCACCTCAGACAGATGCAAGGCCCAGAACACTTCGGAGGAAGACACAGTGACAGTGAAAGAAATCAAGGCTGTGCTTCGACGATCAAAAAACAGTACTCCAGGTCCTGATGGCATAAGATACGACGACATAAATAGGTGTACCGACAATGAGCTAGAGAAACTAGCAGACATGTACAACAACAGTATAGGGAGTGCTAGCATCAAGGAGGAATGGTTACACAGCTATCTGATTTCCTTGCCGAAGCCTGACAAAGACCACAAAAAAATTCAGGGATATCGAATTATAACCATGCAGAATACAATAGGCAAGCTGCTGGAGAAGGTAATTGCCAGGAAAATATCAAGCCAACTAGAGAGGCAAGGTGTTTTCCCACCTACCCTGGGTGGGTACCGTCCAAAAGAGAAACCTGGACCAATGCAGCAGTCTTTGCCCATGATGTCTATGAAGGTTTCCACTCAGGCACTGAAACCGTTGCTGCAGCGATTGATCTTGAGGACGCATACAACAGAGTACCACTGGATTTTTTAATGTTTCAGCTTCTTGAACTAAACGTAAGTCCATTCCTCCTTAGTTGGATCGCTGCAGCCCTCTACCAACGGAAAGTAGTTTTTAGATGTGGCAGTTGGACTTCGGAACCAACAACAATATATCCTGGCCTACCACAGGGATCGCCATTATCTCCGGTACTGTTCAACTGCCTACACAGTGAGAATCACCAGTGAGCAGATCACTGGACCTGGCAGGACATTGTCATATGCCGATGATGTTTTAGTGTATCGTCAGGGTAAGGATAGAGAGGAGGTTGCTGTGGAACTACAAACCGAACTCAATCGCATAAGTACTTGGTGTGATGAAGCTGGGGCAATGGTCAACCCAACAAAGGCAACAGTGACTTGGTTCTCGTTGAATAATCATATTGTCAACACTCCAACACCAACTGTAATGCTGTGTTCAGAGACGGTGGAAAGAACGCAGGCAATGAATTACCTGGGGATACGGTTTGATCGAAGCCTTGCTTATAATGTGCACATAGACCAGGTGATAACAAAGGCCAAGCGGGGTTTGGCAGCGATGCGGGTGATGGCGGCAGCAAACTGTGAGCAGCGCCATCTATGTCTTCTGTACGAGGGGCTGGTCATGTCTGTTTTGGAGTATGCAATGGCAATCCTGACTCTCAGCCATAAGCAGATAGAAAGGATGGAAAGGATACAGAATGAAGCTATGCGCATTATTCTTGGATGTACAAGAGATACAGCATGCAGGGCGATGCGCTACCTTCTTGATTTTCCAACCATTGAAGAGAGAATACAAGTTTGCAGGGCACGCGCCTACCTCAGAATTAACGCAAACACACAACATCCACTGCATAGTGAAATTAGGAAGGTGAAGGGCAGCAGGTTAAAAAGAGGACGGTCGTGGATGGGTCAAGCCGAAGACATTCTTCAACAGGTGTGTTCACTTGAGGACTTAGAACCTGGCGAGGAGTGGGTGCAAGTGCCAACAGACTTCTGCACATCCTTTTCAGTTTGCATCCAACTAGATAGAAAATGCAGACAAGAAAATCCGGCTGCTGTTGAGGCTGAAGTACAAGCGTTGATTTTCGAGAATTCGCTAGACGGTGACGCGGTCATCTACACAGATGGGTCGGTCGTCCGACATGTGAGAAGCTCATGGGCCTTTACAGCTCGGGCCGGAGGGAGAATTGTGAAGGAGGACTCTGGTGCTTTCACTGAAACCACAAGTAGCCTGACCATAGAAGTCATGGCAGTAAGTAAAGCAATAACATGGCTCGAGACACAGACATTCACTAGGGCTTGTTTCCTTAGTGACTCAATGAACATGATCAAGAGGATAGAGGAGGGGTCGATCCAAAGAGAATGGTTGCTGCCTCTGAAGCGGTCTCGGCTGGCAAAGATTAGTTTCATCTTCGTGCCAGGTCATGTGGGAGTACAAGGAAATGAGCGGGCTGACAAGCTCGCAGGTGAGGCTACTGTGGAGGGCGGAAGCGCCATGGACCAGGCTGACATTCTGAATGCTCTACGAGAAGTGAGACTTTTGCGAGAACCAAGTGATGACTGTGAATCTACAACAATGGCCAGACTGCGGGAGCAGCAAATTAAAAGAGGGGTGGCCAAACAAGAACACTACGCAGGAAGCCAAAGAAGATTGATAAACCAACACAGAACTGGCGTCGTTAGCCGCTACACGCTGCGGGATTTGCTGAGGAGGGGATCCGAGCACTTATGGACTGAATGGTTCGATGTGCAACGAGGATGATCTGTCGACTAACTAACTAACTAACTTTATCCATAACCCCTTCACAGCACCGCCTATCAAGAGCAATGCTCAAAGCACAAACTTCATGGCTGCAGCGATGACCCCAAGGGTTCTCTGGAAAAATTGCATGCATGGTCTGAACTATGCAGTCTAAAAACACCCATAATCTTTAGAGTATGAGGTAGACGGTTTGACAACTTCGTCAGAGACCCCCAGACAAATATGCATGTGGAATGAGTTCACAACTCTGAAAGTATCTGTCAGGACCTCACAACATACAGAGACCTGTGCTGTCAGACACGGTCAGGGGATTTAGGTATGAGGCAGAAGACAGGGGGTTGCCACACTGACCTGGAGAAGGCAATGACTCTATTGTGGCAACAGGGCAACATGTGATTTCCTCATAGTAGAAACAGTTGTTTCAGAAAGATTTGTACAGAGGTCATAGTGATGTTATGCCCTCTGATGTATGGGTAGTATATTGACTTTTTAGATTTCTCAGAGAAGACAATAAATATAATGTCCTACATTTGGAAAACATAAAGAGTAGGTCTTATGGTTGCCAACCTGGCAAAATTTTAAAATCAGAATAGTTACAACAGAATACATAGTTGTTTTACAACATAATACATCATTGTTTTACAACATAATACATAGATGTTTTACAACATAATACATAGCTGTTTTACAACATAATACATAGTTGTTTTACAACATAATACATAGCTGTTTTACAACATAATACATAGCTGTTTTACAACATAATACATAGTTGTTTTACAACATAATACATAGTTGTTTTGCAACATAATACATATTTATTTTACAACATAATACATAGCTGTTTTACAACATAAAACATAGTTGTTTTGCAACATAATATATAGTTGTTTTACAACATAATACATAGTTGTTTTACAACATAATACATAGTTGTTTTGCAACATAATACATATTTATTTTACAACATAATACATAGCTGTTTTACAACATAATACATAGTTGTTTTACAACATAATACATAGTTGTTTTGCAACATAATACATATTTATTTTACAACATAATACATAGTTGTTTTACAACATAAAACAGTTGTTTTGCAACATAATATATAGTTGTTTTACAACATAATACTTAGTTGTTTTGCAACATAATACATATTTATTTTACAACATAATACATAGTTGTTTTACAACATAAAACATAGTTGTTTTGCAACATAATATATAGTTGTTTTACAACATAATACATATTTATTTTACAACATAATACGTTGTTGTTTTACAGCATATGTAGTTGTTTTGTGGTATGTGGATTCTGGTATACACACGTAAGAGTCCTATCGGTTGCCTAGAGAGTTATGCACTGAGCTAAGCTTTTCCTTGGGGGCCTTTAATAAGGAGACTGAAAGGTGAATAGTTTCACATTGTGATAGAGATAATCATTGAATTCATTCAATCAATCAATCAGTTGATCAATCAATCAACTGTCTATAAAGTTACAACTTTTTGTGTATCTTTCCAGGCCAGATGTGCTGGAGTGCCTTGTGCAGCTGCAAAATTTTCAAAACCAGTTCCTACCAAATGCCCTACGTAAGTTCTTCAGAGAGGTGTCAGCTCCCAGGGAGCGAGGCAACACACTCACCATGATGATTGAAAACTTCTCACAGCGCTTCTGTGCCTGCAACCCAAAGCTGGGTCTTAGTAAAGGTCAGAACCGATTTGTTGTCTCTTTTAGTCAATTAGTTTTGTTTGCAGGGGGTTGCAGTGAGCGGATACATTAGTGTAGCTGCTGGGGGGAGGGGGGGATCGTACAAGGATTAAATATCCTGTGCTCATTGTCTGCTAAAGTGAGGGGAAGACTGGTCTCTTATTTCTCCATGCATGATTTGAATCAAGAACCAACATCACAGCACTCTGGGCAATCCCATACGTGTTCCGTCCTCTGTGCATCAAGTCTATAACAGTGATGGTCCTAGCAAATCACACACCCATGGCAGGGTCTTCCTTTGGTACTTTAAGAGGGTAAGAAGAGGAGTGGCATAGTGGCTAGTGAGCTTGCCTGCTAAAACTGGTTCAGGTTCAGTCCCCAGCAGAAGCAGGATTGTTTTTGTCCCACGGCTCTTGGTCTCACCCAGCCTCATTAAGTGATGCCAGGCCATCTTTAGGTATTTTTTGGGAGTTGTCTGGGAAGGGCAGGTGTATGGGAGGTATCTGGCCACTCCCACCTCATATATCATGGCCTAGAATATGTGAAGACTTAACTCTTTGCACCCAAATGGCAGTATCTGCTATGGGGCTATGATTACCTTTCTTTTGTTTGTATGGTTCTTTTGTCAGGGAGTCTTGGGTTTATTTATTGTGTGTGTTTGTTAATAAAACAGCATTGTGTCTACTAATTATTTTCCAAGTCTAGGGTTAGTTTGTTGGTTGGTTGAGAAGTTTGTTATATTGAGTTGAGAAGTTTGTTGTATTGAGTTGGTTACTCTTGTATGGATTGATGAAATGATGGAATGGCGATGACTTGAAAACTGCAAATTGTTTAGAGAAATTGAACATAGGCAGTCAAGAATTTGCGGGAACATTATGAGGTGAAATAACCTTGAAAACTTAGCGACAGCTGGTAAAATTGAGGGGAAAAGAGCAAAGGGAAGGCAAAGAAATAAATACCTGTACAGCTTGGTCACATGATGTAATCAGGACCAGAACGCAGACTTGATCCAAGACTGTTGTGATTGTATGAGATGGCAAACCACGACTGCTCATGCACATCGGCATTACACATGATCTGGATGACGAAATGGAGTTAACTAACAGGGTTTTTCTTAAAATGTTACAACAATGGAGTCACTGGAAATGATTCAGTACAGCACCAAACATGGCATGACTTCACATTGGGAAACCATGTACTGTTATCAGCGCCTGATGACATTGATGGAAATGTCATTGAAATGTCACAGGAATTGATAACTTTCTGTTTTATTACATGCAGGAGATGCATCTCTGTTCAGTTGCTCTTCCACAGATACAGTCTTCATCCCATGTTTTTCCTTGATCATGTTGTCCGTGGATCTTTTTTATTACATGGAGGACATGCATCTCTGTTCATTTGTTCTTCCTAAGGAGCAATCTTCATTCCTAACCATGTTGTCTGTGGATCTATGGGGATCTATTTCTGTTTTATTACATGCAGGAGATGCAACTTTGTTCCATTGCCTTTCCACAGATGCATTCTTCATTCCCTGTTTCTGCAAGACCATCTTGTCCATGGATCTATGGGATCGGTTTCAGTTTTATAACATGCAGGAGATGTATCTTTATTCATTTGCTCTTCCACAGATGCAGTCTTCATCCTGTGTTTCTCTCTGATCATGTTGTCCGTGGATCTATGCAGCCCACAGGTCAAGAACAAAATGTCCAAACGAGAGTTCATCAAAAACACCTGTCGTGCCGTCGCAGAGCTCAGCGGAGACCTGGCCGGCCACATGTACGACAACATTTACCTTGCTGGACATGTGGCACCCAAGGACTTCTCTTGATGATATTCCAGGGTTAAGTTATTGTACAGAAAATTGGATGTTTCTGTTTTAAAAGCCGTTGTTATATTTTTTAATAAATCAAATATGTAGTCTAGAATTAGTGGGGAAGGAGATATCATCCAACCCATTAAGCTGTGAGCTAACATGTGTGAAGGTCTTTAGAATTTCATGTATCTATGGGAGTATCTGCTGGTGGGTTCCCTATGCCTGGATATTGTAATAGAAATTCTGTAATTTAAAAAAAAATATACTGTATAGAGCCGTCAAAATGAAATGAAATGCATAAAGATGGTGAGAAAGGGAATTTGTTATCTCATCTCATTGTTCAATGGGATAGTATATGTGATAGTCACATCCCAAAGACAAATTGTGCCATAGGAATTACCACTTTGCATGTGTAAAGAATACCTAGGTATTATTGGTAAGATCAACAAGCAGCTAGATTTCTACATGAGAACATCAGGATACAAGGCGAGAGGATGACCCAGGAAAAGTTTGTTAGTTGGAGTAAATGAGACATGGAAGAAATCAGATGTGACGTTAGTACAAGCAACAAAACACACGGAACACTGAAAATTACATCTGTCTCCTCTCTGTGACGCTTCATGGCAAAAGCAGTAGGGCAAAAGAAGAAGTGAAGAATACCTATGTAACTCTTCCCCTAGCGGGTTTGACTTTTCTGCTTACATTGGTCAGTTTGCCACCATGTTGTAGCATTGCTTGCATGCATCAAGTTACACAAGTAGATACCTGCTGTGATGTGAGGAAAAGATGGCCTTGAAGGCGACCAGATTATAAAATGTGACTAGTATAGGTGAGATTTTAACCTTTCAGATCGCTAGAGCAGTGTCTGATACCAGATGAGTTTCATGTCTTTTGTGCATAATACTTGACACGTACAGAACATTGGTGATAATGTGTAAGATGGTTCATGATAAATACATGCGGGTTCATGATATGTAGGAGATGGTTCGTGATACATACTGAATGTTTCATGAAACATTATAGTTCATGATATGTACTGGTTAATTTATGATAAATACAGCAGGGTTCATGATACATACTGGATAGTTCATGATGCATATTGAATGTATCATGAAACATAGTTCATGATAACTACAGTATGGTTCATGATATGTACTGGATAGTCCATGATACATACAGGAGGGTTCATATATAGAAGATGGTTTTATGATATGTACTGGATAGCTCATGATACATACAGGGTAGTTTGTGATACACAAGTGGAAGTGTTATGATAACTACAGGAGGGTTCATGATATGCACAGGAGGGTTCGACAGTTGATGCAACTGTTTAACAAGTTATAAGGTTGTGATTTGTAGTTAGGAATGATTACAAATTTGATTTGTTTGGCACATGATTGAATGTTTGCTATAATCACTGTTATCTTGATAAGCCAAGCTAATGCGCTGTTGTTATTTTATGCAAGTGATACTCGGATTATTTATTACTTTGACTTGTTATGAAACAGTAAATAACTTATAAGATTGTTATATATTTTTCAAACGTAAATTGTTATTATCAAAATACAGTGTATGTATATTATGTGAAACGTATGCCATAATGTGATGTGTGCACATGAAAAATACTGTGGGCTGCATGAAGAGTGATTTGTGGGATGTGGCAGGCAGCCATCTTGCCCATATTTAGTTGGTTTATTTGTATCTGTTTTGGCTCCTAGAGTAAGAATATAAACTAGGAATGAGACCATTTAGAGATTTCAGTCATGATTTGTGTGATCTTATTCTGCCGTCTGCTTGTAACAATTAATTTGCCTTTGTTTATCAGGACCATGGTTGTATGGTACAGAGAAATGGATTATGAACAAGTGGTTGGATAAACAAATTAACATCAAAATGTGGCAGTGTTTAAAAAGAAAAAATGGAAGCGAATATAATAAAAAGACAAAATGACAAATCAAGAAGTTCTAAAGAGAACATGAAAGAAGGTTGTTAAAAAAAGATCAAGATCAGCAAATATAATATATATTGAATTCGTAAAAGGACACCAACCTACAGAAAATCTTGCCAGAAACGAAAGGGAAGATAAACATACAAGTGGGAGACAACAGTTTTAAAGGGAAGATGACATCACAGAATGGGCTAGAAATGTGATGTTAGACTGTACACTCAGGTTGGAGACAGAAAATCCTGGTGATACTTTGCAATCTACTTTTGGCGTGAAGATAGCAATTTGTCTGATTTGATCTCTTGGTTGATGGTCTAAGATGTTGGCATGAAGGAATATCATCAGTAGAGTCAAACCAGAACACAGAGGACTGTGATCTATGGTTGATGGTCTAAGATGTTGGCATGAAGGAATATCATCAGTAGAGTCAAACCAGAACACAGAGGACTGTGATCTATGGTTGATGGTCTAAGATGTTGGCATGAAGGAATATCATCAGTAGAGTCAAACCAGAACACCGAGGACTGTGATCTATGGTTGATGGTCTAAGATGTTGGCATAAAGGAATATCATCAGTAGAGTCAAACCAGAACACAGAGGACTGTGATCTATGGTTGATGGTATAAGATGTTGGCATGAAGGAATATCATCAGTAGAGTCAAACCAGAACACAGAGGACTGTGATCTATGGTTGATGGTATAAGATGTTGGCATGAAGGAATATCATCAGTAGAGTCAAACCAGAACACAGAGGACTGTGATCTATGGTTGATGGTCTAAGATGTTGGCATGAAGGAATATCATCAGTAGAGTCAAACCAGAAACACAGAGGACTGTGATCTATGGTTGATGGTCTAAGATGTTGGCATGAAGGAATATCATCAGTAGAGTCAAACCAGAACACAGAGGACTGTGATCTATGGTTGATGGTCTAAGATGTTGGCATGAAGGAATATCATCAGTAGAGTCAAACCAGAACACAGAGGACTGTGATCTATGGTTGATGGTCTAAGATGTTGGCATGAAGGAATATCATCAGTAGAGTTGAACCAGAACACAGAGGACTGTGATCTATGGTTGATGGTATAAGATGTTGGCATGAAGGAATATCATCAGTAGAGTCAAACCAGAACACAGAGGACTGTGATCTATGGTTGATGGTATAAGATGTTGGCATGAAGGAATATCATCAGTAGAGTTGAACCAGAACACAGAGGACTGTGATCTATGGTTGATGGTATAAGATGTTGGCATGAAGGAATATCATCAGTAGAGTCAAACCAGAACACAGAGGACTGTGATCTATGGTTGATGGTATAAGATGTTGGCATGAAGGAATATCATCAGTAGAGTTGAACCAGAACACAGAGGACTGTGATCTATGGTTGATGGTATAAGATGTTGGCATGAAGGAATATCATCAGTAGAGTTGAACCAGAACACAGAGGACTGTCATCTATGGTTGATGGTATAAGATGTTGGCATGAAGGAATATCATCAGTAGAGTTGAACCAGAACACAGAGGACTGTGATCTATGGTTGATGGTATAAGATGTTGGCATGAAGGAATATCATCAGTAGAGTTGAACCAGAACACAGAGGACTGTGATCTATGGTTGATGGTATAAGATGTTGGCATGAAGGAATATCATCAGTAGAGTTGAACCAGAACACAGAGGACTGTCATCTATGGAGAGGCATGAATGCCTACACCGTTTGGAAGGGCACATTATTATGATCTCTTGTGGTTCCTTGAAGATGAAACAGGGACTGATCAGCATGTTGTGGATATAGTATATTAGAGATATCCAGGGTATGAAAATGCATAAAGTAGGCGTACTGGTCAAGGAGAAAGTCTTTCCAGTGGTCTGTAATAAGAGCAGTGCTTTCCAAAGTACTTCCTACGTAAAGATGATCTGTTGTAGAGAGCTTCCATGGACATCTTTTATCTGTGTGTAGGTTGCCACTAAGCATCACAGCCTCAGATTGGTCATTTCTTACAGGATGAAGAAGAAGAAGCAATAATGCTTATATCTTCCAGGCTGGTATACTGAATTCGCCCAGAAAGACAGAGCGTAAAGATGAATACGAGAGGGTAAATAAATAAATCTGTGAGGAGAGTGAATCTGTAGCCTTGACCAGACTGTAAAACATCAAGTTAAAAGGGCTGAAGCCAGACAAGAGTAAGGGCCAAAGAAGAACAAAACACTAGCACAGAGCTGATGTCAACAACCGCTGAACGCTGAGGAAGATACTGAGGAGGGGGCTGAACACTTATTGGCTGAATGGTTCGACGTGCTGTGAAGATAATCTGTTAACTAACTTCCCTCATGCCCTTGTGGCCCATATGGGGGTGGCTTAAACAGATATGTCTATGAAAAATGTATAGTTCAACATAAACCTATCTCAGGATCTGACTTTAACAGATAACATGTATATCATATACATAACTAGGGTATATTTCATCTTTTGTCAAAGCTTTATGTGGATGTTTGGTACTTTAACTGTGGAGAGAGGGAGTTGTGCTGGCATAGTGGATAGGGCACTCTTTTATCGACTCAGTCCACAGCAGTGGCGTGATTGGATTTTTTGTCTAGCAGGATGACTCTGAGATCTACCCAGCCTCTTAAAATGAGAACCAAATCATTTTCAAGAAAAGGAAAAGCAGTGAGGAAGTGAGCTGGTCACCATGATGTAGTTTATGTGATGACCTAATACTTCACACCTATACAGCAGTCTGTGATGTGACAAAATTATGTGGGTATGTGAAGTGATAGAACCATCACATTGTGTAGGTCTGGGTTCATGAAGGAATGGGTGGCCAGTTTTTCCCTCCTGAAAAGGACAACAATTGCTGACATCCAGCCCTCATCTGACCATGCTAACATCATTGACATGGTGTGGATCCTAACTATTACACCAGCTCTCCCGCTAGTGTGTGCTGTCTGACTAACTTTACCTCGATCCTCGGAGGGGAGAGAGGGTATCTACATCAGAATGTGTGACTTGTCATTCATTACATGTTTCTTGATCTTAATATTTGTTAAAAAATAACACTTTGAAGCTCACAAAACAGTACTAAAATAATCATTAACATAGTGATGTGCTCATCATATAATGTTGACAGGAACATTCACAAGCTGATGTGCTCATAAAATACTACTAAAATGATCATTCACAAACTGATGTGCTCTTAAAATAATACTAAAATAATTATTCACAAACTGGTGTGCTCATAAAATAATACTAAATGATCATTCACAAACTGGTGTGCTCATAAAATAATACTAAAATGATCATTCACAAACTGATGTGCTCATAAATTAATACTAAATTGATCATTTACAAACTGATGTGCTCATTAAATAATACTAAAATGATCATTCACAAACTGATGTCCTAATTAAATAATACTAAATTGATCATTCACAAACTGAAGTGCTCATTAAATAATACTAAAATGATCATTCACAAATTGGTGTCCTCATAAAATAATACTAAATTGATCATTCACAAACTGGTGTGCTCATAAAATAATACTGGATCATTCACAAACGGATGTGCTCATTAAAAATACTAAAATGATCATTCACAAAGTTATGTGCTCATGAAACAGTACTAACATGATAGTACTAAAATGATCATTCACACATGGCTGTATACATTTCTCTGTGATACTGGAAGTTAAATAAACTGGTTCTGTCCAGTTACCCTCTAAGCAGACTTCATGTTTTGAATGTTAACTTCATTGTTCTTGTTACACTTTGTTCAACAAATTTGTTACTTAGATCTACATTTTGCCTTGTTATTGAATTTTTATGCTTGTTAACTATTTAACTCTCTCTTCCCTTCACCTATTATGTTGTTGCCCAATTGTTGTTTTGTGGCATTGTTGAAAGTGTTAATGTTTTCATCAAACTGAAAAAGACATTGTGTACAAGATAACACAAATTGATTATGTAAGCATTGTAACTGTTTCATTGTATGCCTGGAGTAGAATTTAGGTATAATTGGCCTATAATTAAATTCCTGTCATATATACATGCATGCATACATGTACCCACACACAGATGGGCGGACAGACAGGCACACCTATACACACACCTACAACCACACACACACATTTAAAACTACACACACCCACACATACATCTACAACTGCACACACCTTCAACTACACGCCTACAACTACACACGAACACCTACACACATGCACACACCTACAGCTACATGTACTTACACACAAACCTACAGCTACACACAAACACCTACTTAGACATCAATCACATACCTACAAACAAGCTTCTACACACACACCTACACGCACACACAATAGGTCTCCACTAGGATGTGGTCAAGCCGTCTACTTTGGACTTTTTAAGGTCATGGGCTCATTTTCTGACTGTTTTGTTCAGACCTTGTTCTGCTTTCTGTCAGCGCCGAATGTTGGGCGGTGCTTACCAAACCTGACACCCCGCATTGTGCCAACGGCTTCGGGCGGAAGAGCGCAATTGGGAGGGTACAAGCCTTATCCTGGTGCGAGGAAAAGCCCTAAGCCTTGGTTGGCAGCTGGTCTAGGACCAAAGCTCCGACAGGCGGACAGTTAGAGCATTGCTTTGCTGATCCGGCAGCTTGTCTTGTTCTAGATGTATAGGTGTTAACTTTCCTGTGGAGTGAACTAGGCAGGCCGAGAGAGGGATCATGCTGCATGGGCAACACATGGTTTCTTTATTTTAGCCCAGGCTTTGTGCTATGGAGAGGCAATAACTCCATCCCTGGTCTTAACCGGTCTCGGATTTGGTCAGTCATGAGTGTCTGTTCAAAGCACTAAAGAAGATTGGCTGCCCACCAACTCTTCTGTCCATTTTGGAATCGTTCCACACAGGCATGAAGGGTATAATCAAGTTTGGTGGCTCAACTTCAAAAGAGTTTGAAATCAAGAGTGGAGTTAAGCAAGGTTGAGTGCTAGCCCCCACCCTCTTTGGGATATACTTTTCACTTCTACTGAAATATGCCTTTCGTGATCAGGATGCCGGTATATACATTCACTCACGCTCAGATGGTGGCCTCTATAATGCTCAGAGATTGAAGGCCAAGACCAAAATTAGGAGGGTATTAATCAGAGAGTAGCTTTTTGCGGATGATGCTTCCATTTCGACCCACTCTGAGGAAGAATTACAACATCTACTATCTGCATTCTCCAATGCTTGTTCTGAATTTGGTTTAACAATTAACAAGATTATGTCACAAGGTGCACATGATGTACCATCAATCTTTATTGACGACGCCGAACTGGAGATAGTAGACCATTTTACATATCTAGGATCAGAGGTAAATAGCAAATTATCCCTCGATCAGGAAATCAACATCAGGATTGGCAAGGCAGCAACAACAATGAACATGTTAGCAAAAAGAGTCTGGGAGAACAGGAAGCTTACTGCCAAAACAAAATTCCTCGTCTACCAAGCCTGTGTCCTTAGTATTCTTCTTTATGATAGTGAAACCTGGACAACTTACTCACGCCTAGAGAAACGTTTAAACATTCATATGCGGTGTCTGCGAAGAATACTTGGTATTAAGTGGCAAGACAAAATCACAAATACTGAAGTATTGGAAAGATCAGGTTGTGTGACGATGTATTCCATGCTCAGTCTTCGTAGACTTAGATGGATAGGACATGTTAGGAGGATGGATGATGGTAGAATACCAAAGGACATCTTTTTTGGTGAATTACAGACGGGTAGGAGATCTCAGGGTTGGCCTCTACTACGATACAAAGATGATTGATACAGGCATTGATAATGCACATTGGGAGCAAGTCGCCGCTGAACGTGTTGCATGGAGGGCAACTATCAGAAATGGAATAAAGACAAAGGAGAAAATGATTGCAGATAAAGCACACACAGAGCATGAGAGACGTAAGATGGTGCACAATGGTGGAAATGACCATGTTTTCACATGCATCTACTGTGGGCAAACATTTGCAGCAAGAATTGGCCTTACCAGCCACACTCGCCACCACCATGGGTCGTAGTTATTAAGCCTTTTTGAAGCACAATGTACCAAACTATCGTCTGTCAAGATGGAAAGGTGCCAATGTAATGTTCAGGCCACGAGCACAACTTTTTAAACTGAGACCCATCACTGGAGTTTGTGCTTTGTGCGATGCTCTTGGCAGGCAGTTGTCCGATCTGTGGAGAGAAACCAAGCCAGATAGTGTAAAGTTCAATTGATTCAAATAAATCCCTTTGCTATTAACTTTTTTTAAAAACACAAAGTCGTCAAATGTTCACATTTTGGGTTTGTTAAAAAGTAAACAATTGAAATTAAGAACTAGGGGAATTAATCATTAGTTTTTTCTGTTTGTGACCGTGTCTAGTGACTGCAATAAGGATCTGCCAGGAAACATAACAATAAATTTGTTTCCCTTAGTTAATTCTGTCTGAATTCCCCTGTACACTTTTTAACTTGAAGATATATGGGAGAGTAGAGTAGTTGACGAGTGGTTTGTGTTAAGACATTTTTGGCCAAAAATTAATTCATTAACTACTGGTTTTAAAAAAACATGATGTGGCAGAAGTAATTTATGTTTACCATTTTTTGATTACGTGATTTATAAAACATGGTCTGTTCGAGTACTTGATGTTTAGAACATGGTCTACTTGATTACTTGATGTGTAAACAGCCTGTTTGAGAGAAATACTGAAGTGAAATATCATTAATTCAAGGGTACATTCTCATTATGATTAATTTTTTGTAGATAACAGGTCGGAGTATAGCACTGATGTACTTAATTTTATTTTTTGCATTGCTGAGATCATGCATGAGTCAGGGAATTTATTTTTCTATTGTAGCATAGACTAGGAAAGGAGCATCTATTTTTCTATCATGAGAGAGAGAGTGTGAAAATGTGTGAGAGAGAGAGACAGAGAGAGAAAGATAATTTCCTGTAGCAGTTTTAATAGTAGTAGAGGCAGGAAGTGAAAGAAACTATATTCATCTAATATTTTAAGTCAGGAGCAAAAGAATCTTTCTTTTAAATATCAAAAACCAGTAAGAGCAAATCTATTGTTTTATTATGCACCACAATTATTACCTCAGCTTATAATAAAGATAGAAGCATTAGATTTGCACCAATTTAAGTTGATAATCTCTTGAAGATGTATATCATATTGCACCTCTGTAAACCAATTATAACCGCTACACAAAACCGTTGAAATGTCAGATATTAATGATATACTTTACAGGCAGAGGATTGTAAAAGAATGATCGCAGAGACAGAAACTGTTGTTAACATTCACAAATGTTTGTGTGCTGTTTATGGCACTTTTGCAGTCAATAGAAGCAAAGTAAGTCGCAGGGCGCAGAGTTTTGTTTTCTGCACGTGGAGATGTAGTTTCTCCTTAATGACAGCTACACGTACTTATACTACACAAACCTACAGCTTACACACACACCTACACACAAACACCTACTTACACATCAATCACATACCTACACACAAACCTACAGCTACACACATACCTACACACATACCTACACACAAACCTACAGCTACACACATACCTACACACAAACACCTACTTACACATCAATCACATACCTACACACAAACCTACAGCTACACACATACCTACACACAAACCTACAGCTACACACATACCTACACACAAACACCTACTTACACATCAATCACATACCTACACACAAACCTACAGCTACACACATACCTACACACATACCTACACACAAACCTACAGCTACACACATACCTACACACAAACACCTACTTACACATCAATCACATACCTACACACAAACCTACAGCTACACACATACCTACACACAAACACCTACTTACACATCAATCACATACACACAAACCTACAGCTACACACATACCTACACACAAACACCTACTTACACATCAATCACATACCTACACACAAACCTACAGCTACACACATACCTACACACAAACACCTACTTACACATCAATCACATACCTACACACAAACCTACAGCTACACACATACCTACACACAAACACCTACTTACACATCAATCACATACCTACACACAAACCTACAGCTACACACATACCTACACACAAACACCTACTTACACATCAATCACATACCTACACACAAACCTACAGCTACACACATACCTACACACAAACACCTACTTACACATCAATCACATACCTACACACAAACCTACAGCTACACACATACCTACACAACACCTACTAACCTACACACAAACCTACAGCTACACACATACTACACACAAACACCTACTTACACATCAATCACATACCTACACACAAACCTACAGCTACACACATACCTACACACAAACACCTACTTACACATCAATCACATACCTACACACAAACCTACAGCTACACACATACCTACACACAAACACCTACTTACACATCAATCACATACCTACACACAAACTACAGCTACACACATACCTACACACAAACACCTACTTACACATCAATCACATACCTACACACAAACCTACAGCTACACACATACCTACACACAAACACCTACTTACACATCAATCACATACCTACACACAAACCTACAGCTACACACATACCTACACACAAACACCTACTTACACATCAATCACATACCTACACACAAACCTACAGCTACACACATACCTACACACAAACACCTACTTACACATCAATCACATACCTACACACAAACCTACAGCTACACACATACCTACACACAAACACCTACTTACACATCAATCACATACCTACACACAAACCTACAGCTACACACATACCTACACACAAACACCTACTTACACATCAATCACATACCTACACACAAACCTACACACAAACACCTACTTACACATCAATCACATACCTACACACAAACCTACAGCTACACACATACCTACACACAAACACCTACTTACACATCAATCACATACCTACACACAAGCTTCTACACATACACCTGGATACGCATTCTCACACAAGTTGGCAAACAAGGGAGGCAATCCACAAAATGTGGAATGTACTGCTCCATCCACCTTACAGTCCAGACCTGGCACCATCTGATTTTCATCTTTTCGCTCCCCTTAAGAATGCTATCTGTGAGACAAAGTTTGAAAACAAGGAGGGAATGATTAATGCAGTGAGGAAATGGCTATGAGAACTGAACAAAATGTACATATCTGGGATACATTCTCTTGTTTCAAGATGGTGTAAAGCTGTTAAAGTTGATAGGGATTATGTTGAGAAGTAGAAATGTTTGCTGTGGAGAGCATGAGCATTGTGACAAAATTTCATTTGTATGTTATTAACGGTTAAAGAGATAATAATTGTGGTGCATAACTTTCTGACCTACCCTCGTAGATAGGCATATCATAGACTAGAGAGAGAGAGCGAGAGAGCAGGAGGCTGAGAAGATTAATTTCTTATTATCATAGTCTAAATCTACTTGTCTAAGGCCGTGTTGCTTGGGGGTTTTGTGTCCCCGTGTTACTAACAGGCCAGGGGAGTGGTGGTAACTGCATCAGTCAAGTGTTTGAGTTCACTTCGAGGCAGGGACTATTTTGTTTAAACAGACCTAGGCTTCTAGGTTACCCCAGCATAAAATGGGTTCTAGAACTTTCCTGGGAAGTAAAGAGGCTGGCGTGATATTAACCACACCCACTGAGTTCTGATTGGTCTATGAAAATCTAGGGCTAGCACCATATGCCCAGTGTCTCAAGGTGTGTAAAATACATCCCTTTTAGATGCCGTAGTGCTGATTGGACATTTGGTCAGAGCCCATAATTGTATCAACCAATCAGCACATGATGGGGTCCATATCATGGCAACTGCTTTTACTTCCCAGAACATTTCCTAGTACACATTTTAGGTTGGGTCAGTCTAGGACCATGGGACATTTTAAACTAATCCCTGACTTATTGAGATTCAAGTACGTGACCTCTGGGCTGGCTACTGGGATACTGTGGTAGCCTGCTGGGAACATTCGTGAAGTAAATATTTTAAGCTTCACTATTCACATTCTGTTTTATATATTTGTTGTTGTTAACTAGTTCTGAAGAAGTCGGCGTGGCTGAAAGGATAAGAGCTCTTACTAATAAACTGTCGATGAGCTGATGGTGGGGTTAGGGGTGAATTCCCTACACCGGTCAGTTGGACTTCAATGTTGAATTCTCATTCAGAAAGCAATGACAAGCTACTGACCTGTAAAATTGGTGGGAATATCAACTCAGGGTTGATCGCAACATCATGCAAATGAAGTGCAACATTTAGTTATTAGTTGCATGTTTTATAGGATGTCATAGTCAACCCCAGTATATTTGGCTCTTTGTAATTCTTTTGGCAAGTTTACATTCTGTAGTTTGCCATTGTTTCTGAACAACCTGCACTCATACCATTGCAATCGTCTGCAGCTGTGTTTCGAATGTAGTTTGTGGGATTGTGAATTGCGTTTGTAAGCGCCAGCTGTTGTTGTTCTTAAAAAATAGAAAATTTGACAACATGTCTTGTTGCAGTTTGTTTGTTTTCTCTTGGTGCTTGTTCATTGTGTTTAATGCTTGCATCAGCTGACTCACATGTTTGGTTGTACTGAAACGTTATGCAGACTTTGTTTTTATATTTTTGCACTTGACTTTGAATGTGTAATTGACACTGACAGTGGGATACTGATCAATCAGGTGAGACTACAGGACTTTTTTTTATATACACCATATCCAATATAAGTTTGGTTGTGATAAACATAATTTTATGTCCTCATTTCTTTGTTGATTTGTGGGTATGTGGATTGTCAATCATCACTTTTATTGCACTGGGGTAATTATGCATGCTGCACTCTCTTTCCATAGACCACACAAGATGGAACTCAGCACAGTACATGACCTCCCAGATAACTGTACATGCTGCTCATCCTTCCATAGACCACACTAGATGGAACTTACCATAGTACATGACCTCCCAGGATAACTTACATGCTGCTCTCCTTCCATAGACCACACTAGATGGAACTTACCATAGTACATGACCTCCCAGGTAACTACATGCTGCACTCTCCTTCCATAGACCACACAAGGTGGAACTCATCATAGTACTTGGCCTCCGCACCCAATATGTATATATTCAATCATTCTTTCTGATAATGTTCTCAAGATTTGTAAGGCATTGTTTGTGCCCGTACCTTCCACAAATCCACGCTGCTCATCTCCAGTTTCTGGGGGTGAACACATGTACACAGATCCAAAATAAATACTCAGTTGACAAACAATAGAATAAACACACACACGGCTGGCCAACCAGTCTAATGGTATCGGCATATCATTAGCAAGGGACGGTTCTATTCCTCGTGTCCAGCTTGACCAATTGTCCCAGACTGATTACCTTTCACCTTCGCTGATCATCTTTCATCCACTTCTGTGTTTATTCCACCTTACATAAAATTCTTTGAACTATCCGTCCTAAACAATAAACTGGGTTTTGTCACGTTTCAAGTTATGTAGTGTTACAGGGACCAACTGTAGTGGCTAGATCCTCACCTGCCTGGCAGTCATGGGTTCGATCAAGTCGCAGCCTAAAATGGGTACCAGGAAATGCCTTGGAAAGTACAGGTGGTTGGCGTGATGCATCACTTACCCACTGCAGATTGGTCGATACAAATATGGGTTTAGCACCATATGCCTAGTGCGACTTAAGCGTGTTGTAAAGGAGTCCTGTAATACTTTACTTTTACATAGGTACCACTGTCTACATTGAATTCATAGATAAGCGTCAAAGAAAGAGGTTCAAAAACACCCCGTGAGACTGGGGCCCGATCAGCTACTGAGATACACCACTGACCGAAGAAGCTTTGACTATATATAGACATTGAGGGTGACCAAGAATCAGATGGCGTCTTGTCAGTGTATACATAGAGCAGTTTGGAAGATTTCCTCAGTATGATACAAGTCTTCGAAATGCCGCCCGTTAATGATGCAAATCTTCGAAATGCCGCCCTTCTTTCGCTGCTTATGCCGCCCCCTTTCGGTGGCCGCCTGTTGCGGCCGCCTCTCTGTATCATTTTTTTTTTTAAAATTCGCATATCCTTTACAGGACATCGCTGTCACAGCAGCATCTTTCAGCAGTCTGTTGATTTCTTGGCAAGATTACGCTCACTAGTTTGCCATTGCTTTCTGAGCGGCCGGCTCAGTTATCCCGCAAGTCACCAGTGGGGGACGAACCGCTCCCAGTTCTCGCCCGCTACGAGACTGCGTGATAAACGGGATTACGGAGAAAGTGTTGTAACTCCTCGGCCAGAGAGACCGGTCCTCTGTATCATAGCACGGCCGAAATACAGAGCCTCGTGTAGAGCAAGTGTTTTTGTCATTGAGATCCGGTTTACCACACGAATGCATTAATTTCGAAGCGGATTTGACACAGTTAGATGTTGTAATGTGTTAACAAGGATTTGATCACGAGAGCGCTGACTGGTTGTTCCTGTATACGTTTTTAGGAAGATACTCGCCTATTCAAGTACACTTACTTTTAATTAATTTCGTTCTAACGGAACCATATATTGTAATTATACTGAGGCAGTCTTGGTGTACGACAGGCAATCATGGACAGTTAGCAGATACATAGGGAATTATGTGGAAGCTATGGGGATTTATAGAAGATCGATGAAAATATCATGGACGGATGGAAAGAGCAATGCAGATATATTGAAAACAGTGAACTCACAAAGAGAACTGGTTACTGGCATCAGCAGAAGACAGTCCACATTTTTTGGACATGTTATGAGGAGAGGAAAGCCGTAGAAGATGGAGCATGTCGTTACAGTGGGAGGGGAGTGTGTGTGGTCTGGAGGTATGGTGTCCGCCTCGAGTGATGGAGGTTCCGGGTTCAAGCCCCGGTGAGAACTGGGATTTTTTCACGTGGACTTCTAGTAACACAATTTCCCCTGGTCTCTGGGTAGTAAAATCGAACGACCGTGTATATTGTTGCGTACGTAAAAAATCCCTTGGCAGTTTTTTTTTTTTTTTTTAAATTCGCATATCCTTTACAGGACATCGCTATCAACAGCAGCATCTTTCAGCTGTCTGTTGATCTCTTGGCAAGATTACGCTCAGTAGTTTGCCATTGCTTTCTGAGCGGCCGGCTCAGTATCCCGCAAGTCACGAGCGGGGATCGAACCGCCTCAGCTCTCGCCCCGCTACGAGACTCTGCGTGATAAACGGGATTACAGAGAAAGTGTTGTGACCCCTCAGCCAGAGAGACCCGCTCCTTGGCAGTTGGAAATCGAAAAAGAGTAGCCTAACGGCATTGCCCGGGCAAAATTTCGAGTTAAAAATCTACCCAAAGTATTTCAGGATCCTCGCAGGTGCTACGGAGTTCGTGCACTGAGCTGAGTTTCTCCGGACTCTGGCTTGAGTTAAGAGTAAAACGGAGCACTTATGGGTTACACCCGTGTACCGTGATGTTGATTCGTCGACTAAACTAAACTAATGGGAGGGGAGGAGACCAAAAGAGAAGATGCTGGACAGGCTTTATCTTGGCATAGAGGAACATGGGTATCAGAAATGACTGACAGCACAAGAGACAGGAGGGTGTAGGCAGGCATGATCACCAACGCCTCACGGCATGGACTATGCGAAGATTAACGGAACCATGCACATAGAGATGTCTTTGTGCCAATACATTAGAAACCAACCCATCTGTACATTTGTTATGTGCATGTGGGTTTAGACATCATTTGATTCCACCATTACTCTGGGGATAGCAAATGCTCTACATTCTAACAATGCCAGTGACTATGTTTTAGGTCATCATACAATGCCTTGCCGGCTGGCTTGGACGATCATGCCTCTCCGCAAATTACGATCTCCGACGTCATAGATCAATTCATATGTTGACTCTCTTCCGTGCCAAGATACAAGACCGCCAAGAATCTTCTCACGCAGTCTTCCTCTATCTTTCAGCAAATCTTTCTGGTTGTCACGACATGTTTCAGTGTTTGTCTTCTCTTAACGTGACCAAAAAACGACGACTGCCTCTTTCTGATGTTTGTGATTAGTTGTCTGTGTGTCTCAGTTTCCCTTAATACGTCCCGATTGCTTATTTTGGCTGTCCAATTAATTCAAAGTATTCTTCTAATAAACCACATCTCCATGACTTCCATGGATTTTTTTCGCCGCTTTACTAATTGACCAGGATTCGCAGGCGTATGTTAACACATTTTCTATGTAACATGCAAATACTCTTTTTCTAACTTTCAAGGACAGTAATTTATTGCACAAAACGTTCCTCATTTGATAGAATGCAGTATTTTCTTGTCATATTCTGCTCTTTATCTCAGTTATTCATCTTCCATCTGATGTTATCCATGTGCCTAGATGTCTGAATTTCCGCTGTTGCATTAGATATTTAAGCTAAATATGATTCATCTGCTCACTTGACATTGTTTGATTATGTTTAGGTTGTATCAAAGGCAGCCTTTTCTTGGCAATTATGACAGCTCTTAGCTAGGCACTTGTAGTGTACCACGTTTTGACCACTTGAAACGATTAAGTCAGTTATATATGCAGAACTTCGCTAGCGCAGCAATGACCTGATACAGGGTTTTAAAATCTCACAACCCAGGCAATGAATTAGACCAGTGGTTCTCAACCGTGGGGAACCCTCCCCCATCCACAGGGGGGATTTTAGAATTTCCGGGGGGGGGGGGGGGGTGGGGGGGGAGATTAAGACCACATATTGGCAGACTCAAACTGGCTTCAGGACCACACAAAAAGCGACCGTCCCCCTTTCTTGAATTATGTATGAGCGTTGCGTACAGTTGTGTCTCCGATCTGAAGAGATAAGCGTACTCATGATGTTAAATTCCTCGATTATTTCAAGATCGCGTTAATACAAGAACCGATTACTTGATATTGTTTTCCCCTTCATACTCTACAGTCCTGTACTTCTCGCTCTCTGAAATTCGTTTTATAATGTAAGTAGACCCGCAAATTACGTTTTATGTAGACGCCTAGACTTGTTCTAGTATGTGTTATTAAATTTAGCTTCCACTTTTACGTTTACCATATAATTTTCGACTTTTAAGGTCGGAGGGAACTTCCAAACTAAAATGATAAAGATCGCAAGCTGTAATGTGATATTTCAATGGCAGGAAATAACCATTCCCTTGCCATATTCCAGCGATGACTATTTAATACTGTTATGGAATATTCACAGCGATTTGAATGCCAGTGAATGCATGCTTGCATTCAACATCCATTGTAGTATTTATATGCAATTTTTTATCACTCTACACGGGACTTTACTTTTGGCTAACTTTTCATTACGACGTCACTCAGTTCTTCGAACGCTGATAGACAGGGCATACACACAGACGTCATCACAGCATGACGTGGTGTGTGTGTGTGTGTATGCGTGTGTGTGTGTGGGTGTATATATGTGTTTGGGTGTATATATGTGTGTGGGTGACAGTTTTGGATAAAGGGGGAATGACATTCTGAACATATGGTGTAGAAGTGCATAGGCCAAAAAAGGTTGAAAACCACTGGATTAGACAGTTACACTGCAATGGCAACATTGAGTGCACAAAGAAACTTACAAAAACTAAACTAACAAACCAGAAACAACACCAGTTAGTTTTCTTTTGTTAAAACTTCGTTACTTTACAAACACTTATGTAAAATAAAGAGAAACAATAAAGACAACTGCACGACCTAGACCTAGATTCAAATAATATACATACAAGGAGGCCTAAATGAAAACCTAAAAAGTGTGATAGAAATTACAATAAACATTGTCTTGTAACCTGTCAAGATTGTTGTTAAGGGTGTCAAGAGTGTTAAGCTCGTGACATCACGGTGCAGATGGACACGGTGATGTTATAAGGACAGTTTAAAGAAAACCGCCACACTTTTGACATGCACCAACGAGGAGCAGCGTTCTGTTATCTTTTTCTTGATCAGTGAATGGGTGAAACCTAAAGAAATTCGTCGGCTAATAAAGGTCAAGTATGGTGATGCATGTCTGTCAGTCCATCAAGTGTATGAGTGGAGTAGGAAGTCTCAAAACGGCGTGACTTATGTGGCAGACTGTTTACGACCGGGTCAGGCACATCAAGAAGTGACCTCAGAGTCGATTTTTTTCTGCAGGAATCCAAGCACTCTTTCGGCGCTGGAGGATTTGCTTTGAACGGAGTGGTGACTACATCGAAAAATAATACATTTGTTGTACACTTTTTCAGAATATATGCTTTTTCAGAATGCTGGTGTGTTGAGGAATGAACAGGCAGACAGATTGGCTGGCTCGGCAAAACTTGGTGGAGTATTGATGCATGATAAGGTAGACGTGGTTGCGGCCTTGTGGGAGCACGTGTACACCTCGGAGGAACAAATGGATCACCATGGTCTGGCAAGAATGCGACAGCGTCGAGTGACGAGGGGATCTGGCCGAGGCTCGACGCTTAGAGGAAAGGCGAGACGCACATATAATCAGATTGCTACTGGTACTATTGGGGTTGGAACTCTTCGCTGGCTTCTGAGGATGGGGACGGGGCGCTTATGGGAATGCCTCGAATGCTGTGATGTCGGTTCCTAAATCAATCAATCAATCAATCAATCAATCAATCAATCAGAATATATTCACCAGAAAAAGAAACATGTCAGGTTTTCATTTGAAACCCCCTCGTACTAACAACCAGCCCAAACCACAATGGGGAGTAATAAAACTGTACAGCCATCAGCAGTTATCACCCACCAGCGGTGTGTCATGTGCAGAACTTTGCTCACGTAGCAATCTGTTGACTTTTCTCTCTAGCATAAGCCAGAACACGGAGGTGATCCACGACTCTGGTGATCGAGTGAGATGGCAGAACATGACCGCCCACTCATATCGGCATGGCACATGATGGATGGATAAGCTAGACGTGTAAATTACCTACCACATGGTGAATCCATCCGCTTCCTCGTTATCCTCCTTCAGAATTATTTTTACCAAACATTAATATTACTGAATACCAACCGTGGTACACAGCGTGTGAAGTTAGTGACAGTAGCAAAATCAGTATTTGAGACACTTCAGTCTGGGAAATCCCCAGTATTAAGGACACCACTGTCTGAACCAGGCAACCAGCGTAAGGTCACCATATAGTGGATACCATCTTACTATGGGGTAGCGTTAACTAGAAAGCTGATCAACTTGTTAAGGAAAGAGCAAACTGTCGCATACTATCAAACGGAAAAAAAATCATCAAATCAATCAGACGGATACAATACCCGCACAAGATGATTACCATTGTATAGGCAGACTAAAACAAATCAGGACATGACTCAATACATTAAGCAGCCACATGTATACAAAATTCAAGACTGACGAACCAGTCATGTGGATTGGTGCCGCGAAAAGTAGATCACGTACTCCAAGACTTCTCCGAATACATCTGTAGGCAAAGCTTCTGGCCTAGAGAAACAACAGTGGAAGATTAACTTTATGGACCACCGAGTGAACTAAATAAGACAGCGAAGTTTATACAATTCCAATTCCAATTTTCAAAACAAAAATTCCAAATTCGGCCTCGTTCAACCTGAGTTTTTCAGCTGCGGTTATAGTTTATGCCTGGCACCAACACTGTTCAGCCTAATGTTTTCAGCTATGTTGATGAATGCCTTCGAGAACGACGACATTGGAATAGACATCAACTACCGTATGGATGGAAAGTTATTCAATCTCAGAAGGCTGAAAGCTAAAACCAAAATTAACAGCGACACCGCCAGAGAGCTCATGTTTGCTGATGATTGCGCTCTATACGCCAACTCAGAGGCGGACATGCAACATAATGTTACAGCTTTCTCACATGCCTGTGCCAACTTTGGGCTCAATATCAACTTGGAGAAGACTGTAGTTATATACCAGCCAGCTTCAGGGAATAATCACGCTGTGCCGAATATCAAAGTGAATGGTCATAGGCTAAGTGTTGTGGACAAATTCACCTATCTTGGCAGCACTGTGTCATAAGCTGCCACAATTGATGACGAAGTGAATGCAAGAGTCTCCAAGGCCAGTGTGGCCTTTGGCAGACTGTACAAGAATGTATGGGACAGAACTGGAATAAGCCTGCAAACAAAGTCTACAAAGCAGTTGTATTATCCACACTGCTATATGCTTGTGAAACATGGACTGTTTATCCGCCGAGTGTCGATTGGTCTATGCAGAAATGGGCCTAGCACCGTCTGCCCAATGAATCTTAACTATTAAGAGATGTAATAGGACCTTTCATTTTTATATGGATTTATGCAAGAGCTTTAGGGTAAATGAAGCCGTCTTCTGACCTCGCCCTAGGGGAAGCGAATACAATGCACCTGATGCTTTGCTCTCTGGTTCCTTCTCACTGCACCTTTCGTCTTGCCGGGAGAAAGCCAGCTCTATTCTCTCGTCTGTTCGGCGCATGTCGCAGCTTTCGAAGCCGTGATTCGCAATCCACAACGAACGCCTTTGCCATCATGCTACCGTCTTCGAATACAATCTATAGTTATTAGAGCTTCATATCTGCATGTGAGACCAGCTCCTTTCCTCAACCATTATCATTGTACTTGTGGCTGGGTTCTTCCTACCTTCGCCTCAGTTACTGCTGCAGAACGCGGCACTCGCATACCGTCTTGCTCTCAACGACTGCTACCGTGGCTTAGCAGGGACGTCGACCGACATAGCTTTCCTCTGGTGTTTGCTGTGGTGTAAGGCATCATACACTCCGCAGTGTCCATGCCTAAAGTAAAAAGTTCTTACTTGACAGGATGGCTGGTAGGGCCGGGCATAAGATACGAAAGATTTGCTTTCATTGACACAAGTATGAGTTCAAAGCGAATTTAAACATTAAGCAAGAAACTGTGCATGATTTATTGCCTGGCACATATCGCTACATCTCTTCAGGTGCATACTCCAGAATTATATATCATGTGCAGTGAATAAATGAATTATATTATACTTTAGTTGAAATACTTCATACACATAGGCACTGACATTGTTTGAATTTGGAGCATTTGTTATCTCCACGGTAATCGCAAAATTAAAACGAAGTCTTTTTGTCTGCAAACAATTGGTAGGAATAATTGCTAGAGCCTCGGTATTTTTAGAGTTATGGGTGTGACCAAGCTGAGCTCTAAAGGCAGACCCACGGGCCAATTTACTGAGGCGAAAAATGTCGATTTGTCCGTGCGTGATAGTCAATGTCGGTTAATTATGTACCGTTCTTATTGCCAGGTCGGTGTGGCTGAGAGTATTAATGCGCTACGTTTAAACTTTCTCTGCTGACGACGGCTTAGTGTGTTCACTTCACACATCCGTCAGTTGGACATAAATGTTGACTTCTCGTTCAGAAAGCATGGTAAACTACTGAACATAACATTAACTGCCTTGTAAATCACGAACAGCCAATAAAGGCTGGGGTTGATTGTAATGTCCTGGAAAAGGACACACAACTAACTTTTAAACTAGACCTCGCGATCTTTTTGTTTACCCTCTCCTTCCTGGTTTTCAAAGTTTATATTTTATATACTTTGTTTCATTTCTGGGTACCCCACAATGGGGTGACTACCATTGCAGTGTATTTCTGACAGCGACCTTGCTTATTGCACTTCCCATATGAGTGAGCTTAACAATTTCGCGAGATTGTAAAGCAAGACAGTGCGTCCGTAACGATAAGTAACTATAGACTAAAATAGAGTGTATTTTTAATGACTGTGCAGTGTTAAAAAAGTTTTGTATTCACCCTATGTAAAGTTAATGCAAAATAATAGGTAAACACAAAACTTGGACTGGCAATATTTTCAAACACTGCACAGTCATGAAAAATACAACCTGTACTTAGTGAATGTCTGAGTTACCGTTTTAAATAACATCTGCAGCTTGCGTTATATAATAATGAATGTCATCTTTACAATTGAAGCATAATTGGCCAGTGGAAACATACTTTGTCTCGCTGTGGTTGTCAGAACATTAGATATACTGTACTTTCTTTATTATTTGGGGGTAGAGTGGTCTCGGGGTATGGTATCCGCCTCGAGTGCTGCAGGTCCCGTGTTCAAACCCAGGCTAGGGCCGGGATTTTTTTTCACAGGGACTTCTAGTAACAACATTTCCCCTGGTCTCTGGGTAGAGAGATTGGACGCCCATGTGTATTGTTGCGCACGTAAAATATCCATTGGCAGTTGGAAATCCTAAAAAAGAGTAGCCTAACGGCGCTGCCCGGGCAAAATTTTCAGTTAAAAATCTACCCAAAGTATTTAAGGATCTTCACCGGTGCTACGGAGTTCGTGCACTGAGCTGAGTTTCTCCTGACTCAGGCTTGGGTTAGGAATAGAACGGAGCACTTATGGTTTCACCCGTGTGCCTGATGTTGATCCGTCGATTAAACTAAACTAAACCAAACTTTCTTTATTATTAAAAACATGTTTTGCTGAACAGTCTATCTAAGAACAATTGCTTGGGGGTCTCAACAATTAGATTACGAAATTTATAGGGGAAAGACACAGATAATGAAAATAAATCAAGCAAGCGATAACCTAATTTCCCCTGGTGAAACCTCACTTCCAGAGACTGAATAATGCAACTATTTATGTAGCAAGTAGACAAAGATGGTAGAAGAGAGAAAGATATGAGAATAAGAATATAGAAGGGTTAGAGGACCTTCTGCCGATCTCCCTGGCATAGGGGGTTAAGGTCTTTCTCCGTAATCCCGTATATTCTCGTGAGTAATGCAGCTACGCGAGAATCGGCAGCGGTTCGCGCCGCCCTGGTAACTTACGGGGGTATATGAGCCGGTCGCTCAGAAAGCAGTAGTAAACTACTGAGCGTAATCTTGCCTATAACACCAACAGCAGCTGAAAAAGGCTGGTGTTGACTGCAATGTCCTGCAAGGGATACGCAACATAAAAAAATAGGACCTTATATAACACTCGGAAATACGTGGAAGTCAAAATAAATTAAACTGAGCACCAAGCTTAGAATATTCAGTTCTAACGTTAAATCAATAACAAGGAGAAGACCTAAAACGATTACATATAGATTACAAACTTTCACTAACTGCTGCCTCCGCAAAATAGATGGAATAAAATCGTATAACAGAATCACCAATGTGAAGATCATGGAGAGAATTAGACTAGAAAATACACTAGCGCTGGAAAGAACATACATGGAGAAACCCTTTATGTTTTTAATACGGGCTTGCAGTTCACCAGGGTCCAGAGCCGCCCCCATGAGGTTCCACGTCCTAGTGGGTCATTAGGAGGACCACCCTTGCGTGTGGCCCTGGCGAGATCAAGTGCAAATACTACACTGTGATCTTAGGGAAAAGGCCGAGAAGCGATCTATGTATGTAAGCACTCTAGTGCATTGAGAGAGAAAACACACACACACACACACACACACACACACACACACACACACACACACACACACACACACACCACACACACACACACACACACACACACACACACACACACACACACACACACACACACACACACACACACACACACCACACACACACACACACACACACACACACACACACACACACACACACACACACACACACACACACACACACACACACACACACACACACACACACACACACACACACACACACACACACACACACACACACACACACACACACACACACACACACACACACACACACACACACACACACACACACACACACACACACACACACACACACACACACACACACACACACACACACACACACACACACACACACACACACACACACACACAACACACACACACACACACACACACACACACACACACACACACACACACACACACACACACACACACCACACACACACACACACACACACACACACACACACACACACACACACACACACACACACACACACACACACACACACACACACACACACACACACACACACACACACACACACACACACACACACACACACACACACACACACACACACACACACACACACACACACACACACACACACACACACACACACACACACACACACACACACACACACACACACACACACACACACACACACACACACACACACACACACACACACACACACACACACACACACACACACACACACACACACACACACACACACACACACACACACACACACACACACACACACACACACACACACACACACACACACACACACACACACACACACACACACACACACACACACACACACACACACACACACACACACACACACACACACACACACACACACACACACACACACACACACACACACACACACACACACACACACACACACACACACCACCTTCATTTTTTTAAAGAAATAAAAAAGTGCCTTTTGGCCCACTTTATTTCGAGCTGACCGGTGTATGGCTTGAACCTTCTCCATGAGAACCCGAGAGTAGTATAACTAGTAAGACCTTTGTCTGGAATCCACAGTGGAAAATAAATAGAGGAAGCCCTAAAACTCAGGGAGAAGAGAAGTCGAATCAGAATATATATATATCATCTCATCTCATCATGTTCCTCTTGTACCTTGCGGTGTCGAGGTGAAGTATAAACAGTGAGAGAGTGTCCGCTTATGGGCTTCATGTATCGATATTCCCATGGACTGTTATTTCCTGCGTCCATCGTTTACGTGGTCGGCCTCTTCCTCTGCTTCAACCTGTTCTGTACATCATTGCTTGTTGTGGTATACTGTTAGTTGGTAATCTACTTGCATGGCCAAACCATTTGACTTGCTGCCTTCTAATAAAATCTAGTGCAGCTATAACTCCCGCGTTAGTCCTGATTTCTTCATTTCTGATTTTATCTCTTCTTGATACATTGAGTATTCTTCTCAGGAATCTCATTTCTGTTGTTGTGATTTTTCTTTTCTCTTTTTCTGTCATTGTCCAGGTTTGGCATTGGTAACATAGAGTTAGTATGAAGATTGTGTTGTAAAGTGCTTTCTTAGTAGTTACTGATACATGTTTGTTCTTTAGTATTGGTGCCATTTGTCCAATGAGTTGGTTTGCCTTATAGCATCTATTTTCGATCTCGTCTTCTGATTTGCCATTTGATGATATTATACTTCCTAGGTACTTGAAACTCTTTACTTGTTTCAAGGGATGTTCGTTTAGGTGAATCGTTGTTGCTTTTTCTTCTTTAGTTACAGTCATTACCTCTGTTTTACTTGTGCTAATTTTCATGTTATGTTCCCTACACATTTCGTTTAGACTATTCATGTGGTCTTGTAATTCAGCTTCTGATTTTGCTATTAGTGCTTGGTCGTCCGCAAACAGGAGTTCTCTAATGGTTAGATTTGCAGATGGTTCTTCTTCTGTGTTCTCGTCATGCGGTGTTCTTGCGGTCTCTGTTTGGCTGGTTTCTTTACATATGTTGTCTATATATGTTATGAACAAGAGAGGGGACAGGACACAACCTTGTCGTACTCCGGATCTTATGGTGAAGGGTTCTGAGTGTCCTCCAGTTGCTCTCACTATGCATTCACTGTTGTTGTATAAGCTTCTACATAGGTTTGTTAGATGTGTACTCACTCCATATTGTTTAAGGATTTCCCACAGCTTGTTTATATCTACTCTATCAAATGCCTTTTCTTGGTCGACAAAGGCTAAGTAGAGTGTTTCATTGAATTCGATTGATTTTTCTATAAGTTGTCTAAGAGCAAAAATGGCATCTGTGCATCCTTTGTTTTTCCTAAATCCAAGTTGTGTTTCGCTTAGCTGGGGTTCTATAGTAGTTCGTAATCTTTTCTCAAGAATTTTGCAAAATATTTTCCCAGTATGACTCAACAGTGAAATGCCTCTGTATTGTGTGCAGTCTCTTTTGCTGCCTTTGTTTTTCCAAATTGGGATAATTATGGCGTTTCCCCAGTCTCGTGGTGTCTGTTGTTCTACCCAAACATGGTTGAATAGTCTATGTAGCCATGCTGTTCCTACTTCTCTTGCTGCTTTAATTAGTTCATTTGGTATTTCATCTTGTCCTGGTGATTTGTTCAATGGGGCTAATCTGATGGCTTCTATAATTTCTTCTTTCAGTACGTCTGGTTTTAGTTCTTCGGTTTCATCTGTGTCGGTTTCTTGAATTCCCGTGACATCTGATGGGATGTTGAGAAGTTGTTAGAAGTACTGTTTCCATCTTATTAGGATTTGTTTTTGTTCACTTATTGGTTCTCCATTTTCGCTGTTAATTATTTCAGTTGGGTCAAAGGGTTCTCATCTGGTTCTCATTGCACCTGTCTTTTTATAGAAGTTTCTAGTTGCTTCCTCGTAGTTTTTATTTAGGGTTTCTCCTTACTCCTCCCAGTCTTTTTGTTTTTCTCTCTTTATTATTCTGTTCACATGTCTTCTCGCTATTCTATATTCTATGTAATCGCATTCCTGTTTGCTCTTCGAACACTTTTTATATTTTTCCGTTTTGTCTTTTACAACTTTCTTTACTTCTGCGTTCCACCAACTTGTTATTTTCTTTATCCGTGGTTTGCGTTTTTTCGTGGTTCCACGTGTTATCGTTGCAATATTTAAAATGCTTGATTTGAACATTTTCCATTCTTCTTCCACTGTCTTTCTTTCTATAGGTAATTTTACAAAGATGTCAGTTAGCTCTTTTTCATAATTTTTCCCCACTGCCTCGTCTTTGAGATGTTTTAAGTTGATTGATTCGCATGGCATGTATTTTCCTGGTCTTTGCTTTCTTCTACTGATGGTTCTTATTGTGGCAACGACTGCTTTGTGTTCTGTGTTTATACCTAAGTTGGGCACTGCCCTTGCATCTAATATATATATATATATATATATATATATATATATATATATATATATATATATATATATATATATATATATATATATATATATCTTTCTGTTATTTCTTATTAATATAAAATCAGTTTGGCTTTTAGTATCTATATCGTTCAATGTATACCAGGTGTATATTTATGAGTCTTTGTGTTTATAGAATGTATTTGTTATATAGAGGTCGTGTTGGCTGCATAGCTCTATCAGCGGGGTTGTCCATGGGATATAATTTACATTGCGTGGTAATTTATGCATGTCCCATCCCATCCCGTCCCATAGGACTTTCCCATGGGAATAACATTCCCATGGCCAAGCCTGGCAGGCTTGTCCATGGGACATGTTTTTCTGTCCCATCCAATGGTAATTTATGTCTGTCTCATCCCGTCCCATCCCATCCCTACACTATTCGGAAAATCCCCCCTTTTCCCCATGGGATTCCCATGGTCAAGCCTGGCTATCAGTCTACTTCCGTTATCATTTCTTTCATTATGTTTGTCTCCAAATGCTCAAAGATGTTTTTCTATACCCACTCTGTTGTGTCCTAGTTTTGCATTGAAGTCTCCCATAACTACGATTTTATCCTGCTTATCTATTTTATTTAGCACATTACGGATGTCTTCGTAGAAGTTCTCGCATTCTTGCTAATTATTGTTTGTATTACATGGTGCGTATATGTGTACATATGTTGTGTTATTCTTATATATATTTTATTTCTAGTATTCCTCTTGCTAGCCGTGGTTCAATGACTATTCTTGCTGTTCCACTCCAGAGTAGACAGACGTGTAGCTGTGGTGGATCTCTTTGCACCCTTCTCCCTTTATTCTGGTGTCCGCTATTTCCATCAGTCCAATTTTCCTCTCTTTCATTGTTTCTATTATTTTTTCGTCTTTATATTAAAACCGCAGACGGTCATTGTGCCTATTTTTTGAATCGCTGATCTATCTCGTAGTCCATTAACATTGGCGGGTTTATATCCATTAGGATCAGTCCGTTTATACTTCTTAGTTTTTCAATGTGCGGTATGAAGATCCCCTGCCGGCTTGCTAGGCCAGTCGCAGGTTTAGGACACAAATCTGACCATAGGGATTGACTCTCTTATTTATATATGAGGAGGACATGGACGGAGCTGCAAGGGATAGCGAAGGATACGAGGGTTTGGAGTGGGTTGGTTCAGGGGCTATGCCCTAATGAGGGATACCGCAGAAAAGAAGAAGCTGCATGAGCGTATATACTTGACTCTTTCAGCATAGTTCCCTTGGATCAGCGTCAATATAACAATTAGTTTCCTTGGATCAAATCAATGTGACAGTTAGTTCCCTTAGATCAGCGTCAATATAACAATTAGTTTCCTTGGATCAGAGTCAATATAACAATTAGTTCCCTTGGATCAGCGTCACTATAACAATTAGTTCCCTTGGATCAGCGTCACTATAACAATTAGTTCCCTTGGATCAAATCAATGTGACAGTTAGTTCCCTTAGATCAGTGTCAATATAACAATTAGTTTCCTTGGATAATGCTACAGTTAGTTTCCTTGGATCAAATCAATGTGACAGTTAGTTCCCTTGGATCAGAGTCAATGTTACAGTTAGTTTCTTAGATGAGAGTCAATGTTACAGTTAGTTTCTTAGATCAGTCAATGTTACAGTTAGTTCCCTTGGATAAGAGTCAATATAACAGTTAGTTTCCTTGGATCAAATCAATGTGACAGTTAGTTCCCTTGGATCAGAGTCAATGTAACAGTTAGTTTCCTTGGATTAGAGTCAAAATAACAATTAGTTTCCTTTGATAATGTTACAGTTAGTTTCCTAGGATCAAATAAATGTAACAGTTAGTTTCCTGGGATCAAATCAATGTTACAGTTAATTTCCTGGGATCAGAATCAATATAACAATTAGTTTCCTTTGATAATGTTACAGTTAGTTTCCTAGGATCAAATAAATGTAACAGTTAGTTTCTTTGAATCAGAGTCAATGTAACAATTAGTTTCCTGTGATAATGGTACAGTTAGTTTCCTAGGATCAAATAAATGTAACAATTAGTTTCCTTGGATCAGAGTCAATGTAACAATTAGTTTCCTTGGATCAGAGTCTATATCTAATTTATCTAATCAATTTGCTGTTTTCATTCGTTTCTCGTAGATCTTTATCTTTCGGTTTTCTTCCAGTCCATGGTATTCTTTTCATGTTCCTCAGAAACCATATATAATTACTGCCATTATATGTTTCTCAACTTGTCTGGGTTGCGGCCATGTTTCACATGTAACAATAGTATAAATGATATATAACACCGAATCTCTCTCTCTCTCTCTCTCTCTCTCTCTCTCTCTCTCTCTCTCTCTCTCTCTCTCTCTCTCTCTCTCTCTCTCTCTCTCTCTCTCTCATTGCAATTGGCGGCTTCTTATTGGCACTTATACTATCCATCTTGCGAAAGTCTACATTAACCGTAGCATTCTTTTTCTAATCTCTGCAAGGCATCTTCCGTGATGTCAGATACCCTGTCGTCTCAGTTAATGGCGAAAAACCAGGAAGCTCCCTTTTGTGAGCTATGCACTTTAAAAAAAAAAAAGAAAACCCACAGCCGTTGGAAATAACAAAATGTAGACCATAAGCCCCATGTCCTGGTTTACTTGTTAGCAAAGTACACCAACCCGTGGATAGTTAGAACTAGAACCGTTGGCGTTACCTTGGAAGGTATCTGCCCAGAGGAAGCAAGTTTATTTGTTGTAAGTTCGGTTACACGGCATAGCAAACAACCACAACATTTATTGCCTGCTTGTGATTTACTTTTATGTTTCTTTTTATTTTCATATCCTATTTACAGGACATCGCTGTCACCACCAGGAGTTTACTGCTATTGTTGATGTCTTGACAAGTATACGTTCAATAGTTTGCCATTGCTTTCTGAACGACCGGCTCACTTTTAAACCCAGTACAACGCGCTCTGCTGCCAAATCGGTCGCAGATGTGCTTCGAACGCGGGTAAGCGGGTTTACAAATCGCGTCAGCAAATCCTTAGCCACGGAGACCGGCTGTGATTTACTAGGCAATGTTATTTCAGTAAATTGCCATAGAGGAAGCATACTTTCACAAATCCTCGCCGAAGTCGGACACACTGGCATCGTAATCACACAACAAGGTGTGACGTACTTCCCTAGAAACAAGAACCGGAAAAATACCGATTCGCCAGTTTAATAATTTTCCCATTTACTTGGATACGCTGTAATATAATAAAAGGTTTACGGTAAACTTAATATGCGACTTCCTGTTGGCATTGCACTGTGGCCATGAAGTGCGTCGGAATGAATGAAACGATAGTTATGAGAGCAGTGGATTTAGAAGTTCTATCCGTCACAGTATATTGGTGTCAAAGGTTGTTTTGTACAAAGGGCGTTGGCTTCCCGATTAGATCGTCATGTCGAATAATGAATGGCACACGCACGGTCTAACAAGGGTTTCATGCCAGATCTCGTTGTTGGCTACGGGAGGGTAAGACTGGCCAGCTTTACCTCCGTACACTCAGAGCCTACCCAAAAAAAAAAAATAAAAAAATGATGGTTCTAACAGTTTACATACCCACAACAAATTTAGGCTACGGGAATTTGTTGTTGTTATTTATTTTAATCAAAGGTGTTGCTTAACCTTTTCTGTTCCAGATTATTGCTATTTAAAAATTACTAACGTAATCTGAATATGTTCATCTTGGTTATCATTAGCGTGGGCTGTCATGATTCACCATCAGTCTTGTACGAGCAATGTCTTCTTGTCCCAGTTAGGGCATATTCCCAAGCCATCCATATAAGTATTTATTTATCTTTTCCCGCCACGTTTGCCGGTTGTGACTAAGCGTTTAAATTTATGTTCTCTCACATTTATTTATCTCTCTCACATTTACATATCTTTATCTATTATTGTTTAGATAAATCCCGGTCCTCACCGGGGCCTGAACCCGGGACCTCCAGCACTCGAGGCGAACACCATACCTCGAGACCACTCAACCCCCCCCCCCTATTATATATATATATATATATATATATATATATATATATATATATATATATATATATATATATATATATATATATATATATATATATATATATATATATATATATATATATATATATTAACAAATTAAATGCATATCCTCAACAGGACATTGAATATTCTCAAGAGGACGTTGCCTTGTCCACCAAGCATCTTCCTCCCATTGCTGTTCTGTATAAACCAGTGTGACGTCACCTGCCTTCCATTGCTCTTCTGTATAAACCAGTGTGACGTCACATGCCTTCCATTGCTTTTCTGTATAAACCAGTATGACGTCACCTGCCTTCCATTGCTGTTGTGTATAAACCAGTGTGACGTCACCTACCTTCCATTGCTGTTCTGTATAAACCAGTGTGACGTCACCTGCCTTCCATTGCTGTTCTGTATAAACCAGTGGGACGTCATCCGCCTTCCATTGCTGTTGTGCATAAACCAGTGTGACGTCACCTGCCTTCCATTGCTGTTGTGCATAAACCAGTGTGACGTCACCTGCCTTCCATTGCTGTTGTGTATAAACCAGTGTGACGTCACCTGCCTTCCATTGCTGTTGTGTATAAACCAGTGTGACGTCACCTGCCTTCCATTGCTGTTCTGTATAAACCAGTGTGACGTCACCTGCCTTCCATTGCTGTTGTGTATAAACCAGTGTGACGTCACAAGCCTTCCATTGCTGTTCTGTATAAACCAGTGTGACGTCACCTGCCTTCCATTGCTGTTGTGCATAAACCAGTGTGACGTCACCTGCCTTCCATTGCTGTTCTTTATAAACCAGTGTGACGTCACCTGCCTTCCATTGCTGTTGTGTATAAACCAGTGTGACGTCACCTGCCTTCCATTGCTGTTCTGTATAAACCAGTGTGACGTCACCTGCCTTCCATTGCTGTTCTGTATAAACCAGTATGACGTCACCTGCCTTCCATTGCTGTTCTGTATAAACCAGTGTGACGTCACATGCCTTCCATTGCTGTTCTGTATAAACCAGTGTGACGTCACCTGCCTTCCATTGCTGTTGTGCATAAACCAGTGTGACGTCACCTGCCTTCCATTGCTGTTCTGTATAAATCAGTGTGACGTCACCTGCCTTCCATTGCTGTTGTGTATAAACCAGTGTGACGTCACCTGCCTTCCATTGCTGTTCTGTATAAACCAGTGTGACGTCACCTGCCTTCCATTGCTGTTCTGTATAAACCAGTATGACGTCACCTGCCTTCCATTGCTGTGTGTATAAACCAGTGTGACGTCACCTGCCTTCCATTGCTGTTCTGTATAAACCAGTGTGACGTTTATTATGACCAACTTATCTCATAGTCTCAGTCACCGTTCTGTTTCTGAACCAGTTCTCTTCGCTGTTCAGATCTGGTAAAATGTCAGTATTGTTCGTCTTCTTGATTCAGTGATTAGCGATTATTTTAATAGACAGAAATATCACCTGGGAAGCCGTGTGAGGCCACTAAGACAGTTCATAATTAAATAAACGTGTAATGTTTGCCGCTCATAGAATTTAAGGAACAGAACAGGGATTAGATGACATAGTTAGTTACATTTCCATTACAGGACGTAGCAGTCAACCTCAGCATTTTTTGGCTGTTCGTGATCCCTGGGCAAGTTTACGTTCAATAGTTTGCCCTTGCTTTATGAACGACCGGCACCCGTACCATTTTATAAAAACCAATACAGCTGTGTTTCGAACGTGGGTATGCGGGATTATGAACTGCGTCCGTAATCCCGTCGCCACGGAGAGGACGCAGTAGACAACTTAACAATTGAAAGCTATAGTTACCGACAGAGATTCGAACCTGTTACCTCCTTTTGTTAGGGTTGTCTATTTGGTAGTGCGCCGAAATACATTTGTTCCTGCAGCGATGCGCTGTCGTCATTTGGAGGTGACAGCTTCGAATCCCGGTGGTTAACTATAGCTTTGATTTTTTATGCTGTGTAGTGCGTCCTCTGATCCTTATTCCTTTCTTCTATTTACACGAGCGCCTAGCAATACACATGTGATTATTCAAAGAAGTTTTCTATACCATTTAAGTTCATAAGACACGAATGTTCGTCTTTAGCGATTGCTAAATGATTCACAATTCACAGTCGCATGTTGCCACAGGACACAAGTGCGTGTTTTAAATGTGGTTAATGTTTATTTGTTGTCTGGTACTGTGTCATAGATTAGTAAAACTTTAAAAAAAAAACCCTGAATACTACTGAAACAGAAAAAGTTAATACGGAACGTAGGAACCAATGTGTCACAGAATTAAGGACATTACAAATATTTAACCAAGAAAACACTGAACGGCGAAGGATTCTCATTTAATCAACTTCAAACAGCAACAAAGGAAATACATAAAACCTAAAATGTAGCAAACGCGCCACAGGATAAAGAACATTACAAACATTGAACAATGTAACACTGAACGGTACATGCTTCTCATTTAATATTTAAGCAATAACAAATCATACACATTAAACCTACTCTCTTTAATAATAAAAAAAAAAGGTCTATCCATCCATCCATCATGTGCCATGCCGGTAAGCGTGGGCGGTCATGTTTTACCATCTCTCTCGATCACCAGAGTCGTGGATAAGCTCCGTGTTTCTGTCTCAACCATGCCACGAGGCCAAGCTATCCAGCTATTTACTTCTCAGTCTTCCCCTTGGTCTCTTCCCTTCGATCTTGCCAGTTGTCACCAAGTTCTCCAATCCATCTCTTCTCATAACATGCTCAAAACATTTTGACTGTCTACGTCTAATGTGTCTAATCAGTTTACGATCTTCATTTGTTTCTTGAAGGACTTGTTCATTGGTTTTTCTGTCTGTCCATGGTATTCTTTGCATTTTCCTCAGAAACCACATTTCTACAGCCATCAGATGTTTTTCAGCTTGACTGCTCATTGTTCAAGCTTCACATCCATATAAAAGTACAGGTTCTATGTAGCACCTCAACACTCTTTTTCTCGTTTCAATTGATATCTTTTTATTGGTCAGTATGTTTTTCATCTTGCTAAAGGCTACTTTTGCCATGGCGATTCTTGTTCTAATCTTTTCAAGGCATCTCCCATCCGATGTTATTACTGTTCCGAGATAATTGTACCTATTCACTTGTTGAAGAATATTCCCATTTACTTGTATATTACATTGTGGTATTTCGTTCTTCCTAGTGACAACCATAATCTGTGTCTTTTTACAATTTAATTCTAACCCTAGTTGTTCACTGTGTGTAACAATCGCATCTACTAAATGTTGCAGGTCCTGTTCATTGTCTGCAATCAAGACTGCATCATCTGCATATCTAATGTTATTGATGCATCGTCCCCCAATGTTGATTCCTTACATAAATTCAATATTTCTGAAAATACTTTCACTGTACAGGGAAAACAGATCTGGAGACATTACAGATGCAAGTAAAATGTAGTAAATTGGTATTTCTTAAGTATAATAGCGTGCTCACATAATGAATACATTGAAAGTGAAAAACGATTGTGGATACATTCTAGTAAGATGTTAATAGTAAATAGCATATGTCTATAACTAGGATTTGTTGATTAATTCCCGAAATATTATCCACGGAGCTACGCTGACAGTGTCAACAGCGCGGAAAGACACGGGTTTTGACGACTGCGTTCTTCGCTTGCAAACCGAGGAACATACTCACCACCTATTGTTCCTCACATTCAGGCCTACAAAATGTAGTGGTTCTACCACATAACAGAGGCTCCTCTTCCGGAGGTGTGTGTGTGTGTGTGTGTGTGTGTGTGTGTGTGTGTGTGTTTACAAACAAGTATAATCTTGCCACGACACCCAGGAAACATCCACATGATATATCTCTCCCTCAGTTGTTGCCAGAATGCACTGGTATTGACTGTACCCGTAGCGCACTAATCGTGACTGCGCCATCGTCGTCCTCATCTTACATCGTGCATGCTACCGTCATAAATAAACGAGCACATACTCCGCTACAAGCGAGACACCTTCATTTGAGTACCTTACATTTGCAACGTATATTAGAAACATCGTACGGGCTGGCAGTTGTGTTACTAAAAATGCCAAGGGAGCCCTATAGGTAACATCACGGTGCAGACCAACCACAGGATGTTGCAGTAGCAGTATACATATGGCAAGTGATATGCACCAAAGCCAAGCATTTCATTTCTGTCAGCTGGCATGAAACAAAGAGTTTTTAGTACCTATTTCCTAGATTTCCAGCCAATCCTGAAGGGCTGAAGTGAATCAGAGACAATTGACAGAACAGTGAGGAATTATCTGGATCTACTCCTGACTTTCCATGTTTAGTTTAGTCGATGGATCAACATCGATTTTTCGATTTCCAACTGCCAAGGAATGTTTTACGTGCGCCACAATACACACGGGCGTCCGATCTCTCTACCCAGAGACCAGGGGAAATTTTATTACTAGAAGTCCACGTGAAAAGATCCCGTCCTCACCGGGGCCTGAACCCGGGACCTCCAGCACTCGAGGCGGACACCATACCTCGAGACCACGCAGCTCCCCCTGACTCTCCATGTTTTACAAGCGAATGATAAGAACTCAATGGACGGATAAAATGACTAAGAAAGATATCTTAAAGAAGTTAATTCACAAAGAGACATGGTTACTCGCATGCACATTCTTAGGGCACAACATGAGTTGGGGATACATATGCGATCACCAACGCCACAGACTTTACAAATAAGTCTCATATAAAACATGTGTAGAATTATTCAAACGTACATTTATACAGATATTAACGTGTTGCTAACGCACTATACTCACACCAACCAGCGCTAAGGAGCACAGAAACAACCATGAAGGGACTAACCCCATTGCCTTACTTCCGCCTATGAATTCATGCTGAATACTGCATGGGTTTGTCGGCGTACACACGCCACAAGATGCAGGGCAAAGCATTCTCATGATCCCCCTCAGCGCTGGATCGTTGCATGCTGCAGAGGCAGCCAGAAGCGGACACCCTTTTTCGTAGTCCATGCACATTTCCTCACCTTTCCCGCAGAAATTGCACGTCTTAGAGCACGACGCCATCATAAGTGTCATTTTGTTCATGCATATATCACCTTCTTGCAGCTTCAGGTCCTCACAATCATCACGCACATCATGACATGATTTTGTATCTGGCAGCTCCGTTGGTACTGGCTTCGGCGGGGTTGGTTCTTTGTCTATGGAAGAACAAAGAACCAAGGGATCGTTGACATCTTCGGAATCACACCAGCAAGAACATTTTTTCTCATCCTTGTATTTATTAAATAACACAAAGCCATTGTGAGTGCAAGTTTTGTCTGGGCATCCCATAACCGATGCACAGTTATACATTATGTTAGCTAACTTAATGTCCTTGAACGACATACCCTGACGCTGACCAATCTTATCTTGATAAGTGGGGTCCAGGGTTGTAATGGAACCAGGAAGAGCATCATTCCCGTAGTGCATAACACTGGTATAATCATAAGGGATGTCATACGTGTTGATCACGGTGTTGTTATATTTCACAAAGTTAGGTTTGTACAAATCTGGCACTGCTTTGAAGTCAACTGCGATGTAATCATCCCGATCCGGCCTCATATGCTCGTGATACCAACCGAGAGCATGGCCAATCTCATGAACAATGATTCCTTTGGTTCTGCATAGTGGAGCCAGCACCAGAATCTGCGGTTCTGTCTGCATACCGAGCTGGGAGTAACACCCGCCCCCGTCCATGAACTGTATGCGCCGAGGTTGACTTTTGTCCTCTTTAAAGGTCAGACAAGTATACTTCTCCCATTCTAGAATAGCCTCTCCAATAATAGCCCTGTCTTTATTGATAGAGTCTGTAATTTCGTAATAAACTTTACAGTTTCTCCATCTAGTGTTAGTATCGCGTACAGCTTTTCTTTTTTGGCGCGATGTGTTGGAGGTTGTGTACAGGTTCTTGTATTGTTGGAGAGTCAGCAGCAGATCCATTTCTGCCATGATCATGACTTTCCCCTCGGGCATGATATGAAGCAGGTCAAACATTTCCGCATTTGGGGCAGCGTCAATTATTTGTTTCTCGATAGACTTGTTGACAGACGAGTTGATAGACTTGCACATTACAGTCCCCTGTTAATAAAAACAATAAGACAGTTGTTAGTTAGATATGACTGTGCTACACTATGACAGGAGACGGTACTATATGCTTTTTGTTAGCGCCGAATTTTGAGCTTCGCTTACCAAACCTAACACCCACATCTCGCCAACGACTTCGTGGATAGGAGCGCAATTGGGAAAATACAAGCCAGCCTTTTCCTGGCACAAAGAAATGCAGCCTAAATACTAAATGTCATAGCACAGCAGACCAAGCCCTAAACCTTGGTCGGCAACTGATCTAGGATCGAAGCTCCCCCAGGCCGGAACTTAGAGCAATTCTTTGCTAGTCCGGCAGCTTCTGAAACTTGTCTTGTTCCAGATATATTGGTGTTACCTTTCATCTGTAGTAAACTAGGCAGGCCGAGAGAGAGAGAGAGAGAGAGAGAGAGAGAGAGAGAGAGAGAGAGAGAGAGAGAGAGAGAGAGAGAGAGAGAGAGAGAGAGAGAGAGAGAGAGAGAGAGAGAGAGATCATGCTACATGGGTAACACATGGTCTCTACAATACAGTACAGGCTTTGTGCTACGGAGAGACTGTTATGCCTTTTTTATATAGCACAATGTAACAAACTATCATCTGCCAAGACGGCAAGGAGACAATATACAGTAACAGATCTTAGGCTCATTATATAGCATTTGTAATAGATTACTAATCATCATTATGAAATAGGTCCCTTTCAGCACGGACGCAGACAAGTTTCTCATCTCTTGCCACGTCTCTCGCCTCACGAACCTTCAAGCCCAAGGTGCACATCGTCGTGTTGGTCAGGCCATACCTATTCTTCCTGCAACCATTGCCCTGTATCACTGGTATTTCCAACCAATAATAACTTATTATAAAAACACAAACTTAATATGACCCAACACCTGTTTTCTGAACACGGGGAAAAAAAAGTTTCCTGGCTCATTGATCACAAAAATCGTTGATCAGTTATTACAATAGCATAACCTAATATCACCAGAGCACTTTCTATTTTCTGTCACTGTCAAACTATTATGTACTGCGGTGTAGGGCGGGGAGGGAGGGGGGACAGCCTTCTTGCTAGAACTGTGCAGGTTAGAATTTGTTCACCCCCCCCCCCCCACCCCAATCCCCTTCCCCTGGCAGAAAAAAAGTAATTTACCGAGGCTTCAAGCCCAGGTCACATGTGGGAGAACCCGGCATTCTTGGCTTCTCGGCCAGCTGCTCCTCCCCATATGTTCATTAGTAATTATAAAACATATACTTAACATGATGAAAACAAATTTATACCATATATTGATCAGTTATTATAAACACAAAACCTAATATCACCTAAACACTTTACGATTTCTAAATTCAGAAGGGGAAAAAACACATTTATCCTGTCTCAATCTTCACCATATATTGGTCAGTTATTATTTAACAAACACCTAAAATGCCCAAAGCACTTTCCGCTTTATAAACGTGCGAACACATTTATTTTTATTGTTCTTGTCGTATGATCTATCAGGTAAGACCATCTTTATCTAGATAATTTCCCGGTTGTTTTTGTTTCTGCTCACTTATGAAGGCTATTTTGCCGATTTATTAGTGTCTACTTCTTTCTTTCAAATATGACCTGACCTGTATACTCAAAGATTACCCGTTACTACGATGGTATAAGCGTGGAAGTCAATAAGTAAATCACAAATCGCTGTAGAAAAATAACTAAATATGATAACAACTTGAAACCAGTTTATTGTTATATATATATACATTGCCCGTTTATTTCTCAACATAATTTCCACCAACATTGATGCACTTATCCCATCGTTTTATCAGTCCTCCCAAACCGGCTGCATAGAACTGCGTGCTCTGTTTTCTAATCCACGTTTTCATTTCACACTCAGGAGAAAATTAACCAGCTACGGTGGGAAGGTCTGAAACATCCATCTTACAGCTCCGATTTAGCCCCTAGCGATTTCCACCTTTTTGGTCCACTGAAAATCCACTTTGGCGGGAGACATTTCGCGATGTTGAATGCGAATGTGAAGTGAAAACGTGGTTTAGAAAACAGTACGCAGGTCTATGCAGCCCGTTTGGGAGGACTTATAAAACGATGGGATAAGTGCATCAATGGTGGTGGAAATTATGTTGAGAGATAAAGGGACAATGTATGTATAAAAATAAACTGGTTTCAAGTTGTTATCATATTTAGTTATTTTTCTATAGCTATTTGTGACTTACTTATTGACTTTCCCTAGTATTTCAAGTTAACGGGAAACCATTTTTATCTAACGGATGATAGCACAGGCGATCGCTGTATTATTGTTTGTGGTGGTTTCCTGAAAGTACGCTCTTGCCATTGCACATTTCAGTTGAGTCAAGAACCGACATAACTGCACTTAGGGCATTCCCATAAGTGCTTAATTATCATCTTCCACAGCTAGCGTAGAGTTCCAGTAGTTATGGTGTCCGTTACAATCTGATTATGTATCCGTCCTGCTTTACCTCTCGTGACGACTGTCTACCAGATCCCCTGACCACCCTTTCTCCCCCCCCCCCCCCCCCCGCGCTGCCGCATTCTCTATAGACTATGATAGTCTTCTACCTGTTCCTCTGCACTGTTCATGTGCTTCCAGAGGATCTTCACCACGCCTGGCTTATCATCCATTAAATCACCCCTCAATGATGCAGCACCAGCCAATCTGTCTGCCTGTTTATTTATAACCACACCAGAGTGTCCTGGAGAAAAGATCCAGCGAATGCTCATAACCCGCGATACCTCAATTGATGCACGCCATTCTGCACGTAGCATGCCAGTCTTCACCGTTGTCAGCATGCTTTGTGAATCAGTTACAATCCCATCATGCGTATACAGTTTGTTCTCCAACCAGCGGAAAGCTGCAGTAACCGCTTCCACCCCGACTCTCAGACTTAAGGTTGGGTGTCATATGCCAAGCTCGCCATTGTAAAAACATCCGCTAGCGAAACTGACAACGAACTGAGCTGGTCTGACGCGGGCTTGAAATCTGGGCTCGTGGCTTGCCAGCGTGAGGGAAAGATTGTCCACATATTCCCCTTTGCTCTCAGGTGGGGCTCGTCGCTTGCCAATATGATTGAAAGATTGGCCATATATTCCCCCTTTGCTCTCAGGTGGGGCTCGTCGCTTGCCAATATGATTGAAAGGTTGGCCATATATGCCCCCTTTGCTCTCAGACGGGGCTCGTCGCTTGCCAATATGATTGAAAGATTGGCCATATATTCCCCCTTTGCTCTCAGGCGGGGCTCGTCGCTTGCCAATATGATTGAAAGATTGGCCATATATTCCCCCTGTGCTCTCAGGCCTACAAAAGGTGATGGCGCTGTCACATCATTGACCCATAGTGTGAAACTGCGTCGGGACAAATTAATCAACAACACTAATACTTTCATTGCTGGTCTCCCTGACACATTAATCAACAACACTAATACTTTCATTGCTGGTCTCCCTGACACATTAATCAACAACACTAATACTTTCATTGCTGGTCTCCCTGACAAATAAATCAACGACGCTAATACTGTCATTGTCGGTCTCTCTGACAAATAAATCAACGACGCTAATACTTTCATTGCCAGTCTACCTGACACATTAATCAACAACACTAATACTGTCGTTGCCGGTCTCCCTGATAAATTAATCAACAACACTAATACTGTCATTGCCGGTCTACCTGACAAATTAATCAACAACACTAATACTGTCATTGCCGGTCTACCTGACAAATAAATCAACAACACTAATACTGTCGTTGCCGGTCTCCCTGATAAATTAATCAACAACACTAATACTGTCGTTGCCGGTCTACCTGATAAATTAATCAACAACACTAATACTGTCGTTGCCGGTCTACCTGACAAATTAATCAACAACACTAATACTGTCATTGCCGGTCTCCCTGACACAATAATCAACAACACTAATACTGTCATTGCCGGTCTCCCTGACACAATAATCAACAACACTAATACTGTCATTGGCGGTCTACCTGATAAATTAATCAACAACACTAATACTGTCATTGTCGGTCTCCCTGATAAATTAATCAACAACACTAATACTGTCGTTGCCGGTCTACCTGATAAATTAATCAACAACACTAATACTGTCATTGCCGGTCTCCCTGACACAATAATCAACAACACTAATACTGTCATTGCCGGTCTCCCTGACACAATAATCAACAACACTAATACTGTCATTGCCGGTTTCCCTGACACATTAATCAACAACACCAATACAGTCATTGCAAGGTAGTAAGACAGTCTATCGAATGTCCCACTACATAGCAAATAATATTGGGATGTGGTGAATTTTGTTTCGCATCCCATCGTCTGCGCTATGATGAGGTCTGTGAATGGTCATACACTTTGTATGCTTCGTGACTGAAAGAGGTTCACCTCAAACCCCTTCGATGATGGTAGACAGACAACAGAAAAGCAGTTTCCGTGGTCGCGCGCCTCGCACTGTAAAGGTTCTGGGTTCGATTCCGGGCTATGTCGTTCGGTTCATGAGTGCAGTTTTCTCGAAGACTCCTGGGGATCGTCTCTGGAGCCACGGAGTTCGTGCTTTGAGTGACGCGTTCGGCAGGTCGCCCCGCGGAAAGAGACCGACCCATTTGGGATAAGACCTGGTGCAATGAAGTCGATTCTTTTGCCTTAGTAAAACCCAAGCCCTGTTTCACACTTGGAGATCTCATAAGCAATATCGAAATGGGCGTGTTACTTCTCTTATTCGGTTTCTATGGCCCTTACATTGGGGCTCAGGTCCTCCTCACCAGCCCATCGCAAGTCGTCCTATTATATGCAGTCCCATGCAGTTCTACTCATGTCCTCCTCAAATTATTCATTTCTAACTCTATTTCTCTTTTCCATGCGTTTCAGGATTTCCTCTGTTTCGTTTGTCCTGTGATTTTTATAGAAGGGTCCCTTTTTTGCACTCTCTGTGACTACAATTTCCAAAAGGTGTAGGTTATTTTTTGCATTCTCGTCAATACTCTGTCATGTGCAAAGCATATATTATTTAAATTATAACCTTGAACTCGTATTCCTGGCCTCTCTTTCATCTCTTTCATTATTAGTTCGCTTTAGAAAGAGAAGAGATGGATTCGATTCCACGACCTTAACATTTTCGGTGTCAAATAAAAGTAGGTTTGAACCTAACAAAAATGGATGGCGGAAAAATGGGAAGTAGGAATGTGTCACAGTTATGACTTAAAGTTACTAATATGGTAACAGATATGTTGTACTATATATCAAAATAAAGGGGATGCATAAGGAAAACTACTGTGTATAAGCCCATGGCAGATGCGGGAAGTCGCTTAACACGATTAATTATCCCATGGCGCTTAATCATTTAAAATACAATTAAGAAAGTCAAACTAACCTGGAGCCTCTGAAAGATAAGATAAATGCAAATAATCCGGCTTGCCAGAAGGAGTGGGGGAATCTTGCATGAAACCATCACGTATTGTATTGTCAAAACAACTGAGCGTATATTTCCCAATGCCACGCTCTCAACACAAGTGGGTGCACGTACTCACGCCCCAAAGTTTTAATGTTCTGCCAAAGCAGGATGCAGGTTGCATACTCAAGTTAGAGCAAATGGTGGTTACTACCAGAATACTTAAAACATGATGGCGACGTCAGTGACACATCGTTTTCTGGAAAACAAAGACAGGAAAACTGTCCTAACTTAAACTAAGCGTTACGGAAGACACGTCTCTTAATTAAAATAATCATCATCATGTGCCATGCCGGTAAGCGTGGGCGGTCATGTTTTGCCATCTCACTCGATCACCAGAGTTGTGGATCAGCTCAGTGTTTCTGTCTCGACCATGCCACGAGGCCAAGCCATCCAGGTATTTGCTTCTAGGTCTTTCTCTTGGTCTGTTCCCCTCGATCTTACCAGTTGTCACCAAGTTCTCCAATTCCTTTCTTCTCATAACATGCCCAAAAATTTTTGACTGTCTGCGTCTAATATCTCTAATCAGTTTACGATCTTCATTTGTTTCTTGAAGGACTTGTTCATTGGTCTTTCTGGCTGTCCATGGTATTCTTTGCATTTTCCTCAGAAACCACATTTCTACAGCCATCAGATGTTTTTCAGCTTGATTGCTCATTGTCCAAGCTGCACATCCATATAAAAGTACAGGTTCTATGTAGCACCTCAACACTCTTTTTCTCGTTTCAATTGACATCTTTTTATTGGTCAGTATGTTTTTCATCTTGCTAAAGGCTATTTTTGCCATGGCGATTCTTGTTCTAATCTCTTCAAGGCATCTCCCATCAGATGTTAATACTGTTCCGAGATAATTGTACCTATTCACTTGTTGAAGAATATTCCCATTTACTTGTATATTCATTCATTCAGTAGCATGTCCTTTGCAGAACCTCGCTCCCATAACAACCCTCCGGAAAACCTCTCGATCATAAGCAAGATGTCCCGCGTCTGATACACCCATCTGGAGAACATCCGCCACATCCTGCACCCATCTTCTCTTTGGCCTTCCTCTTCCTCTCTTCCCAGGCATATACCCTTCCATTATTGTTCTCTCCAAACTGTCGTGACGTTTCAAGTGACCAAAATATTTCAATTTTCTTTGTTTTATCGTCTTTAATAGCCAACCTTCTTCAATATTCAACTCTTGAAGTATGGATGCATTTGTTCTTTTCTTTACCCAATATATTTTTAGAACTCGTCTATAACACTTATATTCAAAGGCGTTTATGCGCTGTTCAGCTTGTTTAGTAAGTGTCCATGTCTCACAGGCGTATGTTGCAATGGGAAAGATGCATGCTCTTAAAAATCTAATTTTTGTAGTTCTGTCTGTCCCACTCCATAATTTATTCAGCTGTTTTAGTCTTTGAAGAGCAATTGATAGTCGCCGTTTAATTTCTTTCATTGTGTCCCCGTTGTTGGTAATCAATGACCCAATTTATTCAAAATGTTTCACCACCTCCAATTTTTCCCCATTTATGTATATTTCTTTCTCCATGGTAGTTTTATCTGTATGCATTATCTTTGTTTTTGCTATGTTAAGATATAAGTTGTGATTTTCACTATTCAATTGGGTTGAGGCTATTAGGTTTTCCATGCCATTCTGTGTTGTGGATAGTAATACTGTATCATCAGCATATCGAATCTCCGGTATGTCATGACCGCCGATATTTAGGGCATCATATAGCTCCCTGTTTATATCATCTCTTACATTTCTCATTATATTTTCAGCGTACAGGTTAAACAAATAGGGTGACAGCACGCAGCCCTGACGGACTCCTTGCTTGATGTCAAACCAATCTGATGTCTCGCCATCTATTCTAACTGCTGCTTGTTGGTCTAGATAGGGCATTTTTATGAGTTGTACTACATGTGATGGAAAGCCCATAGTCCTCATGATTTCCCAAAGTTTCTGATGCTGTACACAGTCAAATGCCTTTGAATAATCCACAAAACATGAGTATAGGTTTACATTAAATTCTCTGCACTTCTCTATTATTAAACGCATGTTGAATATGTGATCTCTTGTTCCTCTTCCTTGTCTAAATCCAGCTTGAACTACGTTAATCTCTTCTTCCATTTTCTTACGAAGTTTTGCCATTATGACTTTTAGTAGAATTTTACTTGCATGACTGATCAGGGCAACAGTTCTATAGTTGGTGCATAATTTCAGGTTGCCCTTCTTTGGTATGGGAATGAAGATAGCTCTCTTCCAATCTTTTGGCCTATATACCATATTTCCAAATCTTTGTACATAATGCATGATATATGTGTATGCTTTCTTCTCCTCCCGCTTTAATTAGTTCAGCTGGTATCTCATCACATCCAGGAGATTTACCATTCTTCAGGTGCTTTATAGCCCAAGCAATTTCATCTAATGAGGGTTCAGGTTCTGTCTCTGCTGTCGTTGGCTCATGTATCTCATTCATATCCTCACTGTCACTCATATCATACATTCCACTGCAGTACTCCTGCCATCTTTCTAGAATTTGTCTAGATTCTGTTAAGGTATTTCCCATCTTGTCACAGATAACATTCAATTGAGGTTGAACATTTCTTGTCAATAACTTCATTTCTTTGAACATTTCATAATCTCTTCCAGTCTTATGATATTGCTCTATTCTGGTACAGCAATCTTGTATATATTGATTTTTGTCCTTTCTTGTGTTCTTTCTTATTTCTCGAGTTAAAGATTTATACTTCATCTTGGTATTATCGGATTCACCTCCTTTCTGTTTCAGTTCCCTTCGTTGTTTTATTAATTCTAACGTGTCTGATGTAATCCATGGCTTAAGTTGCTTTTTCTTGGTCGGAATTAAATCTTTGGCTGCAGTTATCAAGATATCTCTAGCTTGTACTGCCAGTTCATCAGGTGTCATTTCCTCTTGTACAGACATCAAGACCCCAAAACGATTCCTAACTTCTACGTTGTATGCATCTGGTATTTTTGTGAGATCAAAACGAAGTGGCCTTGGTCCTCGGGTAAGCTTTTTGAGTTTTAATTTCAGATCTGCTTCTAATAACTGATGATCTGTATCACAGTCTGCACTACGTAGGGTTTTTGCAGATGTTATGCTTGATCTCCATCTTCTTTGTATTAAAATATAATCTATCTGATTTTTGGTAATACTGTCTGGAGACTTCCATGTGAAGAGTCTTCTTGGATGTTGTTTAAAAAGCGTGTTGGCTATCGTTAACTCATTTTCTGTGCAAAATTCAATTAATTTGTCACCTGCATCATTTCTATTTCCTAATCCAAATTTTCCTAAAACGTGTCTCTCATTTTCAGCTCTTCCTGCACATACTTTTGCATTAAAATCTCCCGTTATTATTGCTATATCATTATGACCAATCTTATTTAATGTGTCTTGTAGTGTGTTGTAAAATCTTCAATTTCGTCCTCCTCTGCTGTTGAAGTAGGTGCATATATCTGTATGAGAGTTGTGTTTTTTGGACGGCCTTTAAGTCTAATAGTGAGGATTCTATCACTAACTGGGTTGTATCCCATTAAAGATTTTGCAGTTGTCTTATCTAAACAAAATGCCACTCCACTCTGGCCTCCGACGTCTCTACCAGAATAAATGAAAAGACTTCCATTTTCAGTTGTAAAATGTCCCTTGCCGCTCCAGCGATGTTCACTAATTCCTAAAATTTGAATGTTTAACCTCTTAATCTCATCACACATTACTTTAAGCTTTCCCTCATACAGACTTCTCACATTCCACGTTGCTATTCTCACTCTGTTTCTTAGTCTGACACAGGGGATTTCCTTGGTAACACAGTCAGGATTAACTCCGTCATCACGATTACTAGTACTGGTCCCTGTGTCACACTCTTCCCCAGTGTTATCTTATCTGCCTGGCCTGGGGTCTCGCCACCAGATCTCTTTCGTATTATGTTTTCTTTCATGGTTGTTATAGTTTCTTGGCAAGTTTTGCAGAAAGTAGTTTGCCATTGCGTTCCTTCTGGGCAGTGACTGTACTAGTCGGTGGCCATAGCCATTGTCTCTACTGATGAGATCATCTGCCTATCGCCGCAGAGTGCAAGACCATAACCAACAACAATCTGTTGGCTGCTCTCACACTCCATCCACCACCTGCTTCCATGGCTTCACGTAACCCTGATAGGGGGGCTAAACGGGTACTCCACCTTGCCCAAGGGTGTCCCGTAGACTAACGGAGGAAAGGAGGCGTCTTACCTCTCCTTTGATAGGGGATACCCCTATAATCTGTGTCTTTTTACAATTTAATTCTAACCCTCGTTGTTCACTGTGTGTAACAACCGCATCTACTAAATGTTGCAGATCCTGTTCATTGTCTGCAATCAAGACTGTATCATCTGCATATCTAATGTTATTGAAGCATCGTCCCCCAATGTTGATTCCATTCATATCTTCAATATTTCTGAAAATACGTTCACTGTACAGGGAAAACAGATCTGGAGACATTAAACATCCCTGTCTCACACCTCTCTTAATAGGCTGATATTGGCCTACTTCATTATCAACTCTTATGGCAGCTTGTTGTTTCCAATATATGTTTTTTACAAGTCTAAGGTCTTTTCCATCAATTTGTAGATCTTCAAGCATCCTTATCATGTTGACATGTCTCACTTTATCGAAAGCTTTTGTGTAGTCAATAAAGCAAAGGTGTAGATCTTTGTTTACTTCTATAGATCGTTCGATTACGGTTCTCAGTAAATACACAGCATTTACTGTACCCTTTCCTTCTACAAACCCACATTGTTCTTCTCCTATTTCAGGTTGTATTTTCCTCCTAATTCTTTGCATGATAATTCTTAGCAAAATCTTCGTGATGTGACTCATTATACTAATTGTTCGATGTTGATCACATTCCAAGGCTCCTGATTTCTTTGGGATTGCAATAAATACAGAATTACATAATTCATGAGGTATATTTCCATTATCATATATTGTATTAAGCAGACTGGTAACTTTATCTATTCCATATTCTTCTAAAGCATTAATCATTTCTGTTGTGACGCTGTCTGAACCGGGGGTCTTGCCAGATTTCATATGGTTAAGAGCATTCTGAACCTCCATCTTCAAAATTGCTGGTCCTTCATTATTATTTTGAACATCGTAGTGTTCGTCTCTGTTGTCGTCATAAAGGTTTTTCACGTAATCTGACCATACATGTAAGATCTGATCTTTTTCTATTATGACTCTTCCATCTTTTGTCTTTAGGCGGCCTGCTGATGTACGTGTTCTTTGATTAGTAAGCTCCTGGATTCTTTTGTGCATTAGTTTCGCATTTTTACTGTTGTGTTGTTTTTCAATTTCTCCGCAATCTTTCTCAAGCCATGTTTCTTTTGCCTCCCTACATAAGGTTCTGACTTTTCTGTGAATTTCTTCATATTTGGCAGGATTATTTTTGTTCTGTCTTCTTGTTTCCATTAGTTGTAAAATTTCTTCAGTCATCAATTAAAATAGGTTTTCAGTATCATTATGTATTTCAATTCAAGGCGAAAAACCAAACATGATTTGTTGATTGCTTGTGAACGCACTGGATTTTAACTCTTATGGGCGATGCATTGGCGGTCAAGTTATCTAATCCTGTTGATGCTTGTCAAGTGTTGGAGTAGGTGAAAGACTGGGGGTTAACTCTTATGGGCGATGTATTGGCGGTCAAGTTATCTAATCCTGCTGATGCTTGTCAAGTGTCGGAGTGGGTGAAAGACTGGGGGTTAACTCTTAAGGGCGATGTATTGGTGGTCAAGTTGTCTAATCCTGCAGATGGTTGTCATGTATCGGAGTGAGGTTGAAGACTGGGGTTTAACACTAAAGGGCGATGTATTGGCGGTCAAGTTATCTAATCCTGCAGATGGTTGTCAAGTGTTGGAGTGGGTTGAATACTGGGGTTTACCTTTTAAAGGCGATGTATTGGCGGTCATCTTCCCACCCGCTAATAAAGCACCATCTTTACACCCGCTAATAAAGTACAATCTTCACACCCGCTAATAAAGTACCATCTTCACACCCGCTAATAAAGTACCATCTTCCCACCCGCTAATAGAGTACCATCTTCACACCCGCTAATAAAGAACCACCTTCCCACCCGCTAATAAAGTACCATCTTCCCACCGCTAATAAAGTACCATATTCCCACCCGCTTATAAAGTACCATCTTCCCGCCCGTTAAAAAAGTACAATCTTCACACCCGCTAATAAAGTACTATCTTCCCACCCGCTAATAAAGGACCATATTCCCACACGCTAATAAAGTACCATCTTCCCACCCGCTAATAGAGTACCATCTTCACACCCGCTAATAAAGTACCATCTTCACACCCGCTAATAAAGTGCCATCTTCCAACCTGCTAATAAAGTACCATATTCCCACCCGCTAATAAAGTACCATCTACCCACCCGCTAATAGAGTACCATCTTCACACCCGCTAAAAAAGTACCATCTTCCCACCCGCTAATAAAGTACCATCTTCACACCCGCTAATAAAGTACCATCTTCTCACCAGCTAAAAAAGTACCGTCTTCACACCCGCTAATAAAGTACCATCTTTCAACCCGCTAATAAAGTACTATCTTCCCATCCGCTAATAAAGTACCATATTCCCACCCGCTAATAAAGTACCATCTCTCCACCCGATACTAAAGTACCATCTTCCCACCAGCTAATAGAGTACCATCTTCACACCCGCTAATAAAGTATCATCTTCACACCCGCTAATAAAGTACCATCTTCTCACCAGCTGAAAAAGTACCGTCTTCACACCCGCTAATAAAGTACCATCTTCAGACCCGCTAATAAAGTAAAATCTTCCCACCTGCTAATAAAGTACCATATTCCCACCCGCTATTAAAGAACCATCTTTCCACCCGCTAATAAAGTACCATCTTCACACCCGCTAATAAAGTACCATCTTCTCACCCGCTAATAAAGTACTATGTTCACACCCGCTAATAGAGTACCATCTTCACACCTGCTAATAAAGTACAATCTTCTCACCCTCTAATAAAGTACCAATATCACACCCGCTAATAAAGTACCATCTTCCCACCCGCTAATAAAGTACCATATTCCCACCCGCTAATAAAGTACCATCCCTCCACCCGCTAATAAAGTACCATCTTCACACCCGCTAATAAAGTACCATTTTCCCACCCGCTAATAAAGTACCATCTTCACACCCGCTAATAAAGTACCATCTTCACACCCGCTAATAAAGTACCATCTTCACACCCGCTAATAAAGTGCAATATTCCCATGCGCTAATAAAGTACAATATTCCCACCCGCTAATAAAGTACCATCTTCACACCCGCTAATAAAGTACCATCTTCAGACCCGCTAATAAAGAACCATCTTCCCACCTGCTAATAAAGTACCGTATTCCCACCCGCTATTAAAGAACCATCTTTCCACCCGCTAATAAAGTACCATCTTCACACCCGCTAATAAAGTACCATCTTCCCACCCGCTAATAAAGTACTATCTTCACACCCGCTAATAGAGTACCATCTTCCCACCTGCTAATAAAGTACAATCTTCCCACCCGCTATTAAAGTACCATCTTCCCACCCGCTAATAAAGTACCATACTCCCACACGCTAATAAAGTACCATCTTCACACCCGCTAATAAAGTACAATCTTCACACCCGCTAATAAAGTACCATCTTCCCACCCGCTAATAAAGTACCATCTTCACAACCGCTAATAAATTACCATCTTCCCATCCGCTAATAAAGTACCATCCTCCCACCCGCTAATAAAGTACCATCTTCACAACCGCTAACAAAGTACCATCTCCCCACCCGAGAATAAAGTACCATCTTCCCACCTGCTAATAAAGTACAATCTTCCCACCCGCTATTAAAGTACCATCTTCCCACCCGCTAATAAAGTACCATATTCCCACACGCTAATAAAGTACCATCTTCACACCCGCTAATAAAGTACAACCTTCACACCCGCTAATAAAGTACCATCTTCCCACCCGCTAATAAAGTACCATCTTCACAACCGCTAATAAAGTACCATCTTCCCACCCGCTAATAAAGTACCATCTTCCCATCCGCTAATAAAGTACCATCCTCCCACCCGCTAATAGAGTACCATCTTCCCACCCGCTAATATAGTACCATATTCCCACCCGCTAATAAAGTACCATCTTCACAACCGCTAATAAAGTACCATCTCCCCACCCGCTAATAAAGTACCATCTTCCCACCCGCTAATAAAGTACCATCTTCCCACCGGCTAATAAAGTACCATCTTCCCACCCGCTAAAAGAGTACCATCTTCCCACCGGCTAATATAGTACCATCTTCCCACCCGCTAATAGGGTACCATATTCCCACCCGCTAATAGAATACCATCTTCAAGGGGACTGTGAGGCAGTGATCCTCTCCTCTCCAAACTCCAAACTCTGCGAATTGTGCAAGAGAGGTGCTGGAATTTCACATCTGCGGAGAGGTATATTATGATGTGTCCAGGTCATAATTCACATGGCGACCGAGTAGTTGTGCTTTCGGTTTTTGTATTTCGTTGTTTTATCTATCTGTGTTGTCCTGTCCTTGACAAGGATTCTGATAATCGAAACGTCGGCCGTCCCGTATGTCGTATTGTACGCATTTGTGTGTATTTGATTTATTATTCATTTTATATATTTATTGATTGCTTCTGATTTTGGATTTTCACCTGTATTTCGGGATACGATGGATCCCCTTGTAAGGTATATGCAACGTGTTTGTGTTTAGTACGTTTGTTCTCGCAGGAGCCAAATATATATATTTGTTTCCAATTCATATTGTTATATCCTGCTGCAGCCGCTGCTTTTTCTTCTATTCCATGAGTTATGCATAACATCATTAATTCAATGTAGTCATCGAATGGTCTTCTTCGTGACTGTGGCGAAACGCCAATGGCTCATGTCCTCATGCCTTCTTTTATATTGGGTAAACAGGGGGAAACAGCTTTCGGAACCCTCAGTTCTCTTATTCGTTCAAGCACTACGGAAGATAGTTCTCTGGGATACTTTTACAACACGATCTTGGTAATAGAATAATTAGATATATGTCTTTGCTTTGGGGAAAACCCGCTAGGGCGCTTTGCACCAAATACACACGGGTTCAACTTCTGGGGGATAAACAATGTCCGTTGAATCAAGTATGATGTCTAGACTGCCTCATGTCTATGTGACACTTCAAAGAGTGCGACAAATGAAGCGCAGCATGCTGATGGTTGAAGGAAAAGGTAATAATTGGGTTTTATTGAATACTGCTAGACCTTGGTTTATAAAGATAACTGGTTGTCTCGACTGGTGAGACGAATTGGCGAGACGGCAGTCTTGCAATATTGGGAGTAGATTGACCGTTGGCCAATCTAGCTAAGCGTCTTGTTCTTGGCATCGCTGGGGAGTGAATCTGAGCAATATATCTCCCCAGGGGATTGCATTTGTTCTTGGCGGCAGATGAGCTGTTGCTATCTTTCCTTCTACGGCCTGAACTGGGCATACTGTCATCTTTCTTTAGAATATAATCATTGGATAGCTACAGTATGCCGGAAGGAGGGAAGGGCTCCGTGGGGATGGGGTCCACCAATCTATGATCTATTTTCAGCAGCCCGAGGGAGTTGTATCTTCTTTTCTGTTCTTGCTGGGGATGGGGAACTACCCTGAGTGCCATACATCCTCACTACTATAATATTAGTTAAGGGGGAGAAACACATATCCTTAAACACAACACACCACAAGAGCTTTGTCGTGAGAAAGGCATGGTTTGCAAGGGAGAGAGAAGCCGGGAAACGAATGTGCCCAATAATAATAAAGGCAGGGTATGAGTGTGGAGAGTGAGTCTTGTATGCAAAAGGGTGCATAGGGTAGCCGACAGGACGTCTACAAGATGGAGGTCTACTCAAGCCAGGACGTAGCCAATCCAGGGGCTACCTGACATGTCAGACCCATTCAAACAGGCCACTTATCTAATTGATTAGGTAAGCCAAAATGCATAACCAATTTATTAACTGAGGCCCAATTGGACCTCAGGATTGTGGTGCATGAGTAAGCCAGGTCGCTCACTAATCTGTGTCATCTACAGGGTCCTTCTTTTGACCGTAAAGTGAGTTGAAAGACTCGACAGGGCTTCTATGCCTAAAGCTATATGCAACTGATGAAGCCAGGGCAAGTCAGTGGCCATACCAGGTAGAATGTTTCTAATTATGAGGGAGAATCAGGACTAAAATTAAACGAGTGACAATACCGCAACTCAAGTCTTCTCATCGACTTAGGGTCGAGTGTTTGCTGATGATTCTGGTTGGACTTACGCCTAATTCCCATCCTTGTCCGGGACAGCGAAAGACTCTGAATCATTCCCTATACACAATCTGGTCTCATGATATTATTGTTTCCCAACCAAAATTGTGCCAAGTGATCCCATGGCAATTTCCCAGACCAGATGAGTGACTATATCGTGTTGGCCACGGAAACCTGAAAGCTGTTGTTCGAACAACCTACGCTGGAAAGAGAGACCTGAAACTTTGTCCGCTGAGGTGGATGTGAACTAACAAGACAATATGGAGATCTGTGGTCTATGATGTTCCGAGCTTTCTTGCTTCATGTCTGGACTAGAGTTCTATCCTCAGTTTGTTTTTTTAAAGACTTTTATAGGTTCATCTGTCTTGATGTTTTTCTGTGTTGTCCTTTATTACGGTATTAAATTCTAATTATAGTGACTGAGACGATCGTCATGTTAGGTTTGTGTCAGCCAGAAATACACTGCAGAAAATATACCCCGAGGTCGAAAGAGAGAGTGACAGTGAGTCCGGGGAACAGAGGAGGGTTGGCAGCAAAGACCTATCCCAGCCAGGGCGAAAGAATAGTTTTGAAACATTGTGACAGGAGAAATTGGGACCCTCCCCATAGCTTGTTACAATAATTGGGGGCTAGTCGCGGGATATTTGAAATCCTGGTGGAGTTCTGGCTGATATAGTGATAGGGGTCAGATATTCTTGTCTACTATCAATATGTTCTGCCTACCGTGCCTGGCTATTGTCTATACTCTGCCTGACACAGACTGACCGACATACGACGTGTTGTGGTCGTATAATTATCCATTTGTGTATGTGAGATAGAAATTTAATATAGAATTGTATACTCATACCCTCTGAGTTTAAGATGACATCAGCTAAGTTTAATGTTGCTGACGTACAGGCTACAGGGCGTGAGATGGGCTATGATGGGGCGGAGTTACAGAAATATGTTCAGGAAGTTGAAAGAGACTTCAGACAAGCTGAGCGTGAAGCTAGGAAATTTGATGCAGAACGCGAAGCTAAGAAAATCGAGGCTGATCGCGAAACTAGGAAAATGGGAGCCGAGCAGGCGGCCAGAGACCATGAGTTCCGTATGAGGGAGTTGGAGCTGAAAGCTCAAACTGCCAAGGAAAGCGAGGGTGTAGTGGGAGGCACCGTTCTCCCTGACTCAACAACTTCTAGTGGCGGTCCATACCAGGCAATGAAGTTCCCTTTGCTCCCGTTCGATGAACACAAAGATAAGATCGACCAGTATCTTCAAAGATTTCAGTCGATCGCTTTGGCTATGGGACTGGAACGTGGGAAATGGAACTTGAAACTCTCACAGGGCCTGAGAGGGACAGCGTACGAGGTATACTCAAGGTTGCCACCTGGTATGGAGAATGACTATGAAGCCCTGGAAAAAGCATTATTGAAAAGGTTCCAGATGACATCTCATACATATCGACAGCAGTTCAGAAAGTCGAAGAGAGAACCAGGGGAGATGTTCGCAGCCTACAGCGTTAGACTTAAGTCTTACCTTTTGAAGTGGATGTCATTAGCTGGATTTTCTAACGACTATGAAAGTTTGGAAGAATTAGTGGTCGTGGACCAAATGAAGAGGATGATGCCGAAGCCATTACAGACATTCTTGCTAGAAAATGGGGCAGAGAGGTTAGACTTGGTAAATACATTAGCGGAAAGGTATGTGCTAGCTCATGGGGATAATGGGGAACTGTCACAACCCAATCCCCGATCACCAGACACTTGGTCTGGAAAGAAGAAGGACCCTAAAACAACCCACACCAAAAAGGAGGATCCTTTCGATAAAGTTCTAATAAGAAACCCTCTGGTAAGAGTCCACCTGGATCTCCTAAAAGAAAGTGGAGTGAAAAGTGGTGCGCCTATTGCAAATCTCCCACAAACAATACGGTTGATTGCAGGCGTAAACAGAAAGACTCTCACTATGCGGCCTGTCTTGTAGGAACCGGGGAGGGGTCTAACAAGGAGGTAGAAGGGAGGGGTCTTGAGAACAAAGATTCTGAGAAACCACCAGTAGTTGAGACGATACTTGTGAACGGACAACCAGTCGAGTGTCTCTATGACACCGGTCTGCAGTTCGAGGCCTTAATTTCCTCACACTTAGTGAGCCCAGAGCAGCTAACCGGGGAGTCTATTGAGATTCAAATGGCGACCAAGAGTGCGGTAGCGATGTCTCTTCCGATTGCGAAGGTGGGCATCAAATCTAAATATGTTACCGGCACTATACAGGCAGCCGTTCTGCTCGATCCGATCTTCCCAATGATCTTGGGTTGTCGCTACGTCTTTCTAGGGATCCCAACAGAACCCATGTACGTAGGGGCAATGCAAACCAGATCTCAATCGGGAGATGAGCAGACGCCGGCCTTGATCGTGAATCCCTTGCCTGGGGAGTTACGAGCTGCTCAAAGCCAGGATGCTACTTTGCAACCTTGCTTCAACCAGTTGCCAAAAAGTTCTGACCCACCAAGACGGGGTCAGTATTATATGAAGAATCGGTTATTGTTCCGGAGAGCCGGAGTGGAGGAACGCCAGCATGGACAGCTGGTAGTTCCTAAGGCTTATCGGGAACAACTTCTTCATATGGGACACACCATTTCATTCAGTGGACATATGGGTGTCGGGGCAACACTCCAGCGCATTTCCTGCCATTACTACTGGCCAGGGATGACTGGAGACGTGCGTCGGTACGTCAAGTCGTGTCCAGCGTGCCAGCGTGTGGCACCAAAACACTGGACGGCTCCGGTAACCCTGGGCGACATGCCCATTATGAACTCTCCTTTCGAGAGAGTTGCCATCGATCTTGTTGGTCCTCTTCCTCGGACTAGGAAGAGGAATATGTACATTCTTACGATGGTGGATTGCTGTTCCATGTGGGGTGAGGCGATACCGTTGGCCACAATCGACTCTAAGCGAGTGGCTGATGCACTGATGGAGACCTTTACTCGGTTGGGATTTCCAAACCAGATCCTAACGGACAATGGGTCTCAGTTCTGTGGTAAGCTGATGGAGGAAGTCTTTCGTATCTTCCAGACTAACCACATTCACACAAGCCCATACCACCCTCAGTCGAATGGGCAAGTAGAGAGGTTTAATGGTACCCTGATGACCATGCTTCGGAAGCTGGCTCAAGAGAAACCAGACAGATGGGATGAGTATATCCCAGCCGCCTTGTTCGCCTATCGTGAGGTTCCCCATGGGTCGACCGGGTTGCCACCAGCCACTCTACTATTCGGGAGGCCAATCAAGGGTCCCTTAGAAGCCCTATTGAGATGTTGGACAGAGGAAGAAACTTCCGAAGAAGTTGTATCCTCATATAAAAACGTCGAAGAGTTAAAGAAGAAACTCCAGACGGGTTGGGCTTTGGCAGCTCAGAATCTGAGGGCGGCCAGAAAAAGACACGCGGCCTACTACGATAGAAGGACGAAATATAGGTCTCTTAAAGTGGGGGATCGGGTTCTGTTGTTGCTTCCAGTAGGTTCCAATAAACTCGAGATTGGTTGGCAGGGGCCTTTCCCGGTGGAAAGGGTTGTGTCCCGCACCAACTATGCCATTAGGATCAGGGGGAAATCCAAAATCTTCCACATTAACCTCCTCAAAAAGTATGAAGAACGATCTGATGGTACTTCTCTCCCACGCATGACTATGGCGGTCGCGATGGAAACTGAATCGGGCGAAGACGCGGATAGGGGGTATCCTTTACACTCTGGGGACACCTATAGGGATGTACATATAAATCCTGATCTGTCGGCTGAAGAAAGAGACCTGGTCATCCGTTTGTTGGAGTCCCATCAGCAGATTCTTACCGATCGACCAGGGCGGACAGGGTTGGTCGAGTTTGATATGACTCTGACTACCCAAGACCCCGTCCGTCAAAAAATATATCCAGTGCCCTTTTCGAAAGAGAAGGCCCTGGAAGCCGAAATCCAGAAGCTTCTGGACGATGACATCATCACTACTTCGACTTCTCCTTATAATGCCGGGGTTGTCTTGTTGAGGAAGCCCAGTGGGGAGCACCGCCTATGTATTGATTACAGGCATTTAAACAGTCGTACGACATTCCAAGTTGAACCGTTACCGAACACAAATCAACTGTTTGCCAGATTAAATAAGGCAAAGTACTTTTCGAAAATTGATCTAAGCAGGGGCTATTATCAGATCCCTGTGAAGCCCGAGGTTCGGCCCTTGCTCGCCTTCAGTACTCCGAGCGGGAATTACGAATTCAAGGTGATGCCTCATTTGTTATACTTTATATTTTTGTTTATATGACTTCATGAGTAATATCGCTTGTGTGAGCATATATGTTCATAATTCCCAGACTAAGGGGGGATAACTAATTCGATCTTTTCCTGGTTAAGCTGCCGCTACTTCTTCCAGAGGGGTTTAATAATTCAAGTCTGCGGTAGCTTCCATTCAACGGAAGTTCATTTTCTCAACTTTAGCGCATGGGTAAGAATAGCTGTCCACAGGCAGTGTTAGTAATTGACCACCCAGGTTGAAATTCTAGCCAATAGACTTCTGCATTTTCACTAAAACTAGGCCTTAGCAAAACATGAACTGTCGAAGACATGAACTTACACAACAAAATTTATGATGAGGGCGTGAACTTACACAAATCTTATGCTGAAGAAATGAATTTACAAAATATGAACTGTCAAAGACATGAACTTACCTACACACACAAATATTTTTTTTAATGACAATATGGGGGACACTTCTGTATGACTTGCGGGATACATTTGTATTTTATAAGGGCTACTTATCTATGTGGCGAGGAGGCCGTGAAATCACAAGTGGACACCTTTGTGCGCGCAGTTGGGACAGTTTGTAAGAGTAAGTGGTAATTTGGGCGAGGCTGTCGACAAGTTGTAATAACAAGTGGAAATTTTGTGAGCCCATGTGGGGAAGTTGTTAGAGTCAGTGGGTAAGTTGATAGGGCGAGTCGATAATATGAGAGAGTCGGTGGACACGTTGTTGGGGAAAAGGGACAGTTGTTATGGTAAGTGTGTGAGTTGATAGGATAGGTCGACCGATTGTAATAGCAAGTGGACAAATTGTTTGAGCCAGCGAGCAAGTTTGTAAGAACAAGTGGCCAAGTTGTGTTAACAAATGTTGGTACGTTTTTATAGGTTTGACCACGCTATTTCTTTACTTGACCAATATTTTTCCTATTTGGGTAACAAGTTGTTCCTACTTTTCATGAGTTTGGTTGAGAAATTTCTGTATTTGGCCGACATTGTTCGCGTTTGGTTGACATATTTTCCTACGTTTTATAAGTTTGGATGAGATATTTCGTTACGTGTACCATATTTTCCTCTTTTGGTTAACACATTTGCCTACGTTTCATAAGTTTGGTTGCCATATTTATAAATTGGGTTGAGTTATTTCTGTATTTGGTCGACATTTTCCCCTCGATTTTTATAAATGTGGTTAAGATGTTTCTGTATTTGGTCTAACTTTACCCCATTTGGTTGACAAATTTTCCAACTTTTTATAAGTCTGGACGAGATATTTCTCTCTTTGGGTGATATTTTTTCACATTTGGCTTTCAAATTTTCCTACTTGGCCAATACTTTTCCTATCTGGCTAACAACTTTTCCTAGTTTGCATATGTGTGACCGAACTATTTCTGCATTTGTCCGACATTTTTCACATTTGGCTAACAGATTTTCCTATTTGAACAAGGTTTTTTTTTTCACTTTGGTTAACAAAGTTTCCTAGTTTTCATAAGTTTGAGCGATGTATTTCGTTACTTGGTCATTATTTTTCCTCTTTGATTAACACATGTCCCTAGTTGGTCAATATATTTCCCGTTTGGTTATCAATTTTCCTATTTTTTTATATGTTTGGTTGAGATATTTCTGTACTTGGCCTAACTTTTTCCCATTTGGCAAATAGTTCTCCTACTTTTTATAAGTCTGGCCTGAGATATTCCTCTCTTTGGGTGATATTTTTTTTACATTTGGGTATCAAATTTTCCTACTTGGGCAATATTTTTACTATTTGGCTAACAATTTTTTCCTAATTTTAATAAGTGTGGACGAGATATTTCTGTATTTGGCTGACATTTTTTCACATTTGGCTAACAGATTTTCCTACTTGACCTAGGTTTTTTCGCTTTGGCTAACAAAGTTTCCTACTTTTCATAAGTTTGGTTGAGATGTTACTATACTTGGTCTAACTTTTTCTCAATTGGTTGAGAATTTTCCTTCTTTTTATAAGTTGGAACGAGATATTCCTCTCTTTGGATTATATTTTTTCACATTTGGCTCTCAAATTTCCCTACTTGGGCAATATTTTATCCTGTTCGACTAACAAATTTTCCTAGTTTGCATACGTGTGGACGAACTATTTCTGTATTGGCCGACATTTTTCACTTTTGGGTAACAGATTTTCCTACTTGACCAAGGTTTCTTCCATTTGGCTAACAAAGTTTCCTAGTTTTCATAAGTTTGAGCGATGTATTTCGTTACTTGGTCATTATTTTTCCTCTTTGAGTAACACATTTCCCTAGTTGGTCAATATATTTCCCGTTTGGTTATCAATTTTCCTATTTTTTATATGTTTGGTTGAGATATTTCTGTATTTGGCCTAACTTTTTCCCATTTGGCACATAGTTCTCCTACTTTTTATAAGTCTGGCCGAGATATTCCTCTCTTTGGGTGATATTTTTTTTTTACATTTGGCTATCAAATTTTCCTACTGGGGCAATATTTTTACTATTTGGCTAACAAATTTTTCCTAATTTTAATAAGTGCGGACGAGGCATTTCTGTATTTGGCCGACATTTTTTACATTTGGCTAACAGATTTTCCTACTTGACCTAGGTTTTTATTCTCGTTGGCTAACAAAGTTTCCTAGTTTTCATAAGTTTGGTTGAGATGTTACTATATTTGGTCTAACTTTTTCTCATTTGGTTGAGAATTTTCCTTCTTTTTATAAGTTTGGATGAGATATTTCTCTCTTTGGCTGATATTTTTTCACCTTTGGCTATCACATTTTCTTACTTGGTTAATACTTTTCCTATCTGGCTAACAACCTTTCCTTGTTTGCATACGTGTGGCCGAACTATTTCTGCATTTGGCCGACATTTTTCACATTTGGCTAACAGATTTTTCCTACTTGACCAAGGTTTATTCCATTTGGCTAACAAAGTTTCCTAGTTTTCATAAGGTTTGAGCGATGTATTTCGTTATTTGGTCATTATTTTTCCTCTTTGAGTAACACATTTCCCTAGTTGGTCAATATATTTCCCGTTTGGTTATCAATTTTCCTATTTTTTATATGTTTGGTTGAGATATTTCTGTATTTGGCCTAACTTTTTCCCATTTGGCACATAGTTCTCCTACTTTTTATAAGTCTGGCCGAGATATTCCTCTCTTTGGGTGATATTTTTTTTTACATTTGGCTATCAAATTTTCCTACTGGGGCAATATTTTTACTATTTGGCTAACAAATTTTTCCTAATTTTAATAAGTGCGGACGAGGCATTTCTGTATTTGGCCGACATTTTTTACATTTGGCTAACAGATTTTCCTACTTGACCTAGGTTTTTATTCTCGTTGGCTAACAAAGTTTCCTAGTTTTCATAAGTTTGGTTGAGATGTTACTATATTTGGTCTAACTTTTTCTCATTTGGTTGAGAATTTTCCTTCTTTTTATAAGTTTGGATGAGATATTTCTCTCTTTGGCTGATATTTTTTCACCTTTGGCTATCACATTTTCTTACTTGGTTAATACTTTTCCTATCTGCCTAACAACCTTTCCTTGTTTGCATACGTGTGGCCGAACTATTTCTGCATTTTGCCGACATTTTTCACATTTGGCTAACAGATTTTCCCTACTTGACCAAGGTTTCTTCCATTTGTCTAACAAAGTTTCCTAGTTTTCATAAGTTTGAGCGATGTATTTCGTTATTTGGTCATTATTTTTCCTCTTTGAGTAACAAATTTCCCTAGTTGGTCAATATATTTCCCGTTTGGTTATCAATTTTCCTATTTTCGCATTTTGGTTAACAAAGTTTAGCTTTTCTTTAGGTACCTTGTTTAGTGTTTGTGTCAGCTTCTAGTGTTCGTGTCAGCGATTTTTCATTGGTTGTTTCAGTTTTCATTGTGTGTGTGTGTGTGTGTGTGTGTGTGTGTGTGTGTGTGTGTGTGTGTGTGTGTGTGTGTGTGTGTGTGTGTGTGTGTGTTATTTTTTCGTGTCATTTTTATTATTTTTTTAGTCACTGTTGTATCTGTCTTTGTATGTGTTATATTTTGACGCTTATGTATTCTCCCTTGTTTTTGTCCGTTTTCCTTGTTTGGGTCGGTGCCTTATCATCCTATATGTTTATTTGAGTGAGCATATTGTGAAGTTAGTGAGCGCCTATTTGTCGACCGTGATGGAATGGACAACCGATGACCTTCATAAGTTTTGTACGTTACACTATACTCGACACCATTTGCCTTGTAGTTACGTTTTAAGTGTCGTATCGTTGTTTGCTCGTAATGGGCATGCACCCCGGATGCTGTCGCTTTGAGAAATGATCGATATCTCACAATGAGCCTTTTTCGCGGCACTGGAGACACTATCAATAAGATGATAGAGTGGTGGGTTATGGCGTCATCACCTCTTAGAACTACAAAATACAGATATTTCAGTAACACCTTACATGGCATACAACACAAACTAGCTTTATACTACATACGATATACAAATACTTAGTGAAACAAGCACCCTCGCTATTCTACTACTCCTAATATTACCACCACCATTAACACCATCACCACCACCACCACCGCCGCTACTACTACTACTACTACTACTACTACTACTACTACTACTACTACTACTACTACTACTACTACTACTACTACTACTACTACTACTACTACTACTACTACTACTACTACTACTACTACTACTACTACTACTACTACTACTACTACTACTACTACTACTACTACTACTACTACTACTACTACTACTACTACTACTACTACTACTACTACTACCAATATTATTACTATTTGTATCCATGGTGTTGGAGATCATAGTTTATGGAGTGTCATACAGACCAATGTCAGGCGATAAGTCTCTTGCTGATGTTGGTGACTATCACTACTGGTGCTATTGGTACTATGAGTACCACCATTACATGAAGGTAATGCTGTTAATTGGGGATTTCTGTAGTGTGAGTCAACCCCGGAATTGTTCAATGGTGTTGGAGATCGCAATGTGTGGGTTATACGTCCGTTGGTAAGACACGTGATGATGATGATGATGATTAGTACTATTGTTGGTATTGCTACTACTACTACTACTACTACTACTACTACTACTACTACTACTACTACTACTACTACTACTACTACTACTACTACTACTACTACTACTACTACTACTACTACTACTACTACTACTACTACTACTACTACTACTACTACTACTACTACTACTACTACTACTACTACTACTACTACTACTACTACTACTACTACTACTACTACTACTACTACTACTACTACTACTAATACTACTACTACTAATACTACTACTACTACTACTACTACTACTACTACTACTACTACTACTACTACTACTACTACTACTACTACTACTACTACTACTACTACTACTACTACTACTACTACCATTTCAAATACCACCTAACATGGCCCTTGATGATGATGACTAATATTACTACGAAACAACTCTACTATTATTACTATTCAACCACGCCAATTGTAGACAATAGCGATAAACGTATTAGAACCTACTCGCCCTGATCAGCGCCATCCTTCCCACAGCAGACAGTTTGATACTTCATGACTGAGACACCCCAACCTCTAGACCTAACAACTTGACCACCTCTTGATCATCACCATGTCACTACACCTACTCTTCCTCATGCCAATTTATGTGGTCACTCGACAACTTGACCACCCCTTGACCACCACTTGACCACTACTTGACCACATCTTGATCATCATCGTGTCACTACACGTACTCTCCCCATCAATTTAAGGGGTAACTTGACAACTTGACCACCCCTTGACCACTCCTTGACCACTACTTGACCACGCCATCACTCACTTTAACCAACACCACATCACTAACTGTACCCTTCCATACAATTTAGGGGGTCACTTGACCAACTCTTGACCACCCCTTGACCACTACTTGACCACCTCACGATCATCACCAACTTACTACACTCACTTTCCCTGACAATTTAAGGGATCACTTGACCACAGCTTGACCACCACTTGACCACCTCCTGATCATCACCACATCACTACACATACCTTCCTCTACAATTTAAGGGGTCACTTGACCACCCCTTGACCACTTGACCACCCTTTGACCACTACTTGACCACCACTTGACCACCTCACGATGATCACCACATCACTACAATACCTTCCTCTACAATTTAGGGGGTCACTTGACCACCTCTTGACCACTTGACCACCCTTTTACCACCCCTTGACCACTTTTTGACCACCTCACGATCATCACCAACTTACTACACTCACTTTCCCCGACAATTTAAGTGGTCACTCGACCACTTGACCACAGCTTGACCACCACTTGACCACCGCTTGACCACATCATTGACACTTTAATTATCGCCATGTCACTACACATACCTTCCTCTACAATTTAAAGGGTTACTTGACCCCTACTTGACCATCTCTTGACCATTACTTGACCACCTCTTGACCACGCCTACTTAAAAACCTGAAGAGTTATCGCCCTTTGTGGAGGCGGATCGATAAATGCTAAAAATAGATTTCAAATTGAGGTGGGAAATCGATAAATGGTTGATTTATATAGTCCTCCTCCTCAAAAAACGAGCGGCTTTTGTACCTATATACTACTTGGGGTCCACCAATCTATGATCTATTTTCAGCAGCCCGAGGGAGTTGTATCTTCTTTTCTGTTCTTGCTGGGGATGGGGAACTACCCTGAGTGCCATACATCCTCACTAATATAATATTAGTTAAGGGGGAGAAACACATATCCTTAAACACAACACACCACAAGAGCTTTGTCGTGAGAAAGGCATGGTTTGCAAGGGAGAGAGAAGCCGGGAAACGAATGTGCCCAATAATAATAAAGGCAGGGTATGAGTGTGGAGAGGGAGTCTTGTATGCAAAAGGGTGCATAGGGTAGCCGGCAGGACGTCTACAAGATGGAGGTCTACTCAAGCCAGGACGTAGCCAATCCAGGGGCTACCTGACATGTCAGACCCATTCAAACAGGCCACTTATCTAATTGATTAGGTAAGCCAAAATGCATAACCAATTTCTTAACTGAGGCCCAATTGGACCTCAGGATTGTGGTGCATGAATCAGCCCGGTCGCTCACTAATCTTTGTCATCTACGGGGTCCTTCTTTTGACCGTAAAGTGAGTCTTTTATGCCTAAAGATCTGCAACTGATGAAGCCAGGGAAAGTCAGTGGCCATACCAGGTAGAATGTTTCTAATTATGAGGGAGAATCAGGACTAAAATTAAACGAGTGACAATACCGCAACTCAAGTCTTCTCATCGACTTAGGGTCGAGTGTTTGCTGATGATTCTGGTTGGACTTACGCCTAATTCCCATCCTTGTCCGGGACAGCGAAAGACTCTGAATCATTCCCTATACACAATCTGGTCTCATGATATTATTGTTTCCCAACCAAAATTGTGCCAAGTGATCCCATGGCAATTTCCCAGACCAGATGAGTGACTATATCGTGTTGGCCACGGAAACCTGAAAGCTGTTGTTCGAACAACCTACGCTGGAAAGAGAGACCTGAAACTTTGTCCGGTGAGGTGGATGTGAACTAACAAGACAATATGGAGATCTGTGGTCTATGATGTTCCGAGCTTTCTTGCTTCATGTCTGGACTAGAGTTCTATCCTCAGTTTGTTATTTTTAAGACTTTTATAGGTTCATCTGTCTTGATGTTTTTCTGTGTTGTCCTTTATTACGGTATTAAATTCTAATTATAGTGACTGAGACGATCGTCATGTTAGGTTTGTGTCAGCCAGAAATACACTGCAGGAAATATACCCCGAGGTCGAAAGAGAGAGTGACAGTGAGTCCGGGGAACAGAGGAGGGTTGGCAGCAAAGACCTATCCCAGCCAGGGCGAAAGAATAGTTTTGAAACATTGTGACAGGAGAAATTGGGACCCTCCCCATAGCTTGTTACAGTGACTATATGTGGTGGTTTGTGTATGTATTTGTTTGCTGATGAAGGCTAGTCGCTCCAACGTCCTTGTATTGTTAGTAATGCTGTTCTGTAAAGGAGCATTATTTTGTGTTATTTCATTTCTTCCCATAACATGCCAAAAAAATGTTGACTGTCTACGTCTAATAGTTATTTTATTTTATTTTATTTTATTTTATTTTATTTTTAATCTTACGTTATTTTATATTGTTTACATTTTCACAGCATTACCACAGTTTCACCAAATTTAAACACAGATTAAAGATAATTACAAACATTCAACCAAGAAAACACTGAACGGCGTAGGATTCTCACTTAATGTCTTTTAAATAATAACAAATCAAACATATAAAACATACTCTCTGTAATCAATGAAATGGTACAAGTAAATAAAATGTAACAAACGCGTCGCAGAATAAAGAACATTACAAACATTGAACTATGAAAACACTGAAAGGTATAGGATTCTCATATAATGTTTAAACAATTAAAAAAAGAACACACATACAAAACCTATTCTATTTAATCAATAAAAAGGCACATGTAAGTAAAATGTATTAAACAGGTGTGTCACAAACAAATATGATAATGTGCTCACATTATGAATACATGGAAAGTGAAAAACTGTAGTGGATAAATTCTGGTAAGATGTTAATGGGACAGAAGTGTCACGAGATCGCCATGAGTTAACCAGATAATAATACCGACGTTTGCTTGGCGTATATTTTCTAGGCCACAACAGTCGTACTAACAGAGTAAACACAGCTGCACGAGTTACATCGGGTCAGCCCATATACACATTTGGTGGTGAGTGAGAAGGAAGGGATACAACGCGTTGGCAGTTCATAACAGTTAAAATCACATATAATTGCCCGCTCAGGATATGGAATGGTTCCGTTTGCCATCTATAGTTCCGGACATCAGACGGAATGGAGGTTTTGACTGTCACCACATGACAGAAATTTGAGGGCTTGTTATTGAAAACAGTGGAACACCTGCCGGACATGAACAACGTCACGTGCACAATGTAAGCTTGTTTGGAAAACCATGATTGGCAGCTTGGTATCGAAACTCTTTGTTGGAACTCGACAGTAACTCTCTAGATTGTTTTGGATGTCTAAACCAGTGATGACAAATCTAACATTGAGGGAGCCAGAGGGGGGATGGATCCCTGACAGGGGATGATCTGCCAATGTGCCACCTGTGTGGGGGCATAAAGGATAACGTCACGTGGCCAACTTTGGTAGTTTGCCATATAAACCCGAGTTGGGACCAACTAGGGGAACTTGAAAATGTGGATTTAGGCAGACATGCTTGTCACTGCAGCAGTTAGAACATCTAACGTGTGAAGGAGATATTTGATTTAGTTTACACGAGCCTGTATGGCTACCATTAGATGTAATTTAGTGTAAACTGCAGTGCTGTAAGGTATAACCTATTATAATATATTCGTTCAAATTAATATAGACTGTGGCCTTGTTAAACTATAGTGTGATGATTAGCACTGTTAGTGGAAACTAGTTAGAGTAGAATAGTGATATTAGCTCTGCTAGTTAAGAATAGAGTACTGATGGATAATTGGGAGACGGGGAACTTGCCCGCTGGGGTTTTGCACTCTGTATGGGTCTTTCTTTGTCATAGCCTGATTCGGCTCTAGGTGGGTAGCTAATCTGCTCTATGACTAAGTCTAGTTAGCTAAAGATCATTAAGCAAGGCGATAGGCTTACACTCAGCCGAAAGGATCAGTGACTAGTACTATCACCAGATGTGTTGTTTCTATCCTAGGTTCCCTACCAGATCCAAGGAAACTCAACAAGTTTTTGGGAAAGAATCAAATCCCATTCGGAAGAACACCAGTTCAACAATCAATAAAGTTGCATACAGAACGTAACTAAAGCTAGAAGGAAGTTGATTCACCAAAGAGAGTGATGATTACTGATGCACCACACAGCATCAGACAGTAGTAACTAACCGAGAACATTAAGTATAATAGTTACCTAGTGTGATATAATCTCGTGTAATAGAACACAAGACATGATACGTGAGGCTAGATAGACACGAGTGAGGATCAATCACATTAACAATTAACATTAATGACTGTGTACACACTACAAAGGACTTGTGCAGTTTTTTTTAAGGAACGATAGGAACGGACATTGTGTAGGGTGCAACCGGTCCATGATTAACTGTTAATACCACCGATGTCTATTTCGGATGATCATGAAATTGGATTACCAGAGGTCTACAGAGGCAAAGCAGTATCCGGCAAGATGGTTTCGGCACTGGGTGAGATGTACATGTTCTGACGTAACGTGCTGTGGTCTATCCTTGCTGGGATTAGCTGACTGGGTTGTGGTCTGAGAGTCCGATTCTACACACTTTATAGAACACGTCACACATTTTCTTCGCATACACGTCTCATACACGTTACACTTTTCTTTTAATAAATTAATCTTTATTAATTTCTAGAAGCAAGAGTTGTTGAGTATGTTGCGTTGGGAAGTATGAGAGGGGGCATAGTACGACAGTGAGAGAGTGATAGGAAAAGGTGTCCATAGGCTGATGGAGTGTGTTGGACGGAAGCTGGTGGATTCTCCAGAATATTGAGAGGGAAAAAAATATTATAATGTGAGTGTCGACTCTCTTCACTCCAGGGACGACACTGTAAAGGAGGACACGACATTATTGGGGGCTCGTAAACGTGATCTTTGGACAGCGGGATCTCTCGTAAACGTGATCTTTGGACAGCGGGATCTCTCGTAAACGGGATCTTTGGACAGCGGGATCTCCCGTAAACGGAATCCTTGGACAGCGAGATCTCCTGCAAGCAGGAACCTTTGACAGTGGGATCTTCTGGCAACGGGGTCTTTTGACACGGGATCCTTAGTTATAAGAGGGAGATATCATTTTGGAGAATCCAGCTAGAGTGAATGTGGAAAGGGGTTAGGACTAATATCTTACCTGTTCACACTTCACACGTCTGCATAGGTCTGTGGTCCTGATTCTACTCTTGTCACTGAGTGAATGTGCTGTGCATGGTAATATCTAGATTTATAGTACTTGTTCATATATCTGTATAGTAATTTGCAGTTATATTGTACTAGACCTGCTAGCTTACCTCTCTGTATAATGGCCACCCCTAAACTTAGCACAGCAGAATTAAAGGCAAAGGGGGAAGAAATGGGATTGGCGGGTTCTGCTCTAACGGATTACATACAGGAAGTGGAGAGAGAGTATCGTCAAGCAGAACGGGAAGATCGAAAGGCCGAGCTGGAATTGAGAAGGATGGAGTTGGAACAAGCAGCTAAGAAATTGGAAGCTGAGCAAGCAGCTAAGAAATTGGAAGCTGAGCAAGCAGCTAGGAAATTGGAAGCTGAGCAAGCAGCTAAGAAATTTGAAGCTGAGCAAGCAGCTAGGAAACTGGAAGCTGAACAGGAAGCACAGAAAAGGGAGCACGAGTACCGGATGCGGGAACTCGAACTGAATAGTCAATCTAATGGAGAAACTGAGGGAGCCGTTGGAGGTTCCTCCATCCCAGGATCAACACCAGTAGGTGGACATGGGTACCATGCTATGAAGTTTCCTTTGGCGGTCTACGAGGAGGACAAAGAGAAGATTGACCAGTACCTTCAACGCTTCGAGGCTATGTCAGTTGCTATGGGTCTGGAGCGTAACAAATGGAATCTTAAGCTATCCCAGGGATTACGCGGGACCGGATACGAGGTTTATACTCGCCTGCCACCAGGACATGAGAACAATTATGACGAGTTAAAGACGGCTCTGCTGAAACGATTCGAGGTTACGTCACATACCTACCGGAAAAAATTTCGAGCAGCGAAACGAGAACCGGGGGAGTTGTTTGCCGCCTACAGTTTGCGTCTTAAATCTTATCTCCATAAGTGGATGGATTTGGCTGGGTTCGCACATGACTATGAGAGTCTGGAAGAGCTCATGGTGGTCGACCAGCTGAAGAAGCAAATGTCTAAACCTCTCAGGACGTTCCTGGGAGAACAAGGAGCGGAACGTATTGACCTCGTGACTAAATTAGCAGAACGGTTCGTCGAGGTACATGGGGAGGCAGGGGAAAACCTTTCCACCAACACCAAAAGTCAAGAGAAACATGACAAGAAGAAAGCCAAAAACTCAGGAACCAAAAAGTGGGAACCTTATGTGCAAAAATCAGAGGATAGTTCAGAGAAGAAGAAGGAGGGAAGCAAGAGCACTTCAAGCTCTACACCTAAACGACCGTGGTCGGAGAAGTGGTGTTCAATTTGTAAGTCACCCTCTCACAATACGAGGGACTGCAAATCGAAGGCTAAGAACCCTCACTTTGCAGCATGTCAAGTGACTTCCAAGGAGGTTGTCACGGAAAATGCCAAGGTCAACAAGGAAGCTCGCCACCAGGAGAGCTCACTCAAGTCTGGCACTAGAAAATCTAGGACAGGGAAATGGTGCAACCAATGCAAGTCAAACACGCACAATGCTATTGACTGCAGGGGAAAGTCAGGAGACACTCAATTCGTCGTGTGCTCAGGGAAACCTAAGGTGGAGCCCACCGAACAGGTCGAGGCCGAGGAAGAGACTCCAGACCAGGAAAAACCACCTGTAGTGGAATTGGTAGAGGTTAACGGTCGTCAAGTGGAGTGTTTATACGACACAGGACTGGACGGGGAGGCCGTGATTTCTGCGGATCTGGTACATCCAGAACAATTCACAGGTGAAACCTTGGATATACAGCCTGCACAGAAGAGTGCTGTAACCATGAAGTTGCCCATTGCTAATGTGGAGATTCGCTCAAGGTACGTCACCGGCACCATCAAGGCCGCTGTATTGACCGATCCCATTTTTCCAGTCATCCTAGGTTGCCGGTATGTCTTTCTGGGAATGCCCAGGGAGCCAATCCATATGGGAGCAATGCAGACTCGCTCTCAGACGAAAACGGAAGAGGCAGACGCAATTGTGACTAACCCAATGCCGGGGGAGCTACGAACTGCCCAGAGTGAGGATGATACTTTACGTCCTTGCTACAAAAAGCTGCAGAAAAGTGCTGATCCACCAGGACGGGGGCAGTACTACATGAAGAATAGGATACTCTACAGGAGAGCAGGAAGGGGAGACAACCTATACGGTCAGTTGGTCGTCCCGAAAGCTCACCGGTCCCAGATTCTTCATATGGGGCATACCATCTCCTTTAGTGGACACATGGGTATTGCCGCCACCATGCAGCGGATTTCCTGCCACTACTATTGGCCGGGAATGACAGATGATGTGCGTCGGTATGTGAAGTCATGCCCTGAGTGCCAGAGGGTGGCACCGAAACACTGGACAGCACCGGTGGTGTTGGGTGAGATGCCCATCATGAACTCTCCTTTCGAGAGGGTAGCCATCGATATCGTGGGTCCACTTCCCAGGACTAGGAAGAGGAACATGTATATACTCACAATGGTGGATTGCTGTACAATGTGGGGTGAGGCTATACCGTTGACCACGATTGACTCGAAAAGAGTGGCGGACGCACTGATGGAGGCCTTTACCAGATTAGGCTTTCCGGATCAAATTCTGACGGACAATGGATCTCAGTTTTGTGGAAAACTCATGGAGGAGGTATTTAGGGTGTTTCACTCTAACCACATACATACCAGCCCTTACCACCCTCAAGCCAATGGACAAGTGGAGCGTTTCAACGGCACGTTGATGACAATGCTCAGGAAACTAGCGCAGGAAAAACCTGATAGGTGGGATGAATATATCCCAGCAGCACTCTTTGCCTATCGGGAAGTTCCTCATGGCTCAACAGGACTACCACCCGCTACGTTGCTGTTTGGTCGTCCAATCAAAGGACCGTTGGAAGCCATGTTGAGGAGTTGGACTGAAGAGGGGACGTCAGAAGAAGTGATCTCATCCTATAAATACGTGGAGGAACTGAAAGAAAAACTCCACAAGGGATGGACTCTGGCAAATCAAAACTTGAAAAAGGCCAGGAAAAGACATGCGGCTTACTACAACCGTAGGTCTAAAGAAAGATCTCTAGAGGTGGGAGATAAAGTCTTGTTGCTACTCCCAACGGGAAACAACAAACTGGAGATAGGTTGGCAAGGACCATTTCCCGTGGAAAGGGTGATATCCAGAACCAACTATCAGATCCGGATCCGGGGAAAGTCGAAGATTTTCCATATCAATCTCTTGCGGAAATACGAAGAGAGACCCGGAGACAAGGCAGCTCACCTCATGGCAATGGCAGTTGCAGTGGAGACAGAAGTGGGAACCAGCGAGGGCAGGGAATATCCCTTGGAACACCAGGAAACCTATAGGGATGTGCAAGTGAACCCTGATCTGACCTCCCAGGAGAGGGAAAGGATAACCCAGGTTCTCAAGTCTCATAAGGAGATACTGACTGATAAACCAGGACGAACGAGGTTGGTTGAGTTCGAGATGACTTTGACCACACAGGAGCCTGTTCGCCAAAAGGTTTACCCAGTGCCATTCTCTAAAGAAAAGGCCCTGGAGGAGGAAATACAAAAACTGCTGGAGGATGACGTGATTGCACCATCCACATCCCCATACAATGCGGGGGTAGTTTTGTTACGCAAACCAAGTGGAGAACACAGGTTGTGTATAGATTACCGACTTCTGAACAGTCATACACAGTTTCAGGTGGAACCTTTGCCGAATCCAACTCAGTTATTCGCTAGGCTCCATAAGGCTCGGTACTTTTCAAAGGTGGATCTGAGTCGGGGGTACTATCAGATACCAGTCAAACCGGAGATTCGACCACTGTTAGCTTTCAGTACACCCAGTGGACACTACGAATTCAAGGTCATGCCCTTTGGACTCAGCAATGCACCTAGTGTGTTTACACGCATGATGAGGACTTTACTTGATCCGTTACAGGATCCGTCCATCATCTCATTCATGGATGATATTCTGATTTCCAGTGACAGCTTGGATGACCACTTACAATCCTTGGAGAGAGTGTTTAATAGGCTCAAGGAAGCAGGGCTTACTGCTCGTCCAACCAAGTGCATGATTGGTTACCAGACTCTGGAATTTCTAGGTCACACCATCACTCCAGGACACATTGTCCCAGAAGAGAAGAACCTGGAGAAAATCAGAAATGCACCAAGGCCAAAAACGAAGAAGGATGTGCGATCTTTTCTCTCGTTGTGTGGGTTCTACCACAAATTTATCCCACATTTCACTGAACTGGGAGCTCCGTTGACGGAAACCTTGAAAAAGGGATTCCCGGACCAAATCATTTGGACACCAGAATGTGAGAATGCCTATAGTCAGTTAAAGGAGGCCTTGGTCAGCAAACCTGTATTACAGCTCCCTGACCTTTCCAAACAATTTGTGTTGAGAACAGATGCGAGTGCGATTGGAATTGGAGCCGCTTTGTTACAGGAAGGAAAAGACGATGCTTCGGTTTTGAAACCTGTGGCATACGCAAGTAAGAAACTTCTACAGGCGGAGAGGAATTATTCAACCGTCGAGAGAGAGTGCTTGTCCCTCGTATGGGCAGTGCAAAAATTTCAGCCCTATTTGTATGGAGTTAAGTTTCGGGTCCAGTCGGATCATCAACCCCTGATGTTCCTGGCTACTTCTCAGAAGCTCAACGCACGTTTGATGCGGTGGTCGTTGTTACTTCAACCTTATAATTTCACAGTAGAGTACATTCCTGGGAAGGAAAATGTTGGAGCGGATTTCTTGTCAAGACACCCAGCTCCTGAAGAAGAAGAATGAATCATCTGGATTAAACTCATGGTGGAAAAGAGTGAGATGGACTACTCTCTTAAGAGGGGGCCTATGTCACGAGATCGCCATGAGTTAACCAGATAATAATACCGACGTTTGCTTGGCGTATATTTTCTAGGCCACAACAGTCGTACTAACAGAGTAAACACAGCTGCACGGGTTACATCGGGTCAGCCCATATACACATTTGGTGGTGAGTGAGAAGGAAGGGATACAACGCGTTGGCAGTTCATAACAGTTAAAATCACATATAATTGCCCGCTCAGGATATGGAATGGTTCCGTTTGTCATCTATAGTTCCGGACATCAGACGGAATGGAGGTTTTGACTGTCACCACATGACAGAAATTTGAGGGCTTGTTATTGAAAACAGTGGAACACCTGCCGGACATGAACAACGTCACGTGCACAATGTAAGCTTGTTTGGAAAACCATGATTGGCAGCTTGGTATCGAAACTCTTTGTTGGAACTCGACAGTAACTCTCTAGATTGTTTTGGATGTCTAAACCAGTGATGACAAATCTAACATTGAGGGAGCCAGAGGGGGGATGGATCCCTGACAGGGGATGATCTGCCAATGTGCCACCTGTGTGGGGGCATAAAGGATAACGTCACGTGGCCAACTTTGGTAGTTTGCCATATAAACCCGAGTTGGGACCAACTAGGGGAACTTGAAAATGTGGATTTAGGCAGACATGCTTGTCACTGCAGCAGTTAGAACATCTAACGTGTGAAGGAGATATTTGATTTAGTTTACACGAGCCTGTATGGCTACCATTAGATGTAATTTAGTGTAAACTGCAGTGCTGTAAGGTATAACCTATTATAATATATTCGTTCAAATTAATATAGACTGTGGCCTTGTTAAACTATAGTGTGATGATTAGCACTGTTAGTGGAAACTAGTTAGAGTAGAATAGTGATATTAGCTCTGCTAGTTAAGAATAGAGTACTGATGGATAATTGGGAGACGGGGAACTTGCCCGCTGGGGTTTTGCACTCTGTATGGGTCTTTCTTTGTCATAGCCTGATTCGGCTCTAGGTGGGTAGCTAATCTGCTCTATGACTAAGTCTAGTTAGCTAAAGATCATTAAGCAAGGCGATAGGCTTACACTCAGCCGAAAGGATCAGTGACTAGTACTATCACCAGATGTGTTGTTTCTATCCTAGGTTCCCTACCAGATCCAAGGAAACTCAACAAGTTTTTGGGAAAGAATCAAATCCCATTCGGAAGAACACCAGTTCAACAATCAATAAAGTTGCATACAGAACGTAACTAAAGCTAGAAGGAAGTTGATTCACCAAAGAGAGTGATGATTACTGATGCACCACACAGCATCAGACAGTAGTAACTAACCTGAGAACATTAAGTATAATAGTTACCTAGTGTGATATAATCTCGTGTAATAGAACACAAGACATGATACGTGAGGCTAGATAGACACGAGTGAGGATCAATCACATTAACAATTAACATTAATGACTGTGTACACACTACAAAGGACTTGTGCAGTTTTTTTTAAGGAACGATAGGAACGGACATTGTGTAGGGTGCAACCGGTCCATGATTAACTGTTAATACCACCGGTGTCTATTTCGGATGATCATGAAATTGGATTACCAGAGGTCTACAGAGGCAAAGCAGTATCCGGCAAGATGGTTTCGGCACTGGGTGAGATGTACATGTTCTGACGTAACGTGCTGTGGTCTATCCTTGCTGGGATTAGCTGACTGGGTTGTGGTCTGAGAGTCCGATTCTACACACTTTATAGAACACGTCACACATTTTCTTCTCATACACGTTACACTTTTCTTTTAATAAATTAATCTTTATTAATTTTTAGAAGCAAGAGTTGTTGAGTATGTTGCGTTGGGAAGTATGAGAGGGGGCATAGTACGACAGTGAGAGAGTGATAGGAAAAGGTGTCCATAGGCTGATGGAGTGTGCTGGACGGAAGCTGGTGGATTCTCCAGAATATTAAAAAGGAGGAAAATATTATAATGTGGGTGTCGGCTCTCTTCACTCCAGGGACGACACTGTAAAGGAGGACACGACAAGAAGATATGTCTATATCTTGGACTGGCTGATTAATTCCCGAACTATCATCCATGGGACTACGCTGACAATGTCAAAGGCGCGGTAAGACAAGGGTTTCGACGTCTGCGTTCTTCGTTTGTTTGTTTTTTTTTTTTTTAGCATATCCTTTACAGGACTTAGCTGTCACCACCAGCATCTTTCAGCTGTATGTTGATCTCTTGGCAAGATTACGCTCAGTAGTTTGCCATTGCTTTCTGAGCGGCCGGCTCAGTATCCCGCAAGTCACGAGCGGGGTTCGAACCGCCTCAGCTCTCGCTCCGCTACGAGACTCTGCGTGATAAACGGGATTACAGAGAGACAGTGTTGTAACCCCACAGCCAGAGAGACCGGCCTTCGTTTGTTAACCGAGGAAAATACTGACCACTTATTGCTCCGTACATTCAGGGCTACAAAATGTAGTTGTTCCTGTCACATCAATCAATCAATCAGGTGCCGGTTCCACAAAGAAGATTGTCTGCAGCTGATCTCCAACACTGTCTGTCTCTCGCCTTGATTGTACATTCTGTCAGATTTGCTGTTTGTCCATATTATGATGTTATCTTCTCACTTGTATCTCAAAATACCTTTAAATTAGTACCTTACATTGGCAATATACATTAGGAAACATATCTGCATGTAGGCTGGCAGTTTTGTTACTAAGAATGCCAAGAGAGTGCTACATGTAATATCACAGTGCAGACGAACTACAGGATGTTATAGTAGCAGTATAAAAATGGCAAGTGATATGCACCACAGCCAAGAATTTCATTGTAGTAGAAAAGGAGTGAAACCTTGTACATTGATTGGTGAATGAATGTCCAGAATTGAGTGACAAACTGGGTAGAATATGCCGAAACGGCTTGAGTTCTAAGACAGACTGTTAACGACCAGGTCAAGCATACCTATTGGTGAGATATCAGTGTAAAGGTTAAAGGCTGATTTAAAAATAACATATGATGACGCAAGGGGATTTATAAGAAGCAACAATAAAACCAAGTGCATGGGAAGGTATCCCCGGTCAACAAATGCCCGCAGAAGTCGGATGTGTCGGCCTAACGGCGCAAGAACGCAGCTCTGCTGTAAACAGGGAAAACGCAATCACATCCGAAAAACACTCGGATGAACGCAGAAGAAGAAGAAGAAAAACCAAGTGTAAATTAGAATATCCAGGCCACCAGAAACATGATGCATATTACCAACCCAACCTAAAAGAACAAATTAGAATCTTCAGAGAACCGACAAGCCACAACAGATGGGGGAATACCACACGTTTAATAAAGACAGGAGATACTGATGAATGTAACTGTGTAACTGGTACACCGACAGCTAAACATTTGTCGCAAAAGTATCCAACATATGCAGAACAGAGAAAATCATTTTGGCCTACACTCGCTCCATTAGAGGGCAAACTGTATGGGGATATCAACAAGCTTCAGTTGATTGCTGCTTTCTTTGGATTCATTCATATTGAAGTCTGAAGGTGACTCACGAATAAGAAGATATTCGACACTTATTATTTCTATCAGTTCAGAACTATGACACATCTACTTTACTACGTATTGTTTCACAACTGGGGGGGGGGGGGGAGAAGTTCATCCACTTGCACTCTGCAGTCAACACAGCTGATTTTCTGTTGTCTTGTTTTAGCGTTCGCTCAATCTTAACACAAGCGTAGTCCATGCATGGGTCACAACTTCTAGTGCACTGGAGTAATTTTTGCGTATGGAGTAGCTTTTCTTATTACCAGTGTCCCTCGCCATCAGGCGAACCCACTCCGTCTTCAGAGGTACATGCAATTTACGTTCATAAGACAAGGTCGAGAGGTCAACCTTTTAGTCCAACTGACAAATGAAGGGGTTGAACGCGCTCCCTCGATATCAGAACACCGGGTGTTTAAAAGCTAGCGATCCAGTTTCACAACTGGAGGAAAGTCCATTTCACGGCCTTTCTGTAGTCAATGAATATGATCACGAGAGGTATGTTTCGTACAATCACTGCCGTACAATAAAACTTAGCTTCCATCTGCTTCTTTGGTGCCTGTATCTAAGCACGGGGAAAAGAAGTCTCGTACCAGGCTTCTGCTGTGGGTCAGTATGGAATGAGTTCCAATTCCAATTCCAATTTTCCACACACACAAAATTCCAAATTCGGTCTCGTCTAACCTGCGTCCTCAGCGGTGGTTATTGTTGAGAGCCGTGGTTGTGTGGATTGTTAGTCCTAATTCCTATTGATTTTGTTGGTTCCGCTCTGTTCGTCGGATGGATTTGTTTTGTGCAATCTGTTTGTTTTCTTTGTCTTGTGTTGGTCCTGATAAAGACCGGTCCTTGGTCGGGTCTACCGGGGCCCGCCTTCTTTCGTTTGTTGGCTTCTTTTCTCTATTAGCACTGTTACGTGCTTGTCGCTTCTTGTGTTATTCTCATCGGGACTGGTCCCGGTCATGTCCAGTCTTCATAAAAACTCGTTGTAGGCAAAGGCAGGGAATTCACATGCAAGCCTCAAGCCGTCCCCCCGGTCAGCGGCCCTAACTCCTTTATGTTTGTTGTTTGGCGTTTTTCATCATCACGTGTGGGTTTGATGTAGCATCAAGATGACCCGGTCTCATCCTAGTTCAGGTGCTCTGCCGGAAGAGCCAACCCTTCTCCCTGCCAGTCACCCTCTTTTTTTTTTATGCACATAGTTTTTTTTTAGTTTTTTTTATTAAAAATTTTTTTTTTTTTTTTATAAACCATGAAAACATGCACACATACATACAAAAATACATATATACATACATATATATATATATATATATATATATATATATATATATATATATATATATATATATATATATATATATATATATATATATATATATATATATATATATATATATATATATATATATATATATATATATAGTGTAGGGAGGTTATACTGTCTTCCCTGTTCTGCATAGGAACTGTCTGGGTTGTTGATTATGTGCAGGCACTCCGAAATTGTCATTGATTTCCCAGTTTTGACGAAGTGATCTCTCAGGTCCCTTCGCTCTCTGTTGTACTTGTCGCATACTAGTAAGTAGTGTTCGATGGTGTTGTTTTCTCGGCACTCTCTGCAGAATGGGTTTTCTCTTGTGTCTTTCCAATTGTCTAGTCTGATTCTCCACAGCTGTCTGTTTGCCAGTGCTTTCATGTTGGTTTTGACTTGTGGCTTCTATCTGGGTTCACCCAGTACTTGTTATGCATGACGACCTTTAGCGCTGTCTCGCCACTGTTTCCTCCATTCCTTGAGAATGTAGTTTTTGACTATATTCTTCCCTTCTACTTTACCTAGACCTGTGCAGATTTTATTATTGCTGGTTATTCCTCGTTTCGCCGCTCTGTCTGCCTGTTCGTTTCCCGGGATACCCCTGTGAGCTGGTATCCATCCCAATGCTGACTTGGCATCGCATGTACCTGAGGTCTGTGGCTGTCGCTAGTATCTCCTCTTTTATGTCGGGTCTGTTGCTTCTATTGAAGTTCCCGAGCGTTTGTACTGATGGCAGGGAGTCTGTTAATATACACACTCTCAGTGGTAGTTTTTCGGCTGCGATCTCTAGGCCTTTCATTATGGCTACCAGTTCGGCCGTGCATACTGATGTCTGGTCTGTTAGTTTGAACTGTTTCCTCTTCTTCCAGTCTGGGACCACTACTCCTGCTCCTACCTCTCCCTGTTCGTTCTTGGACCCACCTGTGTATATTATGAGGTTGTCCTTACTGATTTCATGTATGTATTCCTCGGCCGAGTCTCTTGCATCTGTGTCCTCCGTGCCCTTCGTGATGGACTTTGTTAGATTACAGTCAGTGAATGGGACTGTAAGTTCCCATGGTGGGATTGTTAGCTTGAACCGCCTTGTCTGTTTCAGGGTCTCTGCTAGCTCCATTTCTTCCTTCATCTTCTCTGCTGCTTCCCATCCTGCCGGTCTTTGCAGTTTTACTATTGGGATGCCCCCCCCCCCTTTTTTTTGTTGTTGTTGTTGTCACTGAACGTTTGGTAACCCCGGGTGGTTTTTGTCTTGAGCTACCTTTAGCCAGTAGTTATACGTCAGCTGTTTACGCCTCAGACTCAGTGGAAGTACACCCAGTGCTACCTCCATGGCTTCTCTGGATGTACATTTTCCAGCACCCAAGATGATGTTTAGTGCTTGGGTCTGTATGGTGTCTAGCTTCCTCTTGTTGGCTTCTGATGCTGAGTCGTACACAATGCTGCCGTATTCTATCTTGCCCCTGATAAATGCTTTATAGAACATCAGCATTGTTTGGGTGTGGGCACCCCAACCGTTACCTTTTATCACCCGCAGTAGGTTGCTTGCTTTCTTGCATTTTTCTAACGTCTGGCTTATATGTTTCGACCAGTTCATCTGTTCGTCTAGGGTCATTCCTAGGAAGACTGTGCTATTTGTTCTGTTAACGGTTTCCCCTTTTATCTCTGTTTTCCAGTTCTTGTTATGATTTATCTTCTTCTTGCTGCTAAATACCATGCTGACCGTTTTATTGGTATTGATTTTAAAACCCCATTTGTCCATCCACGCTGTTAGCTTGATTATTTGTTTTTGAAGGGGTCCTCTTGTAGTCTTTGCCGCCTTGCCACTCCTCCATATGGCGCAGTCGTCCGCGAATTGAGATAGACATGTTTTCTGGTCTTGAATGTATGAAATGAGTTAGAACCACCACCTTTTATAGGCAGCAGTGCACGGAAAAATAGGTCACCAGCCTTTCCCTCCCGTAGAGAACGGCGAGGGCAGGCATCGAACCCTAGTCAGACCGCGCGTATGACATAACCTGCGTATCACCCACCCCTCCACCACCCCCCCCCCCCCCTGGCGTTTGCACTAGTGATGTTAGCGCATAATGGCTTTCAAAGCCATGATCTAAGATTACACGAAATAATCCTTAACATTTTACATCAATAAGGGGCCACATCTCTCCAACCAATTAGAAAGTCGAAAAGAGGCAATGGAGGTGTGGATATGCAGAAAATCTGTCGTATTTCGTGGAAACAAAAACAATCAAATATAGGGTTTCTAGAAACACTGGGAATGAAAAGAGAATTGATGACAGAAATAAAAAAGAGGCAAGTGAAATATATCGGCCACGTTAAAACATATAACACTCTTATAAAAAAACATACTGGAGGGTAAAGGTGAAGGCAAGTGGGCAAGACGTAGACAACGATACAAGTGGAAAGATAACATCAAGAGATGGTCGAATAGCGGTCTGACAGAATATACAGTCAGGGTGAGAAATAAACAGTGTTGGGCATCCACTGCAGCCAACCTGTATTGTGGAGCTGGCACCTGATTGATTAATATATCTATCAAATTCATCCGTCAAGTACAAGATAAAACATACATTTAAAACATGCAATCTAGAATTGGATAATACCAGATATCTTTGTCAAAGCGAAAAAAAGAGTTCTTAATATCTATATCGAGCTAATTCTGAAGTGAATCAGAGACAATTGACAGATCAGCGAGGAATTACTTAGAAAAACTCCTGACTGTCCAAGTTTTACAAAGAATGATGAGAACTAGATGAACGGATAAAAAGCGTAATAAAGATATCTTAAAGAAGTTAATTCACACAGAGAACTGGTTACTCGCATACGAAGAGAACAGTCGCACATGCATAGGGCACATCATGAATTGGCGAAAACTGGAGCACTTCGTGACAATGGAAAAGCTGGAGGAGAGGAGAAGCAGGGGTAGATCGAAAAAGAAGATGCTGGAATGTTTGATGTCATGGCATGAAAGAACATCGGTGTCGCGAGATTGCCATGAGTTAAACAGATAAATATTCCCGACGTTTGCTTGGCGTGTATTTTCAGCACCATTATTGTACTAACTGGAAAAACACCGCGGATGTCAAAATCTCAGGACAATATTTGTAGCTGCACGTGTACATCTATAACGGATTTGGAACGGTCGGTGTTGATGGTGACAGGTCCTGGCATCGCCTTGATTAGTTTGTCTACATTTGAATGTAAATGGAAGCAGTGGGGTCAGCCCATCTACACATTTGGTGTTGAGTGAGAAGGAAGGGATACACCGAGTTGGCAGTTCATTACCAGTTAGAATCACATATATTGTCACCACGGAACAGAAGATTGACAAGTTTGTCAACATTTGAATGCAGATGGAAGCCGTGAGATCACAATGGCAGATGTAAAACGGAAGTACTTAGTAGGGAGAAAACAGTACATATGTCAATTCTTGGTTTCCGGAACATGAAGAGTTTGACGGGGTTATTTGCAACTGTTTGTTGGAAGTCGTCATAAAATTCGCTGGTTTGTTTTGAGAATCTTAACAATTACTGACAACTTTGACAGGATTTAAGCCCGGAAAAATAGATCCTTGCAAATGGTTGATATGTCCAAATAACACCTGTGTGGGGGAGAAGAGGATAAAGTCACGTGGACAACTTTGGTAGTTTGCCATATAAACTCTAGTTGTGACCAGCTAGGGAGGACTTGAAATTATGCTTTAGTCAGAGTGCCAGGGCACGGCAGCGCCTAGTGGAAATAATATCTACCGTGTGTTAATTAGTGACTTAATTTTACACGTGCCTATAATGGCAGATGTAGATATGATTGATAGGACTGCAGTGGTGCCATTTAAGGTTCCCTACCAGATCCAAGGAAGCTCAATAAAGTTTTGGGAAGGAAGAAAATCCCAGTCTGAAGAACACCAGTTCGGCAATCAATAAAGATTGCTTACAGACGTGATTAAAAGCTAGAGGGAGGTTGATTCACCCAACATAGTGAAGATTACAGTTGCACCATACAGCATTAAACAGTGGTAACGAACCGAGAACCGGTTAAGAGTAACTAGTGTTAGTACAGTAACAATTAACATTAGTAATTAGCACTTGCGGACTGAATGGTTCGATGTGCAACGAGGATGATCTGTCGACTAACACTTAACTTTACTAACTGTGTAAACACTAGAAAAGAACTTGTGCAGTTGGTTAGAGAACATTAGGAACGGACATTGTGTAGAGTGAATCCGGTCCATAAGTAACTGTTCATACCACCGGTGTCTATTTCTCATGTTCATGAAATGGGATTACCAGAGGTCTACAGAAGCAAAGCAGTATCCGGCAGGATGGTTCCGGCAACGGGTGAGACGTACTTGTTCTGACGTAACGTGCTGTGGTCTATCTTTGCTGTGATCAGCGGACTGATCTGATGTCTGAGAGTCAGATTCTCTACACTTTATAGAACACGTCACACATTTTCTTCGCATACACGTCTCATACACGTTACACTTTTATTTTAATAAATTAATCTTTATTAATTTCTAGAAGTAAGAGTTGTTGAGTATGTTGCGTTGGGGAAGTATGAGAAGGGGGCATAGTACGACAGTGTGAGAGTGATAGGAAAAGGTGTCCATAGGCTGATGGAGTGTGTTGGACGGAAGCTGGTGGATTCTCCAGAATATTGAGGGGAAAAAAAAATAATATTATAATGTGGGTGTCGGATCTCCTCACTCCAGGGACGACACTTTAAAGGAGGACACGACATTATTGGGGGCTCGTACGGGATATTTGGACAGTGGGATCTCTCGTAAACGTGATCTTTGGACAGCGGGATCTATCGTAAACGTGATCTTTGGACAACGAGATCTCTCGTAAACGGGATCCTTGGACAGCGGGATCTCCCGTAAACGGAATCCTTGGACAGCGAGATCTCCTGCAAGCAGGAACGTTTGACAGGGGGATCTTCTGACAACGGGGTCTTTTGACACGGGATCCTTAGTTATAAGAGGGAGATATCATTTTGGAGAATCCAGCTAGAGTGAATGTGGATAGGGGTTAGGATTAATATCTTACCTGTTCACACTTCACACGTCTGCATAGGTCTGTGGTCCTGATTCTACTCTTGTCACTGAGTGAATGTACTGTGTGTGGTAATATCGAGATTTATAGTACTTGTTCATATATCGGTATAGTAATTTGCAGTTATATTGTACTAGACCTGCTAGCTTACCTCTCTGTATAATGGCCACCCCTAAACTTAGCACGTTAGAATTAAAGGAAAGGGGGGAAGAAATGGGATTGGCGGGGTCTGCTCTAACGGATTACATACAGGAAGTGGAGAGAGAGTATCGTCAAGCAGAAAGGGATGATCGAAAGGCCGAGCTGGAATTGAGAAGGATGGAGTTGGAACAAGCAGCTAAGAAATTGGAAGCTGAGCAAGCAGCTAGGAAATTGGAAGCTGAGCAAGCAGCTAGGAAATTTGAAGCTGAGCAAACAGCTAGGAAACTAGAAGCTGAACAGGAAGCACAGAAAAGGGAGCACGAGTACCGGATGAGGGAACTCGAGTTGAAGAGTCAATCTAATGGAGAAACTGAGGGAGCAGTTGGAGGTTCCTCCATCCCAGGATCAACACCAGTAGGTGGACATGGGTACCATGCTATGAAGTTTCCTTTAGCGGTCTACGAGGAGGACAAAGAGAAGATTGACCAATACCTTCAACGCTTCGAGGCTATGTCAGTTGCTATGGGTCTGGAGCGTAACAAATGGAATCTTAAGCTATCCCAGGGATTACGCGGGACAGGATACGAGGTTTATACTCGCCTGCCACCAGGACATGAGAACAATTATGATGAATTAAAGACGGCTCTGCTGAAACGATTCGAGGTTACATCGCATACCTACCGGAAAAAATTTCGAGCAGCGAAACGAGAACCGGGAGAGTTGTTTGCCGCCTACAGTTTGCGTCTTAAATCTTATCTCCATAAGTGGATGGATTTGGCTGGGTTCGCACATGACTATGAGAGTCTGGAAGAGCTCATGGTGGTCGACCAGCTGAAGAAGCAAATGTCTAAACCTCTCAGGACGTTCCTGGGAGAACAAGGAGCGGAACGTATTGACCTCGTGAATAAATTAGCAGAACGGTTCGTCGAGGTACATGGGGAGGCAGGGGAAAACCTTTCCACCAACACCAAAAGTCAAGAGAAACATGACAAGAAGAAAGCCAAAAACTCAGGAACAAAAAAGTGGGAACCTTATGTGAAAAAATCAGAGGATAGTTCAGAGAAGAAGAAGGAGGGAAGCAAGAGCACCTCAAGCTCTACACCTAAACGACCGTGGTCGGAGAAGTGGTGTTCAATTTGTAAGTCACCCTCTCACAATACGAGGGACTGCAAATCGAAGGCTAAGAACCCTCATTTTGCAGCATGTCAAGTGACTTCCAAGGAGGTTGTCACGGAAAATGCCAAGGTCAACAAGGAAGCTCGCCACCAGGAGAGCTCATTCAAGTCCGACAATAGAAAATCTAGGACAGGGAAATGGTGCAACGAATGCAAGTCAAACACGCACAATGCTATTGACTGCAGGGGAAAGTCAGGAGACACTCAATTCGTCGTGTGCTCAGGAAAACCTAAGGTGGAGCCCACCGAACAGGTCGAGACCGAGGAAGAGACTCCAGACCAGGAAAAACCACCTGTAGTGGAATTGGTAGAGGTTAACGGTCGTCAAGTGGAGTGTTTATACGACACAGGACTGGACGGGGAGGCCGTGATTTCTGCGGATCTAGTACATCCAGAACAATTCACAGGTGAAACCTTGGATATACAGCCTGCACAGAAGAGTGCTGTAGTCATGAAGTTGCCCATTGCTAATGTGGAGATTCGGTCACGGTACGTCACCGGCACCATCAAGGCCGCTGTATTGACCGATCCCATTTTTCCAGTCATCCTAGGTTGCCGGTATGTCTTTCTGGGAATGCCCAGGGAGCCTATTCATATGGGAGCAATGCAGACTCGCTCTCAGGCGAAAACGGAAGAGGCAGACGCAATTGTGACTAACCCAATGCCGGGGGAACTACGAACTGCCCAGAGTGAGGATGATACTTTACGTCCTTGCTACAAAAAGCTGCAGAAAAGTGCTGATCCACCAGGACGGGGGCAGTACTACATGAAGAATAGGATACTCTACAGGAGAGCAGGAAGGGGAGACAACCTATACGGTCAGTTGGTCGTCCCAAAAGCTCATCGGTCCCAGATTCTTCATATGGGGCATACCATCTCCTTTAGTGGACACATGGGTATTGCCGCCACCATGCAGCGGATTTCCTGCCACTACTATTGGCCGGGAATGACAGATGATGTGCGTCGGTATGTGAAGTCATGCCCTGAGTGCCAGAGGGTGGCACCGAAACACTGGACAGCACCGGTGATGTTGGGTGAGATGCCCATCATGAACTCTCCTTTCGAGAGGGTAGCCATCGATATCGTGGGTCCACTTCCCAGGACTAGGAAGAGGAACATGTATATACTCACAATGGTGGATTGCTGTACAATGTGGGGTGAGGCTATACCGTTGACCACGATTGACTCGAAAAGAGTGGCGGACGCACTGATGGAGGCCTTTACCAGATTAGGCTTTCCGGATCAAATTCTGACGGACAATGGATCTCAGTTTTGTGGAAAACTCATGGAGGAGGTATTTAGGGTGTTTCACTCTAACCACATACATACCAGCCCTTACCACCCTCAAGCCAATGGACAAGTAGGAGCGTTTCAACGGCACGTTGATGACAATGCTCAGGAAATTAGCGCAGGAAAAACCTGATAGGTGGGATGAATATATCCCAGCAGCACTTTTTGCCTATCGGGAAGTTCCTCATGGCTCAACAGGACTACCACCCGCTACGTTGCTGTTTGGTCGTCCAATCAAAGGACCGTTGGAAGCCATGTTGAGGAGTTGGACTGAAGAGGGGACGTCAGAAGAAGTGATCTCATCCTATCAATACGTGGAGGAACTGAAAGAAAAACTCCACAAGGGATGGACTCTGGCAAATCAAAACTTGAAAAAGGCCAGGAAAAGACATGCGGCTTACTACAACCGTAGGTCTAAAGAAAGATCTCTAGAGGTGGGAGATACAGTCTTGTTGCTACTCCCAACGGGAAACAACAAACTGGAGATAGGTTGGCAAGGACCATTTCCCGTGGAAAGGGTGATATCCAGAACCAACTATCAGATCCGGATCCGGGGAAAGTCGAAGATTTTCCATATCAATCTCTTGCGGAAATACGAAGAGAGACCCGGAGACAAGGCAGCTCACCTCATGGCAATGGCAGTTGCAGTGGAGACAGAAGTGGGAACCAGCGAGGGCAGGGAATATCCCTTAGTACACCAGGAAACCTATAGGGATGTACAAGTGAACCCTGATCTGACCTCCCAGGAGAGGGAAAGGATAACCCAGGTTCTCAAGTCTCATAAGGAGATACTGACTGATAAACCTGGACGAACGAGGTTGGTGGAGTTTGAGATGACTTTGACCACACAGGAGCCGGTTCGTCAGAAGGTTTACCCAGTGCCATTCTCTAAAGAAAAGGCCCTGGAGGAGGAAATAAAAAAATTGCTGGAGGATGACGTGATTGCACCATCCACATCCCCATACAATGCGGGGGTAGTTTTGTTACGCAAACCAAGTGGAGAACACAGGTTGTGTATAGATTACCGACTGCTGAACAGTCATACACAGTTTCAGGTGGAACCTTTGCCGAATCCAACTCAGCTATTCGCTAGGCTCCATAAGGCTCGGTACTTTTCAAAGGTGGATCTGAGTCGGGGGTACTATCAGATACCAGTCAAACCGGAGATTCGACCACTGTTAGCTTTCAGTACACCCAGTGGACACTACGAATTCAAGGTCATGCCCTTTGGACTTAGCAATGCACCTAGTGTGTTTACACGCATGATGAGGACTTTACTAGATCCGTTACAGGATCCGTCCATCATCTCATTTATGGATGATATTCTGATTTCCAGTGACAGCCTGGATGACCACTTACAATCCTTGGAGAGAGTGTTTAATAGGCTCAAGGAAGCAGGGCTTACTGCTCGTCCAACCAAGTGCATGATTGGTTACCAGACTCTGGAATTTCTAGGTCACACCATCACTCCAGGACACATTGTTCCAGAAGAGAAGAACCTGGAGAAAATCAGAAATGCACCAAGGCCAAAAACGAAGAAGGATGTGCGATCTTTTCTCTCGTTGTGTGGGTTCTACCACAAATTTATCCCACATTTCACGGAACTGGGAGCTCCGTTGACCGAAACCTTGAAAAAGGGATTCCCGGATCAAATCATTTGGACACCAGAATGTGAGAATGCCTATAGTCAGTTAAAGGAGGCCTTGGTCAGCAAACCTGTATTACAGCTCCCTGACCTTTCCAAACCATTTGTGTTGAGAACGGATGCGAGTGGGATTGGAATTGGAGCCGCTTTGTTACAGGAAGGAAAAGACGATGCTTCGGTTTTGAAACCTGTGGCATACGCAAGTAAGAAACTTCTACAGGCGGAGAGGAATTATTCAACCGTCGAGAGAGAATGCTTGTCCCTCGTATGGGCAGTGCAAAAATTTCAGCCATATTTGTATGGAGTTAAGTTTCGGGTTCAGTCGGATCATCAGCCCCTGATGTTCCTGGCTACTTCTCAGAAGCTCAACGCACGTTTGATGCGGTGGTCGTTGTTACTTCAACCGTATAATTTCACAGTAGAGTACATTCCTGGGAAGGAGAATGTTGGAGCGGATTTCTTGTCAAGACACCCAGCTCCTGAAGAAGAGGAATGAATTATCTGGATTTAACTCATGGTGGAGGAGAGTGAGATGGACTACTCTCTTAAGAGGGGGCCTATGTCGCGAGATTGCCATGAGTTAAACAGATAAATATTCCCGACGTTTGCTTGGCGTGTATTTTCAGCACCATTATTTTACTAACTGGAAAAACACCGCGGATGTCAAAATCTCAGGACAATATTTGTAGCTGCACGTGTACATCTATAACGGATTTGGAACGGTCGGTGTTGATGGTGACAGGTCCTGGCATCGCCTTGATTAGTTTGTCTACATTTGAATGTAAATGGAAGCAGTGGGGTCAGCCCATCTACACATTTGGTGTTGAGTGAGAAGGAAGGGATACACCGAGTTGGCAGTTCATTACCAGTTAGAATCACATATATTGTCACCACGGAACAGAAGATTGACAAGTTTGTCAACATTTGAATGCAGATGGAAGCCGTGAGATCACAATGGCAGATGTAAAACGGAAGTACTTAGTAGGGAGAAAACAGTACATATGTCAATTCTTGGTTTCCGGAACATGAAGAGTTTGACGGGGTTATTTGCAACTGTTTGTTGGAAGTCGTCATAAAATTCGCTGGTTTGTTTTGAGAATCTTAACAATTACTGACAACTTTGACAGGATTTAAGCCCGGAAAAATAGATCCTTGCAAATGGTTGATATGTCCAAATAACACCTGTGTGGGGGAGAAGAGGATAAAGTCACGTGGACAACTTTGGTAGTTTGCCATATAAACTCTAGTTGTGACCAGCTAGGGAGGACTTGAAATTATGCTTTAGTCAGAGTGCCAGGGCACGGCAGCGCCTAGTGGAAATAATATCTACCGTGTGTTAATTAGTGACTTAATTTTACACGTGCCTATAATGGCAGATGTAGATATGATTGATAGGACTGCAGTGGTGCCATTTAAGGTTCCCTACCAGATCCAAGGAAGCTCAATAAAGTTTTGGGAAGGAAGAAAATCCCAGTCTGAAGAACACCAGTTCGGCAATCAATAAAGATTGCTTACAGACGTGATTAAAAGCTAGAGGGAGGTTGATTCACCCAACATAGTGAAGATTACAGTTGCACCATACAGCATTAAACAGTGGTAACGAACCGAGAACCGGTTAAGAGTAACTAGTGTTAGTACAGTAACAATTAACATTAGTAATTAGCACTTGCGGACTGAATGGTTCGATGTGCAACGAGGATGATCTGTCGACTAACACTTAACTTTACTAACTGTGTAAACACTAGAAAAGAACTTGTGCAGTTGGTTAGAGAACATTAGGAACGGACATTGTGTAGAGTGAATCCGGTCCATAAGTAACTGTTCATACCACCGGTGTCTATTTCTCATGTTCATGAAATGGGATTACCAGAGGTCTACAGAAGCAAAGCAGTATCCGGCAGGATGGTTCCGGCAACGGGTGAGACGTACTTGTTCTGACGTAACGTGCTGTGGTCTATCTTTGCTGTGATCAGCGGACTGATCTGATGTCTGAGAGTCAGATTCTCTACACTTTATAGAACACGTCACACATTTTCTTCGCATACACGTCTCATACACGTTACACTTTTATTTTAATAAATTAATCTTTATTAATTTCTAGAAGTAAGAGTTGTTGAGTATGTTGCGTTGGGGAAGTATGAGAAGGGGGCATAGTACGACAGTGTGAGAGTGATAGGAAAAGGTGTCCATAGGCTGATGGAGTGTGTTGGACGGAAGCTGGTGGATTCTCCAGAATATTGAGGGGAAAAAAAAAATAATATTATAATGTGGGTGTCGGATCTCCTCACTCCAGGGACGACACTTTAAAGGAGGACACGACAATCGGTATCAGACATGATTGGCAGGACACGAGACAGAAGACTATGGACAGACACGATCACCGACGCCACACGTCATGGACTATACAAAGAAGTCTCAGATAAATCATGCGTAGAATTGTTCGAACGTATAATGTGTTACTAACGTACTATAGACTGACACCAACCATCACTAAGGAGCACAGAAACAACCATGAAGTGACTAGCCCCATTGCCTTATTTCCGCCTATCATTTCATGCTGGATAATGCACGGTTTTGTTGGCGTACACACACCACAAGATGCAGGGCAAAGCATTCTCATGATCCCCCTCAGCGCTGGATCATTGCATGCTGCAGAAGCAGCCAGAAGCGGACACCCGTTTTCGTAGTCCATGCAGATATCCTCGCCTTTACCGCAGAAATTGCACGTCTTCGTGCACGACGCCATCATAACTGTCAATTTGTTTGAGCATATATTACCATCTTGCAGCTTCAGATCCTCACAATCATCACGCACATCATAACATGATTTTGTATCCAGCAGCTCTGTTCGTACTGGCTTCGGCGGGGTTGGTTCTTTGTCTATGGAAGAACACAGAACCAAGGGATCGTTGACAGCTTGCGAATCACACCAGCAAGAACATCTTGCCGCACCCTTGTATTCTTTAAAAAACACAAAGCCATTGTGAGTACAGCTTTTGTCTGGGCATCCCATAACCGATGAACAGTTATACATTATGTTAGCTAACTTAATGTCCTTGAACGACATACCCTGACGCTGACCAATCTTATCTTGATAAGTGGGGTCCAGGGTTGTAATGGAACCAGGAAGAGCATCATTCCCGTAGTGCATAACACTGGTATAATCATAAGGGATGTCATACGTGTTGATAACGGTGTTGTTATATTTCACAAAGTCAGATTTGTACCGTTTGGGCACTGCATTGTCGTTAACTGCGATGTAATCATCCCGATCCGGTCGCATGTGCTCGTGATACCAACCGACAGCATGGCCAATCTCATGAACAATGGTTCCTTTTTTTCTGCATCGTGGCGATAGCACCAGCTGTTGCGGTTTTGTCTTCATACCGAACTCAGAGTAAGATTTGATGTGACCACCCATGAATTGTATGCGCTGTCGATGACTTCTGTCCTCTATAAAGTCCAGACAAGTATATTTCTCCCATTCTTGAATAGCCTTTTCAATAATTGCCCTGTCTTTATTGATAGAGTCTGTAATTTCGTAATACACTGTACAGTTTGTCCATCTAGTGTTTGTATCTCGGGCAGCTTTCCTTTTTTGGCGCGATGTGTTGGAGGTTGTGTACAGATTCTTGTATTGTTGGAGAGTCAGCAGCATATCCAGCTCTGCCAAAATCATCAATTTCCCATCTGGCATGATATGAAGCAGATCAAACATTTCCGCATCTGCAGCAGCGGCAATTATTTGTTTCTTGATAGACTTGTTGACAGACAAGTCGATAGACTTGCACATTACAGTCCCCTGTTAATAAAAGCAATAAGAAAGTAGTTAGTCAGGTCTTTTTCACAAATGACTGAGCTACCTTGTAACAGTAGACGATACTGTCTGTTTTCTGTTAAGGCCAAATGTTGGGCGGCGCTCACCAAACCCGACACCACATATTGTGCCAACATCTTCAGGCGAAGGTTCCAATTTGGAAGGGTGAAATCCTTATCCTAGTGCGAGAAAATGCAGCCTAAAAACTAAATGTCATAGCACGGCAGACAAAGCCTTAACCCTGTGAACCCGACGCGCCGGTATACCGGCTTTCACGTGTTTTCTGTTTACATCTCACTATTACTCGGTAACCAGCCGACTAACAGGTATCCAGCTTACAGCTAGACATGGCTACCATGTTCAAGGTCACTCTCCTGCCGAAGATTTAAAATGTTTTCGATTGTTGATGGGGTTTTTGGCCAAAATAAGCTGTGAAAATGTAAATTGATGTAGAAACAGTATGGATTGTGTGGAAGGAAAGGGTGCAAACAATCCAATATATATATATATATATATATATATATATATATATATATATATATATATATATATATATATATATATATATTTATATATATATACACTAGCTGACCCGGCCCGGCTTCGCCCAGACCCTGGTGGGGAGCATCTCATTTAATTCATATAAGTAGTCATATAAGCTCCCGTTTCCGTTCCCGACTATCTGTCTGTCTGTCTGTCTGTCTGTCTGTCTGTCTGTCTGTCTGTCTGTCTGTCTGTCTGTCTGTCTGTCTGTCTGTCTGTCTGTCTGTCTGCCTGCCTGCCTGCCTGTCTGTCTGTCTGTCTGTCTGTCCGTCCGTCCCTCCCTCTCTGTCTGTATGTTTGTCTGCCTGCCTGCCTGTCTAATCATTTATTGGTTGCAGTTAGAACAACCTTAGATAAACGAAGACCAACTTACAAAAAGCATTAGAAAGAGCACTTGAAAGATCTTTACATCTTCCCCCAACAATTAACTTGGGTAAATGGAGCGGCGGCAGCAGCAGCAGCAGCAGCAGCAGAAGAAGAAAAAGGAGGAGTAGGAAGAGGGAGGAGGAAATGGAAGATGGAGGAGGGAGGAGGAGGGAGGAGGAGGGAGGAGTAGGAGGGATTAGGAGGAGGGATTAGGAGGAGGAGGGAGGAGGGGGAGGGAGGAGGAGGGAGGAGGAGGGAGGAGGAGGTAGGAGGAGGGAGGAGGAGGAAGAGGGAGGAGGAGGGAGGAGGGAGGAGGAGGAGGGAGGAGGAGGAGGGAGGAGGAGAGATGAGGAGGGAGAAGGAGGAGGGAGGGGAGGAGGAGGAGGAAGAGGGAGGAGGAGCGAGGAGGAGGGAGGAAGAGGGGGAGGAGGAAAAGGGAGGAGGAAAAGGGAGGAGGAGGGAGAAGGAGGAGGAGGAAGAGGGAGGAGGAGGGAGAAGGAGGAGGGAGGAGGAGGAAGGAGGAGGAGGGAGGAGGGAGAAGGAGGGGAGGAGGAGGGAGAGGGAGGAGGAGGGAGGAAGAGGGAGGAGGAGGAGGAGGGAGGTGGAGGAGGGAGGAGGAGGGAGGAGGAGGGATGAGGGAGAAAGGAGGAGGTAGAGGGAGGAGGTGGAGGGAGGAGGGAGGAGAGAGGAGGAGGAGGGAGACGGAGGAGAGAGGAGGAGGGAGGAGGAGAGGGAGGAGGGGGAGAAGGGAGGAGGAGGGAGGAGGAGGGGGAGAAGGTAGGAGGAGGAGGAGGGAGGATGAGGGGGAGGATGGAGGAGGGAGGAGGAGGAAGAAGAGAGGAGGAGAAGGGAGGAGGAGGGCGGAGGGGGAGTGATTAGGAGGAGGAGGGAGGAGGAGGAGGGAGGATGAGAGCGAGGAGTAGGGGGAGGAGGTAGGAGGAGGGAGGAAGATGAAGAGGGAGGAGGAGGGAGGAGGAGAAAGAGGATGGAGGAGGAGGGAGAGGGAGGAGGGGGAGGGTAGGAGGAAGAGGGAGGAGGGGGAGGGTAGGAGGAAGAGGGTAGAAGGAGGAGGAGGGGAGAGGAGGAGGAGGGGATGAGGATTATAACGCATATGCCTGTAGATAACTGTCTGTCTGTCTGTCTATCTGTCTGTCTGTCTATCTGACCCGACGTGGCTTCGCCCAGCTCCTGGCGGGGAGCGTCTCATTAAATTCATACAACAAAAAAAAAGTAACTTAAAAGAATGTCCTTCCACACACCATCCATTATTTTTAATGAAAACTGTTGTTAATCACCTACATGACTGTAGATAACTTCTTTAATCATAAAAAGATTATTTACAATGTTATTGCAATGTTATGCATTATGCATTATTTTTATGAAAACTTTGAAAATGCCTTAAAGATTATATCATTATTTATTATAACTCATATGCCTATAAATAACTATAGATAAAGAGTTTATAAATCTTTGAAAACGATGCAACAGTATGACTATAAATTATATAGCAATGTTATTAAAGTTATGCCCCTTGAAATAACTTTTCTAGAGTTAAGTCCCATTGCTATATAGAAATTATAATGAAAAATGAAATATTAAATAATAAGTAAGTAGCCGATTTTACACTAAAAAAATATGACAGCGGGAATGAGAGGAGGACGTGTAGAAAATTTCATCTCAATCGGATGGACCGTTCGCGAACGCATAAAGGACATACATACAGACAGACAGTCTCTTTTATATATATAGATATATATATTCTTCTTCTTCAGCGTTCCGAGCCATTGAGGTTCTTTGCTGCATATACAATACATCTCCATTCGTCTCTCTGGTTGACCTTCTCTTGCCAGTCATTGATTCCAAGTGCTTGTAGGTCTGTATATATATTATCTCTCCACCGTCTTCTTGGTCTACCTCGGGGTCTACGGTCATTTATTTCCTGAGTGTAAGCGAGCTTTGTGTCCCTATTATCTTTCATTCTTTCTATATGCCCCAGCCATTGTAGTATATTAGCCTTCATGATACCAGAGATTAGCGGACACTTAAAACAGATCATAAATGTCTTTGTTACTTCTTCTTTTCCACTCTCCACTTTGTGTATCCCTAATGGGTCCAAAGATGCATCTTAAAACTTTGTTCTCAAAGGTTTGTAGCAAGGCTTCATCTCCTTTCGTTGTACTCCAGGTCTCAGAGCCATACAGCACAACTGGTCTAATCAGTGTTTTGTATATTGTGATCTTGGTGTTACGAGATAGCGCATTTGATTTTAGTAGATGTTGTAGTGCATAGTATATCTTATTTCCAGAATTGATTCTAGTTTGTATTTCTTCCCTTATGATGTTGGAGTAGTTGAAGATTGTACCCAGGTATTTGTATGTTTCCGTTCTTTTAATGGTCACATTATCTATTTGTATGTGGCCAGAGTTTTTAGCCATTTCTTCTCTTGAAATTACCATATATTCTGTCTTATCTTGGTTGATAACCAGGCCCATCTGTTGGGCTTTTTCCTTAAAGTTAGTCAATATTTCCAATGTCTTTTGTTCATTTTCTCCTATAATATCTATAATCTATATCATCTGCATAACCAAGCAGCATGGATGTTCCTCCAATATCACATTCCTCCTTTACCCTCCTTACAACTTTCTCTAGAGTCAGATTGAAGAGTAGCGGCGATAGTGCATCACTCTGTTTCAAGCCAGATGTTATTTGGAAAGGGTCTTATTTCTTGCCTTTATATGTTACTATATTGTAAGTATCTTCCATGCATAGTCTGGTCATGTTGATTAACTTCCTTGGTATTCCAAATTACCGCATAGCATTCGATAGACTATTCATATGGACACTATCATAATCAATCAATCAATCATGTGCCATGCCGGAAAGCGTGGGCGCTCATGATTCGCAATTTCACTCGATCACCAGAGTCGTGGATCAGCTCACTATCATAAGCCTTTTTAAAATCCACAAAAATGTTATGGAGATTATATTCCCAATTTTTTTTGGCTATTTGTCGTTCAAAGGGTCTGTTCAAAGCACTAAAGAAGATTGGCTGCCCACCAACTCTTATGTCCATTGTGGAATCGTTCCACACAGGCATGAAGGGTATAATCAAGTTTGATGGCTCAACTTCAGAAGAGTTTGAAATCAAGAGTGGAGTTAAGCAAGGTTGTGCTCTATCCCCCACCCTCTTTGGGATATACTTTTCACTTCTACTGAAATATGCCTTTCGTGAGCAGGATGACGGTATATACATTCACTCACTCTCAGATGGTGGCCTCTATAATGCTCAGAGATTGAAGGCCAAGACCAAAATTAGCAGGGTACTAATCAGAGAGTTGCCTTTTGCGGATGATGCTGCGATTACGACCCACTCTGAGGAAGAATTACAACATCTACTATCTGCATTTTCCAATGCTTGTTCTGAATTTGGTTTAACAATTAACAAAAAGAAGACACAGATTATGTCACAAGGTGCACATGGTGTACCATCAATCTTTATTGACGACGCCGAACTGGAGATAGTAGACCATTTTACATATCTAGGATCAGAGGTAAATAGCAAATTATCCCTCGATCAGGAAATCAACATCAGGATTGGCAAGGCAGCAACAACAATGAACATGTTAGCACAAAGAGTCTGGGAGAACAGGAAGCTTACTGCCAAAACAAAAGTCCTCGTCTACCAAGCCTGTGTTCTTAGTACTCTTCTTTATGGCAGTGAAACCTGGACAACTTACTCACACCAAGAGAAACGTTTAAACAGCGTTCATATGCGGTGTCTGCGAAGAATACTTGGTATTAAGTGGCAAGACAAAATCACAAATACTGAAGTATTGGAAAGATCAGGTTGTGTGACGGTGTATTCCATGCTCAGTCTTCGTAGACTTAGATGGATAGGACATGTTAGGGGGATGGATGATGGTAGAATACCAAAGGACATCTTTTTTGGTGAATTACAGACGGGTAGGAGATCTCAGGGTCGGCCTCTACTACGATACAAAGATGTGTGTAAGCGGGACATGATTGATACAGGCATTGATAACGCACAATGGGAACACGTCGCCGCTGAACGTGTTGCTTGGAGGGCAACTATCAGAAATGGAATAAAGACAAAGGAGAAAATGATTGCAGATAAAGCACACACAGAGCGTGAGAGACGTAAGATGGTGCAAAATGGTGGAAATGACCATGTTTTCACATGCACCTACTGTGGGCAAACATTTGCAGCAAGAATTGGCCTTACCAGCCACACTCGCCACCGCCATGGATCGTAGTTATTATGCCTTTTTGAAGCACAATGCACCAAACTATCGTCTGTCAAGACGGAAAGGTGCCAATGAATGAATGAAATATCTGATCTATTGTTGATCTGTTTTGTCTAAAACCCGCCTGGTAGTCACCTAATATGTATTCTGAATATGGTTTTAGTCTATTTAGTAATACTGCGGATAGTATCTTATAGCTTGTGGACAGTAGTGATATTCCTCTATAATTTTCACACTGGAACTTGTCTCCTTTCTTAAAGATAGGTATCAATAATGACTCTTTCCAGTCATGGGGTAATTCTTCTGTCCTCCAGATTTTTATTATTAGTTCGTATAGCTTTAGATGTAATGCATGGCCACCTGCCTTTATAAATTCAGCAGCAATTCCATCAGCCCCAGTTGCCTTATTGTTTTTAAGTCGTGTGATTACATATAGGATTTCTTCAAATGGAGGTTCTTCAATTTGTGGTTCACACGTTAGAACCTCTTCATGTGGGAAAGTGTTACTTGGAGCTTCACGATAGGGGCTGAGTGGTCTCGAGAAACGGTGTCCGCCTCGAGTGCTAGAGGCTCCGGTGAGGACGGCGATTTTGTTTTTATTTTTTTGAAGTGAATCTTTGGAAAAATCTGCAAAAACGATGGCAAATTTATACTTTCCCCCAAAATTGCATAAATATGATTATTTTTTTAAAAAGTCACTTAGAAACATTTTATTCCTCCCTTAGAAACATGTTTCTTGTTGTTCATCAATGATTTGTTTTTCCAGTAATAATGTATTTTTCAGGTTGAAATATTGAAACGATATGCCAAAAATCGGGTTATGACCCGGGAACCCCAGGGTGCAAAGGGTTAAGTCTTGGTCGGCAACTGGTCTAGGATCGAAACTCCGACAGGTGGACAGTTAGAGCATTGCTTTGCTGATCCGAGAGCATCTGCAGTTTGTCTTGATCCAGATGTATTGGTGTTACCTTTCCTCTAGAGCAGGGGTCACCAAACTACGGCCCGCGGGCCGGATCCGGCCCGCGACGTCATTTCATCCGGCCCGCCGACAATACTTGAAATTGCTTGATATAACATATGGAACACGAGACACTGGGATACAATTTAAATGTAAATATCATGTTTGGAATAACAGGAAATTTTCTGGCTGCTATGTGTCTTACTGTATCTAGATTCTCTTGTTTATTGTAATATTTGCTTATCTCGCGCCATCCCAAGTCCTTCCCCGGCTCGTGGTAGCGCCGTCTACGCTCTGATATTACTATGGTTTCTATGGCCACACACACAACCACACACGCATCTTTCCCTCCCCAGGTGCGTCCGGCTGTCAACATAGGTTCGTGCTCCACACATATTTACTTGTTTTTGCCAGTCATCTATTTTATAGGTATGTGACAAGAATTTCTTTGTTTGATAGCGATAGGTAAGTGAAATACAAGTGTGAATAGAGGCAATAAAGTAGCAAACATAGCATAAAAATGCCATAGAAGCCTCGTGTTATTACTAAAATATTATCCCCAGCTCAGAAGAATTCTCAGGTCAAGGTGTTAATTGAGCTGGTCTCTATGCCAGTGTTTTTCAACCTTTCTGCTGGAGAAGTTTCTTACCCATATGTTTACGTTGCTCAAGGAACTCTGTGCGGTGATCCAAGTGTGTGTCCTACTTTATGTAACCACATGGGCAGAAATGTTCCATTTAGTCGATTTTCGTCTGTTTCGAAGGGGAACCCCGGCTTCGTATCCTCGGTAAGGTTCGAATCCTCGATAAGGTGTGGGCTTTTTTCTTTCGGGGGCTAAAAAAAAATCCTAACCAGCACAGTTCGCAGCGACTGCACTAGTCAGGTGGTCTTAATTCCTCAGGCCCGAAGATCACCTTGCCATACACCGCAAGGTAATATATTGGCAGTAAATAACAGTTTTGATAGACAGTCGGCGGAACCCCTGGTTGACACTCGTAGAACCCAGGTTGAAAAACTCTGCTCTAGGCTGTTTATTTAGGCCGGCCCTATTTATATATTTTACAAACCTTATTTTGAGATATATTATATTACCAAAGGTATCTATAAACTTTATATGTATCTTTGGCAAGCCGTAGCTTTACCAGTGACCCCTCTGTGTTTCTTGTGTTTCAATAGGATTTTAATTACGTTTCTAATTCAATGTCTTTTTCATTTTCAGATCCCTGTACTTCACCCTTAATTATGGCTTTTTTTCTCTCAACATCAGCATCTTTCAGCTAATTGTTGATTTCTTGGCAAGATTACGCTCAGTAGTTTGCCATTGCTTTCTGAGCTATCGGCTTATATACCCCTAAGTTACCGACGCGGAGAGAACCGCTACCGATTCTCGCGCACGTCACGTTACTTTCGAGAGTATATGGGATTACGGAGAAAGTAGTGTAACTACTTGACCAGGGAGAGCGGCTAATTATGGCTAATAAGAAATAACAATGGACGTCGAGTGTTCGCATTCTCAATGAAGAATGAGGTGTAAAGTACTTATTTATGGAAACAAAGGACCAGGAAACCAGTTGCGTAATATACAGCGAACGTGTTGCCGTTTTGAAAGAGTACAATCTTCGGCGTCACTACGAAACAAAACATCTATCAACATAGTCAAAGTTTTCTGGAAAGTTACGTTCTGTGAAATATGAGTCCCTGAAACGTGGTTTAGAAACTCAAAGAGATAGTTTGCTGAAAATGAATCTGTCACTCGTACAAGTTACAAAATAGTGCATAAGATGGGAAACCGTTTACTGATGGTAACTTCATCAAAGAGTGTATGATCGAAGCAGCAAATGACTTGTGTCCTGAGAAAGCCGATTTGTTTGGAACTAACAGCCTTTCGGCAAGTTCAGTTGTGCGAAGAACAGAAGAACTTGGAGAGAACATAGTACTACAGATACGCGAAAAAACTAGGAACTTGATGTTGCATTCTCTTACGCTGGATAAGTCTACTGGTCTCTCGAGTACGTCACAACTTCTCGTATTCATTTGTGGTGTCAATTTGGACTTTCAGATAACGGAAGAGTTGGCATCCGTTTGCAGCATGCATGGAACAACAATTGGAAACGACATGTTTATGGAAGTGCAAACAGTTTTGCAAGACTATAAAACTATAACCTTCAGTGTAATCAGCTTCGAGGTATTACAGGTGATGGAGGAAAAACTTGGCTGCAGCGAGGAAAGGTCTGATGGGGAAGATCAGGACTCAGTTGGAAGATTTGCAAATTGCGGGCGCTCTGTTGATACACTGCATCATAAACCAGCAAGCACTCTGTGGGAAAGACTTAGATATTTCTTGTGTACTGAAACCAGAGGTTCCTGCTGTGAACTTCATTCGCGGACATGCACTCAATCACCGTCAGTTCCAGGCTTTTCTTGAAGAAATTGATTCTGAATTCTGTGACTTGTCTTATCACATATTAGATCAGTGAGATGGCTCAGCTGCGGTAAAGTCATGTTTCGTTTCTACAAGCTCCGAAACGAAATAGATGTTTTCCTCATTGAAAAATATAGAACTGATCCACACCTGTCAGATCCTATATTGCTGCCAAAGCTGTCATGTTTGGTCAACATTACATCCCACGTGAATGAACTGAATTTGAAACTTCAGAGATCCTCCGAAGTCGGAGAGTGTCTGCCTGTATGGCGAGGAACCACCAGTCTGCACACCAATAAGCCAGACATGGGACAACTGATACTCACGCAAACCTCAGGTCCTGTATGACATCACACTGATGTTGGACAACAGGAGGCCTTCATCCGACATACAGGACTTTGCGTTGGAGCTCAAGCCAATGAACACAAGCAAGCAAGCAAACTTCAGAGAAAGAATAACCTCGTATGTGGCCTTTACGGAATCTTCAAAAGAGTTTGGAGAAAGTTGTCATTGTTTGAAGCACAACTGGAAGGAGAAAGATTTTCTCATGTTTACTGCTTCAAATCGGCGACGATGTCAACCTCCATTTTCAGAAAAAAATAGTATTCTGACTTGAAGAAGCATTTTTGGAAAGATTTTCATATGTTGGCAGAATTGAGAGTGACATTCTTCTGTTCCATAATCCGTTTGATTGTAACCTTGATGATGTGCCAGTTGAACAACAGTTGGACCTCACTGATTTGCAAGCAAATGACTTGTTGAAAGAGAAGCACAGAGAAGGAAAATTTGTTGAATTTTACCCCTGATTAACTTATGTTGAGTTTCTGAAACTGAAGAAATTTGCCGCTGGTATGGCATCAGTGTTTGGAACAACTTATGTCTGTGAGCAAACATTTTCAAAAATGAAGTATGTAAAGTCAACAAATCGAACGAGATTGACTAATGAACAATTCTCTTGAATGGTTGCAGCAATTCCAAACCAAACATTCATGATATCTTGAAAGCCAAATATCAGTTTCACAAATCTCACTAACCATTTTTGCTGCTTAGTTTATGAGATTCGGATATGTGCACACTAGGTCTGATGTAACTATCTTTTTGCCAACGTCACCTTCTTTGATAACATTTGTAAGTAAATAAATATGTTGGTTGTCTTTGTATTTTGTGCATTGCATGCCACTCATCCATGATTAACGTAGCTTTTCGTCTTTTCCCCCAAAGATTTCGTTCTGGCTTGCAAGTATTGTTGAAGTTAGTTGCATATCCTTTACATGACGTTTGCAGTCAACACCAGTATTTTTTGCTGTTGTTGATGTCTTGGCAAGTTTACGTTCAGTAGTTTCTGAACGACCGGCACCCATGTCATAGCGTAAAAAACCAGGACAACGCAGTCTGCTGCCAAATCGTGCGCAGCTGTGTTTTGAACGTGGGTATACGGGATTACGAACCGCGTCCGTAAAACTTTCGCCACGGAGACGGCGCAAGTATTCTACAGAATGACTATCCGGCCCGAGCTCGTCATTTTGTCAGTTATCCGGCCCGCCATGAAAAAAGTTTGGTGACCCCTGCTCTAGAGTAAACCAGATAAGCAGAGAGAGGGATAATGCTGCATGGGCAACACATGGTCTCTACAATCCAGCCCAGGTTTTGTGCTATGGAGAGGCTATTTTGCATTTTGTAAATGCACAATGTAACAAACTATCATCTGTCAAGACGGCAAGGTACAGGGGTACAGTAAACCAATAGTAGATTTCAGGCTACTTATACAGTGTGTTAATTTTAAAAAAAAACAGTAACATGGTGAAATGTGAAATAGAAATAGAAGGGAATATTCTTAACCAAGTGGATAGTTTTAAATACCTAGGGGCATTTATAAAATCAGATGGAAGATGCACAACAGGGAGTAAGTGCAGAATACATCCATCCATCATGTGCCATGCCGGTAAGCGTGGGCGGTCATGTTCTGCCATCTCACTCGATCACCAGAGTCGTGGATCAGCTCCGTGTTTCTGTCTCGACCATGCCACAAGGTCAAGCTATCCAGGTACTCGCTTCTAGGTCTTCCCCTTGGTTTGTTCCCCTCGATCTTACCAGTTGTCACCAAGTTCTCCAAATTATTTCTTCTCATAACATGCCCAAAATATTGTGACTGTCTACGTCTAACGTCTCTAATCAGTTTACGATCTTCATTTAGTGCAGAATAGGGCAAGCAAAGGTTGCATTTCAGAAAATGAAGATTATCTAATGCAATAAGTCACTATCATTGAATGTAAAAAAGAGAGTGCTGATGGGCTATATAGAACCTGCTTTGCTGTATGGCTGTGGATCTTGGAAGAGCTTGGAAGCAACAGAGATGTGGTTCCTGAGACGAATATTGTGAATTCCGTGGACTGCCAAAGTAACTAACAACGACTGCCTGAAAGAGGTTAATGAAACCAGAACATTACATAAAACAATAAGAAAGAGACAAACAGCTTTCTTTGGTCATGTGATGAGAAGAGAGGCACTGCAGAATATCGTGACAACTGGAAATATCGAAGGGAAGAGAGGCAGAGGCAGACCAAGAGAAATGATGCTGGATGGATTGAGACGGTGGCATGGAGGAATACCATCAGCAGCATTGATCCAGAAAACCAAGTACCGAGATCTGTGAAGAGTCATGAACGCCTACGCCAGTCGGCATGGTACTTGATGATGATGATGATCTCTAATTCTCTTCTCCATTCGTTTCATATCTTCCTCTATTTCGTTTGTCCTATGATTTTGAGACAAAGGTCCTTTCTTTGCACTCTCTGTTACTACAATGTCCAAAAGTTATAAATTTTATTTTGCATTTTCATCAATATTGTGCAATCTGCATCCATCCATCCATCATGTGCCATGCCGATAAGCGTGGGCTGTCATGTTCTGCCATCTCACTCGATCACCAGAGTCGTGGATCAGGTCTGTGTTCCTGTCTCGACCATGCCACGTGGCCAAGCCATCCAGGTATTTACTTCTCGGTCTTCCCCTTAGTCTCTTCCCTTCGATCTCATGTACTGCAATCTGCATAGCATAGATTATTCAAATTATAACCTCTAACTCGTATTCCTGGCATCTCTTTCATCTCTTTCATTATTACTCGCTTTAGAAAACGCAGAGATGGATTCGATTCCACGAATGTAATAGATTCAGTATGGAAGGTATGGACCAAACAGAATTGGATGGCGGAAAATGGGAAGAATGGGTTTATCACAGTAATGACTTAAACGTTTTTAATGTGGTAATACATATGCTGTGTTATATATCAAATCAAAGGGGTTGCATACGGAAAACTACTGTATATAAGCCCATGCAAATAAGGGAAGTCGCTTACGACGAAAGGAACTCTCTCATCCCATAGCACTTAATCAGTTACAATACAACTAAGAAAGGCAAACTGACCTGGAGTATCTGAAAGTTAAGATAAAGGAAAGTAATCCGGCTTGCCAGAAGAAGTAGGGACATCTTGCATGAAACCAACAGTTATTTTATTGTCAGAACTGATCATATATTTCTGGATACCACGCTCGCAACACAAGTCACTGCACGTCCTCACGCCCCAAAGTCGTTCTAGAAAGAGAAGAGATGGATTCGATTCCACGACTTTAACAGATTTCTGTGCCAAATAAAAAGAAGGTTTGGACCTAAAAATAAAATGGATGGAGGAAAATGGGAAGTAAGAGTGTATCACAAGTATGACTCAAATGTTGTTAAAATGGTAACATATATGTTGTGCTATATATCAAATTAAAAGAAGTTGCAATATATAGGCCCATAGTAGATACGGGAAGTAACTTGAGACGGTTAATTATCCCATGGCACCTAATCAGTTACAATACAACCAAGAAAGACAAACTGACCTGGAGGATCTGAAAGTTAAGATAAATGAAAATAATCCGGCTTGCCAGAAGTAGTCGAGGCATCTTGCATGAAACAAACATGTAGGGGGCTGAGTGGTCTCGAGGTATGGTGTCCGCCTCGAGTGCTGGAGGTCCCGGGTTCAGGCCGCGGTGAGGACCGGGATTTATTTAAAAAATTCACCTGGACTTCCAGTAATAAAATTTCCCCTGGTCTCTGGGTAGTGAGATCGGACGCCCGTGTGTATTGTTGCGCACGTAAAAAATCCCTTGGTGGTTGGAAATCGAAAAAGAGTAGCCTAACGGCGCTGCCCGGGCAAAATTTCGAGTTAAAAATCTACCCAAAGTATTTCAGGATCCTCGCCGATGCAACGGAGTTCGTGCATAGAGCTGAGTTTCTCCAGACTCAGGTTTGAGTTAGGAGAAAAACGGAGCACTTATGGGTTAAACCGTGTGCCGTGATGTTGATTCAACGACTAAAACTAAAACTAAACACGTATTGCAGTGTTCAAAACAACTGGTCATATATTTCAGGATACCACGCTGGCAATGCAAGTGACTGCATGTCCTCACGCCACAACGTTTTAACTTTCTGCCAAAGCAGGATGTAGGTTGCTTTCTCAAGTATTACTAGAATACTTAAACGTGTTGGCGACATCACAAACACGTCGTTTTCTAGAAAACTTAGATCTGAAAACTTTCGTAACTTAAACTAGGAGTTCCGGAAAACATTTCTCTTTAAATAGGATATTAGTCCATACTTATTTCCTTTCAAGGCAAAAAGCCACATATGATTGGTTGGTTGCTTGTGAACGCACCGGAAGACTGGGCTTTAACTCTTATGGACGATGTATTGTCTAATCCTGCATATGGTTGTCTTGTTTCAGGGTGAGGCTGGTGTAGAAACGCTTCTTCCCACCCGGTACTAAAGTACCATCTTCAAGGGGTCTGTGTGCAATGGAAGTGTGGTTTCTGTGGAAAATGCCAAGAATGCCACGGACAGACAGAAAGACTAATGAGCAAGTCCCACAACAACCAGTTGAAAACCGTAAACTGATTAGGGAAATTAGACGTAGTCAGTCACTGGCCGAATGGCTAGAACGCCGGATTCTCCTTCGGGAGACCCGGGTTCGAATCCTCGGTAACGTGTGGGATTTTTTTTTCTGATAGGGGGAAAAAAGAAAATCCTAACCTACACAGTTCGCGGCGACCGCACTAGCCAGACGGCCTCAATTCTCCAGGCTCAAAGACTCCCATGCTCTACACTGCAAGGTACTATAGGCAGTAGATGGCAGTTGTTGACAGTTCATGGTTTTCTGAACCATAACATGCTATATTAGCTATATGCATGTACAGATGAGCAGACAAGCTGAGAAACACCTAATGGCAGTGGGAGTATGGTTTCTGAGGAAAATGCAAAGAACACCACCGACAGACAGAAAAACCAATGAGCAAGTCCCACAACAAGAAGATGAAAACCGTAAACTGGTTAGAGAAATTATACGTAGTAAGTCACAATTTTCTGGACACTTTGTGAGAAAATCCTGTGACAACTGGCAAGATTGAGAGCATATGGCCAAGCCATCCATATGTGTATTTATGTATCTTTTCCCGCCACGTTTGCCGACCGTGATTAAGCGTTTACAATTTATGTTCTCTCACATTGACTTATCTCTCATTTATTTATTGCCGGTTCTGTGGCGAAGGGTTTTACAGACGCGATTTATAATCCCGCGTTCGAGATACACCTGCAGACGATTTGGCAGCAGACCGCCTAGCGTTGGTTTTCATACAATGGTATGAGTGCCGGTCACTCAGGAAGCAATAGCAAACGCTGAACGTAAACTTGCCAAGAAATCACAAACAGCCAAAAACAAATGATGAATTTAACTGTGACGTCCTGCAAAGTGTTATTAATTTATTTGAGTCACCGTAGGGTCTACTCCGTGACTATATGTTGAATTGTGTGTATGTATTTGTTTGCCGATGAAGGCTAGTCGCCGCAACGTCCTTGTATTGTTCGTAATTAATTTCTGTAAAGCTGCATCACTTTGTGTTATTTTATATTGTTTACATTTCCACAGCTTTACCGCAGTTCCACTAATTTTATTCATATTTCATCACAGAATAAAGAACATTACAAACATTCAACCAAGAAAACACTGAATGGAGTAGGATTCTCATTTAATGTCTTTTAAATAATAACAAATCAAACATATAAAACCCACTCTCTGTAATAAATAAAATGGTACAAGAAAATAAAATGTAACAACCGCGTCTGCAAAATAAAGAACATTATAAACATTGAGCCTTGAAAACACTGAAAGGTATAGGATTCTCATTTAATATTTAAACAATAACCAAGCAAACATATAAAACCTACTCTCTTTAATCAATAAAAAGTAAAATGTATTAAAGAGGTAAGTCGGAAACAAATATGATGTGCTCACATTATGAATCCATGGAAAGTGAAAAACTGTAGTGGATAAATTCTGGTAAGATGTTAATAGGACAGAAGATATGTCTATATTATCTTGGACTGGTTGATTAATTTTTTTTTTTTTTTTTTTTTTAATTCGCATATCCTTTACAGGACATCGCTGTCAACAGCAGCATCTTTCAGCTGTCTGTTGATTTCTTGGCAAGATTACGCTCAGTAGTTTGCCAATGCTTTCTGAGCTCAGTTATCCCGCAAGTCACCAGCGGGGGACGAACCGCTCCCAGTTCTCGCCCGCTACGAGACTCTGCGCGATAAACGGGATTACGGAGAAAGTATTGTAACCCCTCGGGGTTGATTAATTACCGAACTATAATCCATGGGACTACGCTGACAATGTCAAAGGCGCGGTAAGACAAGGGTTTCGACGTCTGCGTTCTTCGTTTGTTAACCGAGGAAAATACTGACAACTTATTGCTCCGTACATTCAGGGCTACAGAATGTAGTTGGTCCTGTCACATCAATGAATCAATCAGGTGCCGGCTCCACAAAAAAGGTTGGCTGCAGTGGATCTACAACGCTGTCTGTCTCTTGCCTTGACTGTACATTCTGTCAGATTTGCTTTTCGTTCATCTTCCCACATGAATCGCGAGATGCCTCAAATTAGTACCTTACATTTGCAATATACATTAGAAATATCGTGATATTGGCATGTAGGTTGGCAGTTTTGTTACTAAGAATGCCAAGAGAGCCCTACAGGTAATATCTTAGTACAGACGAACCACGGGATATTACAGTAGCAATATAAATAATATGTCAAGTGCCTTGCACCACAGCCAAGAATGTCATTGTAGTAGAAAAGGAGTGAAACCTTGCACATTGATCGGTGAATGAAACTCCAGAATTGTGTAGTATGAACGTCCCTCGATCAAGTGTGAAAACTGGGTAGAACATTCCGAGACGGTTTGAGTTCTAAGACAGACTGTTAACGACCAGGTCGAGCATACCGCTTGGTGATATATCAGTGTATAAAGGTTAAAGGCTGATTTAAAAATAACCTATGATGAGGCCAGGGAATTTATAAGAAGCAATAATAAAACCAAATGTAAATTAGAACATCCAGGCCACCAGAAAGATGATGCATATTACCAACCCAACCTAAAAGAACAAATTAGAATCTTCAGAGAACCGACAAGCCACAACAGATGGGGGAATACCACACGTTTAATAAAGACAGGAGATACTGATGAATGTAACTGTGTAACTGGTACACCGACAGCTAAACATTTGTCGCAAAAGTATCCAACATATGCAGAACAGAGAAAATCATTTTGGCCTACACCCGCTCCATTAGAGGGCAAACTGTATGGGGATATCAACAAGCTTCAGTTGACTGCTGCTTTCTTTGGATTCATTCATATTGAAGTCTGAAGGTGACTCACGAATAAGAAGATATTCGACACTTATTATTTCTATCAGTTCAGAACTATGACACATCTGCTTTACTACGTATTGTTTCACAACTGGGGGGAAGTTCATCCACTTGCACTCTGTAGTCAACACAGCTGATTTTCTGTTGTCTTGTTTTAGCGTTCGCTCAATTTTAACTCAAGCGTGGTCCATGCATGGGTCACAACTTCTAGTGCACAGGAGTGATTTTTGCGTATGGAGTAGCTTTTCTTATTACCAGTGCCCCTTGCCATCAGGCGAACCCACTCCGTCTTCACAGCTATATGTAATTTACGTTCATAAGACAAGGTCGAGAGTTCAACATTTTAGTCCAACTGACCGATTCAGGGGTTGAACCCGCTACCTGGACATCAGCACACCTGATGTTTAAAAGCTAGCAATTCAGTTTCACAACTAGACGAAAGTCCATTTCATGGCCATTATGTAGTCAATGAATATGATCACGAGAGGTATGTTTCGTACAATCACTGCCGTACAATAAAACTTAGCTTCTGTATCTAAGCACAGGGAAAAGAAGTATCGTACCAGGCGTCCGTTCCCTATGGAATGAGTTAGAACCATCACCTTTTATAGGCAGCAGTGCACGGAAAAATAGGTCTCCAGCCTTTCCCTCCCATAGAGAACGAGGAGTGCAGGCATCAAACCCTAGTCAGACCGCGCTCATGACATAACATGCGTAGCCCCCCCCCCCACCCCACCCCCACACCTGGCGTTTGCACTAATGATGTTAGCGCGTAATGGCCAGGGTGACCAGATCGCCGTGATCAAAAGAAGCCAAGTCACGAAATAAAAAAGCCAAAATAAAGCCAAACATTGCCTAGTAAAAAGATATATTAAAAATATACTTATATCACATGAAGACCTCTTCTTCAAATAAGTATTCCTCTTCATTGTTGAAATTCAGTACAGGATTCATTAGAATATACTATTCCAGCTTTGAAATCATTCAACATTTTGGATGAAGGTAGAAATTCATTACAGCACTTGTTTGAAGATAATGGTTCTGCTCTAATTCTAATAATTGCTTCTAAGAGAGACGGCTGAAGTCTATTCCTTGCTTTGGTTTTTATGCATGTTAAAAGAGAGAACATCCTCTCCACTGCGGTATTGCTAATAAGTGTTATTAAGCAAGTAAGAACAAAAGAAGCAAGCTCTTTAAATTGGGGATGTTTCATGACTCCTTGCCAGAACTGCTCTGCATTTTTAGGCAGTCCATTTTCTTTAAATTGTTCTTCTTCCTTCCAATCTATAAAATTTTCTGTATTGTTCTTCAATAATAGTGTGGTTTTCTTCAGCCAAATTCAAAAAGGGCAATTTCGAAAATAGTGGTCTAGAAGCCTGGTTTAAGGTTATTCCAGGGTTAAAATTGGTTAGATCTTTAAATATATTTCTTGCTGAAGGAAGCCGCTTTCTAACTTGATAAAGTGCTTCTTCTCGCACTGATAAGCATCTTTCTTTGAGATCTAAGACGTCTTGTTGGCAATTAATTTTTGTATCAGAACTTTTCTGAATGTGGTTATCACACTCTGACAGGAATTTGATGCCAAAATCAACATTAGAAACATCTTTTTTCTTATTATTGGTATCATAAGTCCTACTATTACGACGCTTATAATGCAAAAATAGTTCTTCATGTAATTCGTGAGGATCTGCCTTACTTTTCTGAAAAAAGGCTATTTAACCTTTCGAATTCCTGCATAATAGGGGTTGCGAAATGAAAATAAAGGTAGTTTCTTTGATCTAGAAGCATTTCCTTTATAAGTCGTGACTTAAATTTAGTGTAATAATTTGCTAATTCAGCTGAAATAAAATAAGTCTTGAGTTCTTCCCAATTTATTAGAATGTTGAACATTACTTTTCCCCGGACAAGCCAGCGAATAGAAGAAATTTTCTCAAAGGAAGTGATGCAGTTCTAGCTTGCTGAAATTCTGTCGATGAGTTCATAAGTTTGAATAAATCTTTAAATGCTTCTCGTCTTAGATTGCTATGTCTAAACCAATTTGGTATTTCTGTCAGCAAAAGTCCAATGTTTTAAGGTAGTTTTGACACTGTATATTTGATGCACAATGCTAATGAATGGCAAACACACTTATACTGAACACATGAAGGAGATACATCTGTCATTCTGGACCAAACTGAATTGTTGCATCCAACCATACTGGAAGCACCATCGGATGCAAAACCAATGCAATTTTTTAATGATTGATTACATTTTTCAATTTCATCCTAATTTTCAGCTAATTTAACTTTGTCATCAATTTTCTTGCTTATTGTCACCACTGAAAGTGTTTTTTGTGAAGAAGATGGCGCGCTCCGCTTGTGTTTTTCTGTTGTTGCATGATTTGCGAGATTTGAAAATCTTGGAACAATATTACAATGGCACAGTTTGCAATATGCCTGTTCAGAACCGTCAGTGGATTTCTTGAGCCACACAAATGTCTTTTCCCATTGATCATTATATTTCCGATTAGTATCATAAGATGGTTTCCACTTTGGCATGATAATAGGTTCAGTCAATAACATTAATGAGAAATACTTGCGAGTTACGACTCGCGATTGCTATGAAGGTATAATTAATTTGAAAACTTAACTACTAAACAGTAAGCTGCGCAGTGCTTCAGTGCGCATAGAACATGGCCAGATAAGCTTATCATTTTGCATTTGTTTTTGCTTAAAAATAGTAACACAAGACAACAAGTAACTGTAAAAATTCAAAAAAGAGGCATATACCATTACAAATTGTTAAAAAGTCAAAAGAAAGCCAAAAAGCCAAACTGATTTTCTGACGCCAAACCTGTTTTAAAAAAGCCAAATTGGTCAAATTTGGCTTTAAAAAAGCCAATCTGGTCACCCTGGTAATGGCTTTCAAAGCTATGATCTAAGATTACACGAAATAATCGTTAACATTTTACATCAATAAGGAGCCACATCTCTGCAACCAATTAGAAAGTCGTATAGAGGCCATGGAGATGTGGATATACAGAAGAATTTGCCATATTGCATGGAAACCAAAACAATCAAATAAAGAGTTTCTAGAAACACTGGGAATGAAAAGAGAATTTATGACAGAAATAAAAAAAAAGAAGAGACAATTGAAATATTTCGGCCACGTTAAAACACATAACACTATTATAAAAACCATACTACTTGAGGGTAAAGGTGAAGGCAAGTGAGCAAGAGGTAGACAACGATACAAGTGGGAAGATACCATCAAGAGATGGTCGAATAGCGATCTGTCAGAATATACAGTCAGGGTGAGAGATAAACAGTGTTGGACATGCACTGCAGCCAACCTTTATTGTGGAGCTGGCACCTGATTGATTAATATATCTATCAATTTCATTCGTTCAATACAACATAAAACATACATTTAAAACATGCAATCTAATATCGGATAATACCATATATCTTTGTAAGAGCGAAACAAAGAGTTCTTAATATCTATATCTATCCAGTCCTGAAGTGCTGAAGTGAATCAGAGACAATTGACAAAACAGCGGGGAAGTACTTAGATCTACTCCCGACTGTCCAAGTTTTACAAAGAAAGATAAGATCTCTGTGAACTGATAAAAAGCGTAACAAAGATATCTTAAAGCAGTTAATTCACAAAGAGGGCTGGTTACTCGCATCAGAAGAAAACTGCCAACATTCTTAGGGCAACGCATTATGAGTTGGGGAAAGCTGAAGTACAGTGGCAATGGAAATGCTGGAGGGAAGGAGAAGCAGGGATAGACCGAGAAAGAAAATACTGGAATGTTTGACGTCATGGTATGGAAGAACATCGGTATCAGACATGATTGGCAGGACACGAGACAGAAGACTACGGACAGACACGATCACCGACGCCACACGGCATGGACTATACAAAGAAGTCTCAGATAAAACATGCGTAGAATTGTTCGAACTTATAATGTGTTGCTAAGGTACTATAGACTGACACCAACCAGCGCTAAGGAGCACAGAAACAACCATGAAGTGACTAGCCCCATTGCCTTATTCCCGCCTATCATTTCATGCTGGATAATGCACGGTTTTGTTGGCGTACAAACACCACAAGATGCAGGGCAAAGCATTCTCATGACACCCCTCAGCGCTGTATCATTGCATGCTGCAGAAGCAGCCAGAAGCGGACACCCGTTTTCGTAGTCCATGCAGATGTCCTCGCCTTTCCCGCAGAAATTGCACGTCTTCGTGCACGACGCCATCATAACTGTCAATTTGTTTGAGCATATATTACCATCTTGCAGCTTCAGATCCTCACAATCATCACGTACATCATAACATGATTGTGCATTCGGCAGCTCTGTTGGTACTGGCTTCGGCGGGGTTGGTTCTTTGCCTACGGAAGAACACAGAACCAAGGGATCGTTGACATCTTCCGAATCACACCAGCACGAACATTTTGCCGCACCCTTGTATTCTTTAAAAAACACAAAGCCATTATTACTACAGCTTTTATCTTCGCATCCCATAACCAATGAACAGTTATACATTATGTTAGCTAACTTAATGTCCTTGAACGACATACCCTGACGCTGACCAATCTTATCTTGATAAGTGGGGTCCAGGGTTGTAATGGTCCTCTTAAAAGCATCATTCCCGTAGTGCATAACACTGGTATAATCATAAGGGATGTCATACGTGTTGATAACGGTGTTGTTATATTTCGCAAAGTTATGTTTGAACCGTTTGGGCACTGCACTGAAGTTAACTGTGATGAAGTTATCCCGATCCGGTCGCATATGCTCATGATACCAACCAACAGCATGGCCAATCTCATGAACAATGATTCCTTTTTTTCTGCATCGTGGCGATAGCACCAGAATCTGGGGTTCTGTCTGCATACCGAGCTGGGAGTAACACCCGCCCCCGTCCATGAACTGTATGCGCCGAGGTTGACTTTTGTCCTCTTTAAAGGTCAGACAAGTATACTTCTCCCATTCTTGAATAGCCTCTCCAATAATAGTCCTGTCTTTATTGATAGATTCTGTAATTTCGTAATACACTGTACAGTTTGTCCATCTAGTGCTTGTATTGCGGGCAGCTTTCCTTTTTTGGCGCGATGTGTTGGAGGTTGTGTACAGGTTCTTGTATTGTTGGAGAGTCAGCAGCAGATCCAGCTCTGCCATAATCATCAATTTCCCATCTGGCATGATATGAAGCAGGTCAAATATTTCCGCACTTGGGGCAGCGTCAATTATTTGTTTATCGATAGACTTGTTGACAGACGAGTCGATAGACTTGCACATTACAGTCTCCTGTTAATAAAAGCAATAAGAAAGTTATTAGTCAGGTCTTTATTAGAAATGGCTGAGCTACTTTATGACAGTAGACGGTACTGTCTGCTTTCTGCGACACCACACACTGTGCCATCTTCAGGCGGGGGTTGGCATTTAGAATGGTGGAGGCCTTAGCCTAGTGCGAGAAAATGCAGCCTAAAATCTAAATGTCATAGCACGGCAGACCAAACAGTAAGCCTTTGTCGGCAACTGGTCTAGGATTGAAGCTCCGACAGGTAGACAGAGCATTGCTTTGCTGATCCGGCAGCTTCTGCAGTTTTTCTTGTTCCAGATGTAATGGTGTTTCCTTTCCTCTAGAATAAACCAGACAAGCAGAGAGAGAGAGAGAGAGAGAGAGAGAGAGAGAGAGAGAGAGAGAGAGAGAGAGAGAGAGAGAGAGAGAGAGAGAGAGAGAGGTGGGGGGGGGGGGGAAATCATGCTGCATGGGCAACACATGGTCTCTACAATCCAACCCAGGCTTTGTGCTATGGAGAGGCTATTTTGCATTTTTTTAAAGCACATGTAACAAACTATCGTCTGTCAAGACGGCAAGGTACAGGGATACAGTAACTCAATAGTAGATTGTAGGCTAATTATACAATGTGTTAATAAAAATGATTAAAATGGTAACATCAAAGAAAAAGGTGACACCAATATGTGAAATAGAATAGAAGGAACAATTCTGAACCAAGTGAATAGTTTTAAATCCTAGGGGCTTTTATAACATCAGATGGAAGATGCGCAACAGAGACTAAGTGCAGAATAGGGCAAGTATAAGATGCATTTAAGAAAATGAAGAATATCTTATGCAATAAGTCACTATCACTGAATGTAAGAAAGAGAGTGCTGAAGTGCTGTATAGAACATGATTTGCTGTATGGCTGTGGAGTTTGAAATATAAATGAGCAAATTAGGAAGAGCTTGGAAACAACAAAGATGTTGTTCTTGAGACGAATGTTGCGAATGCTTGGACTGCCAAAGTAACTAACAACGACTGCACGAAAGAGGCTAATGAAACTAGAACATTGTATTGAACAATAAGAGAGATGATGAGAAGAGAGGCACTGGAAAACATTGTGACAACTGGAAAGATCGAGGTGAAGAGAGGCAGAGGTAGATCAAGTGAAATGATGCTGGATGGATTGGGACTGTGGCATGAAGGAATATCATTAGCACACTTGATCCAGAACATCAATGTCCGAGATCTGTGGACAGCCATGAACGCCTACGCCAGCCGGCGTGGCACTTGTTGATGATGATGATCCTCATCATACAGTAAGTGTAACATAATTGTTTCAGACGTTGACATTCCCAGTCCCTTTACATTTCTCAATACTTAGTAGTTAACCACAGTAAGCCGTCTTGATACCCTAACTAAAAATAGAATCGAAGATTCTGGTTTAGGGGAAGGAAGATGAACGGTGGGGACTCCATTTGATTGGGTAACCCTTGGGCTGGTAACGCTCCTTAATACATAATTAGCCCGCCAGTCGAAGCATTGATTCCAACCAGTAAAGATGTATTCAGGATGCAGTGGTAAAACTTGCCCAAAATCATTCTCTAAGATGTAGTCATCTGCACTTCAGGTACCTAAATCATTTAATATGTTATGTGAACACCTGATGATAAGTGAGAGAGACGAATGGCCGAGTATTTTCTTGAGAAAATGTGAAAAGAAGACAGAACTTCGTTGTACAGTGACACTAAAACTGCCGCTCTAGCCTGTCATGTCTGCCACGGTGAAACATCTTTACCATGTCTATTGTCTGTCTGATCTGATGATTTGCATATGCTTGTGACTGTCGACTACGCTTAATGCATATTGCAAAACCTTTGTGCGCTCTGAACATTCATTGAGTGCCTATCATGACCATTCTTAACCAAACTGTACATTGCTCTTGAGAGTTACCTTTGGCAGTTCTGTTTCAGAATGCATGATGCTGCATGTAATTTCTCCCTTATAATGGCTGAGAATGTGTGAGTGAATGAGATGGTAATTATATAATTAACTTCTCATATTTGTAAAAGTAAAGACGCTTATTATATCCATGTTTGCAGGACTGCATTGCACTTTAGAAATTACAAAGTCCATGTAATGTCTGGTGACTGTATTACGATCAAGAAAATTGTCCAAAAGCATTCATAAAGAGTTGCCTGGGATGCAATTTCTCTTTGACGTTATGCACTGGTCCTTTGCAACAATGGTTTAGGTTTATATGAACTACATTCCAATAAGAGGCAATAGGTGACATAACCTACAGTGTCTGTCAGATGAATCCATGGGAAGGCTCATGCTATTTGTCAGGGAAAATTCGTGTTTTCTTTCATTATGTGTATTCCACATGTGAAGGCAATTCTAGTGCATGATTTCTGCCATACAATGCCTACTTCTTGGTGCTTAGTCACACTGTCTGTTCTCATGGTACACCGGTCCCTGTGATCTACTCATTGTGAGAATTTACAAGATAATTGTGTGAAGCTGCCTCTGATTAGGAGTATGTGCCTATGACTTCACGGTTTTGGGGATCAAACTTGAGAAAGGATATCACCCCAAACCACCAAATAAAATTGCACTTCATCACCAGTGAGGGGTGGGTGTTCGAATATCACACTCCCTTTCCCCTCCCATTCCTCTCTGAATCTGTAATGGTACTACATAACCATGACAATGGTTCAACAGATGTAAAACACATGTTGTACCTTTGTTTATTAACAGAGAATGAGGAAGATGGGGAGGCCTTTCAATTACCAGGACAACTCCAGGGAAGTCCTGAGCTCTAGTCTTCAACTCCAGCTGAAAAACTAGACTCCAAAAAGTACCACATGAACAACAGGTTGCAACTGTTCAGCCTGAATCCACTAATTCTGGCCTATACAGATGGCACTGAAGAAAAGTCTTTATCACAGGCGTAAGACAGGGATACTCTCCATCTTTGTAAATGCTCCAAGCAATATCTTCAAGATAAATTCAAGAAGAGACCTTAGGAGGAGAGATTACCTGGTTTTCAGCATGTCACTACTGGCTAAGAGTGGACATTAAAGGTGCACTTGGAGCAGACTATATCACAGCTTATTATTATTAATATTGGCTGAAAGCTAAAGGAGCAGAAGTTAATACATAGAGCAAATTCCCAAAAATGGATTAGTGATAAGTAGGTGTGGTGATTCAGTTCCATCAGAAATCTTAGGAGAGATAGACTGAGAAGGAAGAATGCTGGGACATATTTGTTTCTTAGATCTTCCTCTATTGGAAATGTAGAAAATAGTCCTAAGTGTCAACTTCATGAACAGTCAACTCACCATTGAAAGGATAGGGCTGTAAACTTTCTTCAAACTGTGACAGCAGGGAATAGCCTGGACTAGAAATCATCATGGGGAGAACTGCAACCTGAGCTTGTCCAACACCCATCATAGGTGCTAAAAGGATTATACAGACCAGTGGAGCAGAATGTCCCTATGCTGGCCCCAAGTTATGGCTTATCCTGTGTTTCCCTCATTTACAGTAGAGGAAAAGATAGAAGTCTAAAGAGTTGTGGTGTAGGGTAACTTATGGAGTAGAGATGTGAAAGAGGAGGGTTTATTTAGATTAATGTTTCTGTGGGGATTGAGTGTTGTATTTAGGTTCATAATTATGTCAATTATATTACATATAATCTAATATTTTGAAATGTGAATGTTGACAATATGAAGCCTGAGTCTTCACTTGACACATGGGTCATTAATAAAGTATTAGTAGTAAGAGAACAGTTTTGAGATACATGTCTCTGTGATTGTCTTGTACATTGTTGAGAAAGAAATGTCCAACTGGTGTCAAGCATCTTCATGGTGACTGTTACTCTACTGTTGTGGTTGGTTACAGATATTGTGGAAGTTCTGTGTGGTTGTTGTCAAGTATCTTCCATGATGTATGACTTGTCTAACCTGTTGGTGTGATCATTCTTTGTGAATGTTTGTCCAACTGTTGTCAAGATCTTCTCATGTTGATGTCTTGTTCAACCAGGTGTAAAGTACAGATGTTGTTGTTTATGTTCACTACAATGGTTCAATTGTCAATGTGATCATTTGTCCAAGTGTCTTGTGTCACTTGAAATAATTAAGGAGATCAGAATGAGGTTGGCGATCAGAGCACAGTCAGCTGGAAGATGAGAGAACTGCTTTTATTGGTTACTGTGGCTAACTGCCAAGATCTCGATATATATATGGCCTAGAAGGGAAATCATCTATAAATAATTTTGTGTAGAACTTAACTTAGGTCTAATTTCTCACAGTGGGGGTACTCGATGAGCCAAAATTCTGAATGGTTTCTCTACAAGGGTTATGCGAGAATAAGTATCAATACCTCTAGACAAAACTTGCTGTTACTAACCTGTATCTTTTATAGAGAGATATACTTTATAGAACTTCACTCATTGGAACTTCTGTAATTCTCTATAAACCCACAGAAAAAACCTCACATGTTGTGGGCCCGTATCCGCGATTGAACCCCGGGAATAACCTGCTAAAGGCGATCACATATTGTGGACTAATATAGGCAATTAGAACCCTGGGAACACCTCGCAAGGTAATCACACATTGAGTGCTCTATGCACTAATTGAACCCTGGGAATACCTTTTATGGGATTCACATAACGAGGTCTGACGACTCGGGATGTAAACTATGGGTATACCTTGTCTGGGACTCCTGTGGGGGAATATCTATGTTTGTATTAGAATCAGGGAGTAACCTCTCGCAAAATTAAACCTATTGCTTAGAGTTTTATGATGTGGTTAATGGATCCCGTCACATAAATGTGGACAAAAGGTCCAGATGTTTAAACCCACAAGTAAATCTCGGGTGGTGGTTGTTTCATCAATGGTGGTAATAATGCATGTATCACTGTTCACAAATGTCACATTGTACAATGTAGTTGAACAAAAATGTTAATTATCTTATGGGTCAACATGTTTGCTATACCCATGATAATGTTGTGTTTCAAGATGGGCTGATGTAATAGACTGTCAATGATGTTGTTTAATTTTGTGCATGCTGTTGTTCACTATGAGTATCAGATAAAGGTACCTGAGAACCAGAAGACACAAATTATTTTTAAATAACATAGACAGCTAATTTCAGGATAAATTTGATTTTTCTTGAGATAAATTAAGACACTTGATCCAGTGAATAAATGGGGGGCCTACTCCATTTTCAACCCTATTGGCTAGCATGGGAGAAAGGGGAATTAGTGTATTTACATTTTAATATCACTGCATCACATCATATAATGGGTACTTAATTCCTCAGTCCCCATAACATGTTGGCAACACTGAGAGCAGAGAGTGTGAACCCTGATGGAAAACTTGGGCAACCATTAAGACACCTCACTAACAATCTCTCTCAGTATAGTCAGTATTCGTACCGGCTAATGTCCAGTGTCAATTCGACGTTGGGTTTATTCTTCAGTGTGTGACCTTGTCAGTGACCTTGATCACGTTGCGGAGAAGGTAAGCACGATTGAATCTCCAGGAGAAACATCCTTATCAACTCAGTCACTTGCCATTCCTGAGGTAGTGGTATTCTTAAGCGTACTTGATACGTGATGGACGAGATGAAGGGAAGATTCTACCTGATGTCATGGTCAGTCACTCATGACCCGACCACAGTCTGGTGTCTATACGACATTAGTCTATTGTTCGATGGTGTGATCTCTGGTGTACTAGGATCCAAGTCACTAGGAGTGAACTCATTGAATTTCCAGGAAGGCCATCAAATTAACTGGACCCCTGGCCATTCATATGGCAGTGGAGAGCGTACGCAAAGTATGTGTCTGGGAAACGATGGATAACCAACCTGATGTCATTGGCGTATCATACGACTAGGAGCATAACGTGGACAACCTGAAAAATTTCATGAAGAGATAAAACAGGATTCGTCTCCGACGTCGGGCGTCAAATCCTCCCCAGTTGAGAAAGCATTTCTGCCTGGAAAATGGTGGAGATTAAAGGGCGGACAAAGTTAATGTAACTAATGTCTTTCTCCTTTTTCATCCTCAATTGGGAAGACTTTTCTGCCTGAGAAAATGGTGGGAATGTAGCTCAGTTCTAGACGAGAGCAAAGTCTGCGATGGAGTAGACTAATAAGGATTACTGTTCTTAAACAGTTAACTCTTATATGGTAGAGATCACTGCAACTCCAGCAGTTGACACTCTATACACAACGAAAGATCACTGTTCTTAAACAGCTGACTACTTTCAAGGTAAAGATCCCTGCAAGTTCAGCAGTGACTCTTTATACAAAGTAAGAACCATGCATTGCGCAGTGGAATCTTATATTATTACTGATCTGTGAGATGTCTTCACAAGACCTGGCCAGTCCTATCCTCAAAGTCAGTAAAATTGCTTCCAAAATTCCAGTCAATATTGGGATCTATGAAGCTATACCCATATAATCACACCCCTTCAAAGGTGGCTGTGATAATGACGGACTTCTCTATTGCTGAGAGGAAACGCCTTATATTCGCCAATAGTAAACGTTTTGCTCATGTGGGAGAGAAAGAACGGATACTCCAGCCACTCAAAAGCACTTAGCTAGAGCGTTGCTGAAGACAACTAGTTGGAAATTCCACCTGGAATTCTATCTTAGTAGTAGTGGATGTTAGTATAACTTGCATCTACAAACTCAGTTGCTACGTTAGAAACAGCTTACACATGATGGACGCTGAGTGGCCAATCCACGACAAGTCTGGAGTGGGATTGCACTATCTCAACTATAGAGCAACTAAGGAGAGGAAATACTGTCACTTCTCACAACACATCAGAATAGAGGCCCAATGGAATGAGGAAATCTCAACCAATAAGTGCACTTCTGAATCTATATGGTAATGACTACAGAAATGAGTCAAGGAAATATAATGGGAATTTGATCACTATCTGCGAACACAAGAGACTTATGGGAGGTAGACTGTGTCCTACGCTAACCCAAAAATCTGCAGTAGTAGATTTTAGTCGTCTTAACAAGTTCAGCAGTGGCAACTTTGCTCAAGCCAAATCATACGGATGTAGTAGAGTTCCACCGGAAGTGATTATCTCTGCTCCGGTGATGATCAAAAATTTTAACCCAGTTCCAAATACCAAGATTACTGTTGGAGAAAGTTGTTCAGTCAAAACACTCTCACAGGATTATCATTCTCCTGTGGCGAAGGGAAGAATGAAGTTCTGATAAAGATGAAAAGTTGAGAAACACATGGAATGCAACCATTCTCTTAAAACTTCATCTGGAAGTTGGTTTAATTGCAAAACCATTACTTCTCATAATGAATCTCAATGGTCTACTCATGCTTTGAAAGTGTGTGACTCTGAGAGATCATTCATCATGGACAGGAAAAATAGCATGGAGATTGACTGTGGAGCATTGTCAGAGATGAATTGGAGAGCAGTTCACTGATAAGTGTGGTCATAACTCTTCATACTTCCAGTGACTAAATGGAACTTCATGCAAGACTAACTTCATGGTCTTTGCAGATGCCACCAAATTCATGACTGATGGATGAATATTGGAGCAGATTTTTTCAAGGAAAGAATCATTGGTTCCATATGCACAGCTCTTGTTGGAGTAATGGGAGATGGAGAGTAAATGATGACACCACTTAAAGGATCTGGGAACTGTGAACGCCTGACCTATCAGTCATTTTATCAATGACAGTCTTCACGGAGAGGCTATGTAACATAATTGTTTCAGACGTTGACATTCCCAGTCCCTTTACATTTCTCAATACTTAGTAGTTAACCACAGTAAGCCGTCTTGATACCCTAACTAAAAATAGAATCGAAGATTCTAGTTTAGGGGAAGGAAGATGAACGGTGGGGACTCCATTTGATTGGGTAACCCTTGGGCTGGTAACGCTCCTTAATACATAATTAGCCCGCCAGTCGAAGCATTGATTCCAATCCAGTAAAGATGTATTCAGGATGCAGTGGTAAAACTTGCCCAAAAGCATTCTCTAAGATGTAGTCATCTGCACTTCAGGTACCTAAATCATTTAATATGTTATGTGTAAACCTGATGAAGTGAGAGAGAGACGAATGGCCGAGTATTTTCTTGAGAAAATGTGAAATGAAGACAGAACTTCGTTGTACAGTGACTCTAAAACTGCCGCTCAAAACCTGTCATGTCTATCACAGTAAAACATTCTTACCATGTCTATTGTCTGACTGATCTGATGATTTGCATATGCTTGTGACTGTAAACTACACTCAATGCCTATTGCAAAACCTTTGTGCGCTCTGAACATTCATTGAGTGCCTATCATGACCATTCTTAACCAAACTGTACATTGCTCTTGAGAGTTACCTTTGGCAGTTCTGTTTCAGAATGCATGATGCTGCATGTAATTTCTCCCTTATAATGGCTGAGAATGTTTGAGTGAATGAGATGGTAATTATATAATTAACTTCTCATATTTGTAAAAGTAAAGACGCTTATTATATCCATGTTTGCAGGACTGCATTGCACTTTAGAAATTACAAAGTCCATGTAATGTCTGGTGACTGTATTACGATCAAGAAAATTGTCCAAAAGCATTCATAAAGAGTTGCCTGGGATGCAATTTCTCTTTGACGTTATGCACTGGTCCTTTGCAACAATGGTTTAGGTTTATATGAACTACATTCCAATAAGAGGCAATAGGTGACATAACCTACAGTGTCTGTCAGATGAATACATGGGAAGGCTCATGCTATTTGTCAGGGAAAATTCATGTTTTCTTTCATTATGTGTATTCCACATGTGAAGGCAATTCTAGTGCATGATTTCTGCCATACAATGCCTACTTCTTGGTGCTTAAGTCACACTGTCTGTTCTCATGGTACACCGGTCCCTGTGATCTACTCATTGTGAGAATTTACAAGATAATTGTGTGAAGCTGCCTCTGATTAGGAGTATGTGCCTATGACTTCACGGTTTTGGGGATAAACCTGGAGAAAGGATATCACCCCAAACCCCCAAATAAAATTGCACTTCATCATCAGTGAGAGGCGGGTGTTCGAATATCACACTCCCTTTCCCCTCCCATTCCTCTCTGAATCTGTGATAGTACTGTATAACTATGACCAATGGTTAAACAGATGTAAAACACATGTTGTGCCTTTGTTTATTAACAGAGAATTAGGAAGATGGGGAGGCCTTCAATTACCAGGACAACTCTAGGGAAGTCCTGAGCTCTGACTTCAACTCCAGCTGAAAAGTCAGACTCCAAAAAGTACCACTTGAACAACAGGTTGCAAATGTTCAGCCTGAATCCACTAATTCTGGCCTATACAGATGGCACTGAGGAAAAGTCTTTTACTAAAAGCCTAATACAGGGATACTCTCCATTTTTGTAAATGTTCCAGGCTATATCTTCAAGAGAAATTCAAGAAGAAACCTTAGGAGTGAGAGATTACCTGGTTTTCAGCATGTCACTACTGGCTAAGAGTGGACATTAAAGGTGCACTTGGAGCAGACTATATCACAGCTTATTATTAATGTTGGCTGAAAGCTAAAGGAGAAGAAGAGTCTTTTAAGAAGTTAATACATAGAGCAAATTCCCAAAATGGATTAGTGATAATTAGGTGTGGTGATTCAGTTCCATCAGAAATCTTAGGAGAGATAGACTGAGAAGGAAGAATGCTGGGACATATTTGTTTCTTAGATCTTCCTCTATTGGAAATGTAGAAAATAGTCCTAAGTGTCAACTTCATGAACAGTCAACTCACCATTGAAAGGATAGGGCTGTAAACTTTCTTCAAACTGTGACAGCAGGGAATAGCCTGGACTGGAACTCATCATGGGGAGAACTGCAACCTGAGCTTGTCCAACACCCACCACAGGTGCTAAAAGGATTATACAGACCAGTGGAGCAGAATGTCCATATGCTGGCCCCAAGCTATGGCTTATCCTGTGTCTCCCTCATTTACAGTAGAGGAAAGGATAGAAGTCTAAAGTGTTGTGGTGTAGGATAACCTATGGTGTAGAGATGTGAAGGAGGAGGGTTTATTTAGATTAATGTTTCTGTGGGGATTGAGTGTTGTATTTAGGTTCATAATTATGTCAATTATATTACATATAATCTAATATTTTGAAATGTGAATGTTGACAATATGAAGCCTGAGTCTTCACTTGACACATGGGTCATTAATAAAGTATTAGTAGTAAGAGAACAGTTTTGAGATACATGTCTCTGTGATTGTCTTGTACATTGTTGAGAAAGAAATGTCCAACTGGTGTCAAGCATCTTCATGGTGACTGTTACTCTACTGTTGTTGTTGGTTACAGATATTGTGGAAGTTCTGTGTGGTTGTTGTCAAGTATCTTCCATGATGTATGACTTGTCTAACCTGTTGGTGTGATCATTCTTTGTGAATGTTTGTCCAACTGTTGTCAAGATCTTCTCATGTTGATGTCTTGTTCAACCGGGGTAAAGTACAGATGTTGTTGTTTATGTTCACTACAATGGTTCAATTGTCAATGTGATCATTTGTCCAAGTGTCTTGTGTCACTTGAAATAATTAGGGATCAGAAATGAGGTTGGCGATCAGAGCACGGTCAGCTGGAAGATGAGAGAACTGCTTTTATTGGTTACTGTGGCTAACTGCCAAGATCTCGATATATATATGGCCTAGAAGGGAAATCATCTATAAATAATTTTGTGTAGAACTTAACTTAGGTCTAATTTCTCACAGTGGGGGTACTCGATGAGCCAAAATTCTGAATGGTTTCTCTACAAGGGTTATGCGAGAATAAGTATCAATACCTCTAGTCAAAACTTGCTGTTACTAACCTGTATCTTTTATAGAGAGATATACTTTATAGAACTTCACTCATTGGAACTTCTGTAATTCTCTATAAACCCACAGAAAAAACCTCACAGTAAGTCCATTGCCGAATGTTGCTTTCATCACTAGTCATATCTCCCGCCTCATGCACTTTCCTGCCCGACGTGTCTGTGAATTGCAATCTGTGTCTGCAATCTCCTGTGTCCATCTTCGTGTTGGTCAAGCCATACCTATTCTTCCTGCAACCATTACCCTGTATCACTGGTATTTCCCAAGCCATAATAACTAACTATAACAACACAAACTTTATATGACCCAACATCTGATTTCTGAACTCAGAATCATTGATCATAACAAGCACTGAACAGTTATTATATAACATAACTTAATATCACAAAAACACGTTCCGTTTTCTGAATTCAGAAGAAAAAATACAAATTTTTCTGCCTCATGAAAAAAACAAAAACAAACAAACAACACACACACACACGTACGCAAGCACGCACGCACGCATGCACGCACACACGCAAGCACGCACACACGCACGCACACACACACACACACACACACACACACACACACACACACACACACACAGAGCCCATATATTCATCAGTTATTATAAAACATGTACTTAGTGTGTTCAAAACAAGTTCAGATTTCTGAAGCCAGAAAAAAAAAAGTACCACCCAGTTTGTTTCTTTCCCATTCTATACCATCTTTTAATTCATCATGTGCTATGCTTTAAGCGTGGGCGATCATGTATCGCCATCTCACTCGATCACCAGAGTCGTGGATCAGCTCAGTGTTCTTGTCTCGACCATACAGCGTGGCCAAGCCATCCAGATAGTATCTCCTTTGCTTTCTCCTTGTTCTCTTCCTCTCGACCTTGCAAGTTGTTACTAAGTTCTCCAAGTTATTTCTTCTCATAACGTGACCAAAAAATTTGGACTTCCTACGTCTTCCTACTTCCAGTACAATGGCGACGACGTGACGCATCTATTCTTCGGGATGACGCTGTTTTAGTGTTTTTCCTGTGGATTATGTGGTATTATTTCGTTTTCGTTTATTGACTTCAATGCAAAAGTAGGGAACCAAGGTGATAGATACACAGTAGGAAACTATGGTTTATGTGAGAGAAATGAAAGAGGATACTGACTCGTAGAGTGGGCAAAAGAACAAGAAATGATTGTAGGAAACACCTGGCTTAAGCAACACCCTAGAAGATTATGGACATGGAGGAGTCCTGATAGCAGGATCAGAAACCAGATTGACTACATTCTGATTAGCAGAAGATTTAGAAACACACTAACAATAGCAAGAACGGTTCCCAGTGCTGATTGTTATAGTGACCACAGACTACTTACAGGAACAATGAGGATAAAGTTGAAAAAAGTCAAGTATATGTCATGTTATTCTTTGTATTTTGCTCAGAAACCACATTTTCACACCTTCATTTGTTTTATCAGCTTGCCTGTCAATTGTCCAAGCTTCGCGTCTATACAAAAGTACAGGTTCTAGGCAACACCTCAACACTCTTTTTCTCGTTGCAAATGACATCTTTTTATTGGTCAGTATGTTGTCCATCTTGCAAAAGGATATCTTCACCATGGCAATTCTTGTTCTAATCTCTTCAAGGCATCTCCCATCAGATGTTATGAATGTTCCGAGATAATTGTATCGATTCACTTGTTTAAGAAAATCTCCATTTACTTGTATATTACACTGTGGTACATTTTATTATAAGGGTACAGTAAATGCTGAGTATATACTGAGAACAGTAATTGAACGTTCTATAGAAGTAAACAAAGATCTACACCTTTGCTTTATTGACTACACAAAGGCTTTCGATAAAGTGAGACATGTCGACATGATATGGATGCTTGAAGATCTACAAATTGATGGAAAAGACCTTAGAATTGTAAAACAAACATATATTGGAAACAGCAAGCTGCCATTAGAATAGAATTGACAATGAAGTAGGTCGATATAGCCTATTAAAAGAGGTGTGAGACAGGGATGTGTAATGTGTACAGATATTTGTTTCCCTCTACAGTGAAAATATTTTCAGAAATATTGAAGATATGGAAGGAATCAACATTGGGGGACGATACATCAATAACATTAGATATGCAGATGATACAGTCACAATGAACAGGACCTGCAACATTTAGTAGATGCGGTTGTTGCACACAGTGAACAACTAGGGTTAGAATTAAATTGTAAGAAGACACAGATTATGGTCGTCACCGGGAAGAAGGAAGTACCTCAATGTGATATACGAGTAAATGGGCATATTCTTAAGCAAGTGAATCGGTACAGTTATCTCGGAAAAGTTATAACATCTGATGGGAGATGCCTTGAAAAGATTAGAACAAGAATTGCCATTGCGAAGGTAGCCTTTTGCAAGATGAAAAACATACTGACCAATAAAATGATATCAATTCAAACGAGAAAAAGAGTGTTGAAGTGTTGCATAGAACCTTTACTTTTGTATGGATGCGTGGTCAGTGAGCAGACAAGCTGAAAAACATCTGATGGCTGTGGACATGTGGTTTCTGAGTAAAATGCAAAGAATACCACGGACAGACAGAAAGCCCAAATGAACAAGTCCTTCAAGAAACAAATGAAGATCGTAAACTGATTAGAAACATTAGACGAAGACAGTCAAATTTTTTGGGGCATGTTATGAGAAGAAGTGACTTGGAGAACTTGGTGACAACTGGCAAGATCGAAGGGAGGAGACCAAGGGGAAGACCGAGAAGTAAATACATGGATGGCTTGACCACGTGGCATGGTCAAGACAGGAACACGGAGCTGATCCACGACTCTGGTGATCAAGTGAGATGGCAAAATATTCTACTTCTTCGTTCATCCAGAGTTTTTTTTTTCGGATGTGATTGCGTTGTGCCTGTTTACAGCAAAACTGCGTTCTTGCGCCGTTAGGCCGACACATCCGACTACTGCGGGCATTTGTTGACCGGGTTAACCATCCCGGGGAGATGGCAAAATATGACCGCCCACGCTTATCGGCATGACACATGATGGTTGTCCTTCTACCTAGTGACGGCCATAATTTGTGTCTTCTTACATTTTAATTTTAACCCTAGTTGTTCACTGTGTACAACAACCCCATCTACTAAATGTTGCAGATCCTGCTGTTTGTCTGCAATCAATACTGTACCATCCGCATATCTAATGTTATTGATGTTACGTCCACCGATGATGATTTCTTTCATATCTTATACATTTCTGAAAATATTTTCACTGTTCCGGGAAAAAAAATTTGGAGACATTACACATCCCTGTTTCACACCTCTCTTAATATACTGTTATTGACTTACTTCATTATCAATCCTAATGGCAGCTTGTTGTTTCCAATATATGTTTTTTAAAACAAATCTAAGGTCTTCCCCATCAATGTGTAGGTCTGCAAGCATCTTTATCATGTTGACATGGCTAACTTTATCTAAAGCCCTTGTTTAGCCAATAAAGCAACTCTGTAGGTCTTTATTTACTTCCATAGATCGTTCAATTAATGTTCTCAGCATATACACAGCATTTACTTACCCTTGCCTTCTACAAACCCACATTTTTCTTATCCTATTTCGGGTTGTAATTTCGTCCTAATTCTTTGCATGATAATTCTTAGCAAAATCTTCGTGATGAGGCACATTATACTAATTGTTCAATGTTGATCATATTCACAGATTCCCGATTTCTTCGGAATTGCAATAAATATATAATCACATAATTCAGGAGGTATATCTCCAGTATTATATATTGTGTTCAGCAGTCTGATGACTTGGTCTATTCCATATTCTTCCTAGGCATCTATAGAGCAGTTATTATAAAAACACAACCAAATATCCTCAAAACACTCGATTTTTGAATTCAGAAAAAAAGTGCATTTTCCTACCTCAATCTTGGCCATATATTGGTCAGTTATTATAATAACAAACACCTACTATGGCCAATATACTTTCTGCTTTATAAATATACGAACACATTTATTTTTAATGTTCTCGTCGTGCGGTTTAGCAGGCCACAACATCTTAATCTTGGGATATAATTTTCACGTTGTCTTTGTTTCTGCTCACTTATGAAGGCTATTTTGCCAATCTATTATTGTCTGTTTCTTTCATGCAAATCTGACCTGACCACCTTTCTATTTGAGGTTTAAAAATTCATTTAATTTCCAGAGATTATACTCAAAGATTACCCGTTACTATTCTATATATTCAAGTTAACGGAAAATAATATTTTTATCTAACGGATGATAGCACAGGCGATCGCTGTATAGAAAAGCTGTGTGTTTTCATATCCCTTACAGGACGTTGCAGTCAACACCAGCATTTTTCAGCCGCTGTAGTCAAGATTACGCTCAGTAGTTTGCCATTGCTTTCTGAGCGACCGGCTCACATACACCGTAAGTTACCGACGCGGCGAGAACCGCCACCGTTTCTCGCGCACATCATGTTACTCACGAGAGTATACGGGATTACGGAGAAAGAGGTAAACCACTAGGCCGGGGAGAAGGAAACTGCTTCGGTACAAATTAATCAACAATACTAATACTGTCATTGTCGGTCTCCCTGGCCTAAAGGCTTGCGAACGATTTTCGTGCGTCGCTTACCACGCGTTACAAACACGGCGGCGACCGATTTGGCAGCAGTTCGTGTCGTTCGTGGGGTTTTAACGTGTTGGCATGGGAGCCGGTCGTTCAGAAAGCAATGGCAAACTACTGAACGTAATACTTGCCAAGAAATCAACAACAGCAGTAAAATGCTGGTGTTGACAGCGATATCCTGTGAATATATGAAAATAAAAATACTGTCATTGCAAGATCGCAAGGCAGGCTAGAATGTCCTACTTGATTTCGTCTCTATTTCATTTCGCTTATGATTTTCAGAGAAAGGTCCTTTCTTTGCGCTCTCTGTTACTACAATGTCCAAAAGGTGTAGTTTTTATTTCGCATTTTCATTAACACTCTGTCAGCTGCATAGCATATATTATTTAAATTATAACCTTCAACTCGTATTCCTGGCCTCTCTATCATCTTTCTCTTTATTACTTCGCTTGAGAAAGAGAAGAGATGCATTTTTTCCCCACGACTTTAACAGATTTCTGTGCCAAACAAAATGTAGGTTTGGACCTAAAAATAAAATGGATGGAGGAAAATGGGAAGTAAGAGTGTATAACAAGTATGACTTAAATGTTGTTATTATGGTAGCATATATGATGTGTTATATATCACATTAAAAGAGGTTGCAATATATAGGCCCATAGTAGATACGGGAAGTAACTTGAGACGGTTAATTATCCCATGGCACCTAATCAGTTACAATACAACCAAGAAAGGCAAACTGACCTGGAGGATCTGAAAGTAAAGATAAATGAAAATAATCCGGCTTGCCAGAAGTAGTCGAGGCATCTTGCATGAAATAAATACGTACTGTAGCGTCAAAACAACTGATCATATATTTCAGGGTACTACGCTGGCAACGCAAGGACTGCATGTCCTCACGCCTCAAAGTTTTATTTTCTGCTAAAGCAGGATGTAGATTGCTTTCTCAAGGGGAGAGAAACAGGTGGTTATTACCAGAATACATACATTTTATGGCGATGTTATCAACACGTCGTTTTCTGGAAAACTTAGATATGAAAACTTTCCTAATTTATACCATGATTTCCGGAAAACATTTATCTTAAAACAGGATTTCAGTATCATACTTATTTCCATTCAAGGCAAAAAACCACACATGATTGGTTGGTTGCTTGTGAACGCACCTGAGAACTGGGCTGTAACTCTTATGGGCGATGTATTGTCTAATCCTGCAGATGGTTTTCATGTTGCAGGGTGAGGCTGGTGTAGAAACGCTTCTTCCGACCCGGTACTAAAGTACCATGTTCAAGGGGACGGTGTTATAGAACTCCTCACCTCCAAACCTTGCGAGGTGTGCAAGAGAGGTAATGAAGCTTCACATCTGCGGAGAGGTTTTGGTTTGTTTGTTTTTGTTCGCATATCCTTTTACAGGACATCGCTGTCAACGTCAGTATCTTTCAGCTGATTGTTGATTTCTTGGCAAGATTACGCCCAGTAGTTTGCCATTGCTTTCTGAGCTGCCGGCTCACATACCCCGTAAGTCACCAACGCGGCGAGAACCACTACCGATTCTCGCGCAGGTTACTGTGACAGGATCGCTTCGGTTGTTGGGAATGAACACAAGCCTCGAGGTATCCCTAACACTCACGTGTATACTAACCCCAGGGGCTGGACAGGTAGATACACTATAAACTCTGCTACTGACCCCCTTTAAGTGTTATGAGTCTACAAGCCCCTCCCAGATTCTAGACCTCTACTATCTACCCTCTACCTAGGGACAATGAACTCTGAGGCATCGTCCGAGACCACACTCAATTACTATAGAAAAGAACATAACATAAACAAAGTTTATTCTACACTAAAGACACAGGAAGGAATTGAACACTCTGATAGAATACAATATATTTGCAATACAGAGAATAGATCAGAGACAGAGTCAGAGATGAGTTCATGTTCTTCATCAGGCTGAGAGGCAGATTTGCTGTGCGTGTTCCGTCCAGTCGGTCCGACACTCACCCGACTCCCTCCCAGTACATTTGACTGGAACCTCGGAGACCACACCGTCCCAAGAGCTCGGATCAGCAATCAATGGAGTTAACCACTCGGACCACATCTGACTAGATGAACTTCAACTCAGCAATATCACTGAGTCACTGGCTGACACTAAGAAGTTCTCATGATTCAGCCTGGCTGGGAGACCCTCTACCCTGAGGTGTCCCCAGGTAAACATTAGTCTTGGCATCCGTAGGTATAGCAGAAGATCGATACTATGTTCATGGACAATAATCGTCTACCCCTGGTTGGGTAATGTAAAGTTTCTTCAGCAAGTTAAACAAAGTTCTTACGAATGTCTATAAACTGGCAGTTGTCAAAACAGCTGTACAGTCAAAATTGACCTGACTCCCTCGGAGTCGAGTCCCACATGATCATCATGCTTAGTACACAGTGGTGACTGAAGCAGAATAATGTCACGGTTTGTTGACTCTGCTGACAATCAAGTTCTGTAGCACACATGAGTCTGATACCAATAATACATTTCTTCGATGGATCAATGATGTACATGTAAAGTCAATGTAACAATAATACGCCCAACTAGTGTGGGTCTAGTGTTGACCTGGCACTCTTTCAGACGTAGTTACAGCACCTATGTTAGTGCACTACCTGGTGTTTCCGACGTTTAGGCGGTTGTTAACAACGGCAATGGAACTGATGTGCTCCTAGAGCTATGATAGTACCCACCTTGGCAAGTCTCCCTGGACCGAGCATATCACCATCTTTCCACTGTAGTTCAGTTGTTGATTAACATACACAGGCTTGATAGCTTCAGGTTGTGGAACAAACCGTATCAGACGTAGTGTTGTATCACCAAGCATGACGGTTCATACATAAACATGGTGAATTCATAAACAGGCCGCATGGTTCATAAGCAGGCCTCGTGGTTCACAAACAGGCATGGTAGGTTCGTAAACAGTCACTCGCCCTTACAGACGTAGTGGTTTCAGAAAACAGGCATCGTGGTTCATCAACAGGCAACACCTGAACCGTTGAATAGACCACAGGTCAGCTGCTAATACTGTCTGGTGGCCAACTTGCCTCTATTACTGACAGTAAGCCGAAATTGGCTGTGCGTCCTCTCACACCGGGAGTTCGAAAGTGAATCAGCGCCAACTGCCTAATTCCGTTCTACGTGCTACTCAACTAGCACGAAGAAGTAGTGCTACACGTTGTGTCTCAACTTAAGCGAGAAACATGTGTTCTCCGCACTGGGGAATCTATTTTCTCCACTCACGAGATAATGTGAGTGTACCTAGCAACCTCGGTCACGCGAATCCAGGTGCTACTAGAACAATCTACGCGAAGAAACAAGCCCGACTTTCCCCAGTTTATTTATAACTGGGGAAGTACCTGATGACGCTCCGTGTTCATACGAAACCTCCTACGACAAAGCACAGATAACTTGCAGTCATACTATGACAGTTACGTTACTCACGAGAATATACGGGATTACAGAGAAAGTCGCTAACGCCTAGGCCAAGGTACCGGCTGCGGAGAGGTATATTATAATACATTCTGTTCATGGTTCAGTATAGTATGTCCGGGTTGACTGAGATTAAGCATTTCTGGTTCAACAGACTCCAACCTAATGCACAGGGGACACCAAACATGTATTATTAGATCTGAAAGAGGAAAACAAACGTAGCTCAGCGTTTCTCAAAGTGCCGTCTGCAGAACTCCGCCAATCCCAAGAAAACGTTGCCAGGTCTCCAACGCTTTCAGTTCCCAAATGTTTTACTGCAGATTCTCAAGGAGAGGGAAGAACGGCATCAGCTATGACACTTGTCGACTCAATCCTAATGTACTAACGTGAATCATGGGCAATTAACAGACTAGTGGGGAATTATGTGGAAGCTGCAGAGATGTGGGTTTACAGAAGAATGACACTTGTACAATTGGTAAAGAATAACAAAGGTACTTTTCTTCTTCTTCTTCTTTCGTTCGCTTGAAATATGTCTATAAGTGCAATGTTGTCTCTAGTATGAATTTAACTGTCTTTTCTTAGTTCACCCAGTGGTCCAAAGAGTTTATCTTCCACTATCGTCTCTCTAGGTCAGAGGGTTTGCTTAGATGTATTGTATTTTGGACAGTCTAGGAGTATCTGATCTGCTGTCTGCGACGCCAATCCACGTCTGCACATTTCTGATTCACCAATCTTGAATTTTGTATGCATGAAGTTGCGTAATCTATTGTGTCCAATTCTGAGGCGCAGAATAATGACTTGTTCTGGTCTGTCTATAACGTGGTAGTCATCTTGAGCAGGTTTTGGTGGCTTTCTGACTTATTTGATCATTCTTTTCTTTTGGTGGTATGTAACGGGCATATCATGCTGTTCCTTTGCTCTTTCATTAGCTAATCGATCAGCTCTCTTGTTTCCGGGAACTCCACAGTGAGATGGTATCCACTGTATGGGACCTTACGCTGACTGATAAGTTCATAAAGTAGTGTCCTTAGTAGTGGCAATTTCCCAGACAGGAGCGCCTCGAGTACTGATTTTGCATCTGCCAATAGCACCACAGGTTGTTTACCATGCCTGGTATTTAGTAATTTCTCTGTTGCTATCTTGATTGCCTCAATTTCAGCACAATAGTTATGGCAGAATTTCCTGTTGGTACTCTGATTGTGTTCCTAGTATTATTTGGGTATTCTATGTACACTCCCGCTCCTCCATTTCGAACATCATTTTGTGCTGACCCATCTGTGTAGACTCGGATGCAGAGGTTCAGTGGATATTCTTCATCAAAGAAGCTGAGAGTGGCTGTTCTGTGCTGTGCATTGTTCTGGTCTTCCTTGTCACATATTCCTCTCACTTTTGTCTGGATTTGTAGTGATAGTCTATGTTCATCTTTCCATGGAGTTCGCTCTCGAATAGTTGTCAGGGGGATACCAAATGTGGGCAGATCGGTGGTTTCTCTGCAGAGTTGTTTTGCTTGGTGGATGAAACTACTTCTTTTCAACGGCCCCATAGCTATGTTTTCAAATCTGTTCTTCAAAGGGTGGCCTGGCAAGCTGAGAAACTGTTCTGCTTGTATTAGCGTTTTCATATGTTTGCGCTCTCTCAGTGCTTGTGTCCTCCCCAACTTCTCCATCTCCACTTTAGGGGTTGATCTCATCCCTCCTGTGGTGACTCTAAGTGCTTGATTTTGCACCTTGTCCAGTTCTTCTAGTGTGGTTTTGATGTTGAACAACATGCAGTTGACCCGTATTCCAGGTGTGGTCGTATGCTCTGTTGATAAACTTTGCTAAGTATTTTCCCACTTGCTCCCCACGTAGTTCCACTTAGTTTTCTCAGGATGGCTAGTTTCCTTCTGGCTTTTGCTACTGCTTTGTTGATGTGCTTTCTCCATGTCAGCCTGCCATCAAATGTTACTCCTAGGTATGTTGGTTCTTTATCTTCTCTAAGGGGTGTTCCATTTATCTGGATGATCCCTACCTTTGGTTTGGAGAGAGGGTAAATAGAGTAGTGCTGCACTGGTCAGTGTTTATGCTGACACACCATCTATTTGCCCGTACAACTAATGAATTTTCCGATCTTTGTAGCGAACTGGTCGCCACTGATGCATGTTCATTTGTGCTCCAAAGAACCAGGTCATCAGCGTACATTGTCGCTTTAATTCTAGTGGTAGTTTAGCAATAAGATCATTTATGAAGATTAGAACAAAGTGTGGGGGACAAGACTACGCCCTGAGGAACACCGTGACGCAATAGTACTTTCTTGCTCTTGAGTCTGTCTATCTGCACTCTGGCTCTTCTGTTGTTCAAGTATGCTTTCACCCATTTGTACATTCTTCCATTGACTTTAAAATTTCTCAGTTTCTTCTTCAGACCTTCTTCCAGACTTTGTCAAAGGCTTTCTTAAGATCTATCCATGCTGCAAGCACCAGTTTCTTCTCTTGGAATGCATCCTCAATTTCTTGAGAGAGGTAGGTTGTCTGATCTTCCGTAGAATAGCACTGCCTAAAGCCAGCCTGCTGTGGCAGGAGAATATTTTGATTTTCAATATACCATTGCAGTCTGTGATTGATGATGCGCTCCATTGTTTTGTAGAGACAGCTGGTGAGGCCATGTGACGAAATTGCCTTGCAGTTTCTCTCCCCTTGGATTTACCCGACAGTGTTTTGAAGATTATGCAAATGAGAGTACTCCTTGTACTAATATGCAAATGAGGGAAACTCCTTTATAGGACTCCTTTCTAGAAGGTTCAGTAATTTTCTACCTTGAACAGTACACTTGGACTTTTTTACACTTGGATAGTAGTAATTGATCAGATGTAGATCTATATTGTCTGTCTTAATTTTAAGTGTCTGATAGTGTGGAAATGTGGTTTCTGAGGAAAATGCAAAGAATACCATGGACAAACAAACAAACAAACAAACAAACAAACAAAAAAAATAAAAAAAAATAAAAAAAACGATGAACAAGTGTTTCAAGAAACAAATGAAGATCGTTGACTGATTAGAGTCATTAGGCGTAGACAGTCAAAATATTTTGGGCATGTTATGAGAAGAAATTACTGGAGAACTTGGTGATAATTGGCAAGAATGAAGGGAAGAGACCAAGCGGCAGACCGAGAAGTAAATATCTGGATGGCTTGGCCACGTGGCATGGTCGAGACAGGAACACGGAGCTGATCCACGACTCTAATGATCGAGGGAGATGGCAGAACATGACCGCCCACGCTTATCGGCATGACACATGATGGATGGATGGATGGATGGATGGATGGATGGATACTCGGCCCTTCCACGTAAACGTCAATTTGGGAAACAGTGACGTTATTTTGTTTTACAAGGTTCAGTATCCCACCTTTTCGTCTGTCCTTTCGTTCAGATCGGTAACACTCGTAGCCTCTGATTTTGAAGACCATATTTTCATTGAGGTGAGTTTCTTGCAAGCTTACTTACTTTTTGTTAGTCCAAGATGTTTTCTAGCTCAATTTTTTTTTTTTTTTTGGTTGCTGATTCCCTCCGCATTCCAGTGCATTAATTTTAGCCTTTGTTTGGCTTGGTTAGACGCTCTATTCGCAGGTCCCCTGGCTCCACGGGAACGAACGAACGAACAATCTTTATTTTCAATGGGTTAAGAATTGGACACGCAGGCCCGTCTGACATTCTTCTCTAATTCCTCTCATACATTATTTCATTCAACATCACTTATGAAGCTAATCTTTGACAATAAGCATTAATACGTATGAAAAATAATCAATAATACATGACTCACTGAGGCAATGTTTACCATGGGCATGATAAATACCTAAGGAAGGTGTAACGTGTCATACATATGGAAATGTTTATTAACAAGTTATCGTTTGAGATAATTTACCATTATTATTTTTAGGGGGCATGTAGTCTGTACTGAGGTAATGTTCAAACAGGCTGCGACTATAAGTATAATGGTTGGTGGTGTCTTTGATTTCTTGTGGAAGATTGTTCCACAACTGAGTGGCAGAGTAAGCTAAGAGAAGGACCTCCAGTCGTTTTGGTTAGACCCTTTCGAGGCATAGGGCCTGGTATTGCACCTGCCTAGGAGTCCAAAGCAGGGCGAGCCCCATAACGTTTTGCAGTAATTGACATACCTCATTGCGTAATTGCGTGGCATCCTGATTTCTGTGGTGCGTTTCCTGGCTGATTGCCTCCGTCTTCAGAACATTTCCTTCACTAGAGCATACTTATTCGAGTTTAGATGTGTAGGCACGCAGACACGTGTCTGCGCATGCATGTACTTTGAATCGGAAACAAACATGAAAGAGGTCACTACAGCAGCCCTAGGAGTTTTGTCACATGTGTGCATGCACGCACTTCACACTCACCAGAAGTAGCCCTGGGCTGTTGTACGGAGGTCTTGAAGTAAAAGACAGTATGTCAGAGGATAAATGAGACATAATATTTACCATCTGTATCATCCTAATGAAGCTTAACTGTCAACTGTCATCCACTATCTATAGTACCTTGCGGTGTAAGGCAGGGGGGTCTTGAGCCTGACGAATTAAGGCCGCCTGGCTAGTGCAGTTGCCGCGAATTGTGCAGGTTAGGATTTTCTTTTTGCCCCGGACAGAAAAAAATATTCCGCATCTTACCGGGGATTCGAACCCGGGTCTCCCGAAGGAGAACCCGGCGTTCTTAGCCACTAGGTCAGCTGTTAAGCTTAACAAAGATAATAAAAGACATGTTTGTGGAAGAGTATGATCGTGTGTAACGCTCAGGATAGTGGATGCTGTTAAATCATGCTTTGCTAATGTTGTCTGTCTTCCGCTGTTTGATTTAGTGATGGATTTCTTGAAGTCATTGCATGTCTGGGCAATGAATGTATTGCCAAAGATTTAGCCATCTATTAATTCATATAACTGACCTAACTGATGTTCCCAAATTTATATATTTTGTCACAGTGCTAGACCCTCCTAAACAGACAATCACAGAAATCAACAAACACATCAGACGTTTCATCTATGGCAGCACAATCCATTGTATACAACATAAGACACTCATACAGGACAAAAAACAAGGGGGGGGGGGGGGGGAAATAGCACTACAAGACATACACAAAAATACAATCCTGGCCAAGGGGTTAACGACATTGTTCGTAGTACCGTATATTCACGTGGGGAAAACATCAGCTGCGAGAATCGTCAGCGGTTCACTCCGCGCTGGTAATTTACGGGGGTATGTGAACCGGTTGTTCAGAAAGCAATGGCAAACTACTGAACGTAAAAACTTGCCTAGTACATCAACAGCAGCTGAAAAATGCTGGTGTTGACTGCAACGTCCTGTAAGGGATATGCAACATAAAAAAAACAAACAACTGATGTCAGCTATGGCCAAGCCATGACTGCTTTCTCTTCTGTACCTTTGTGAAATGCTTTTCATTGTTATTTCTTGAGGCCGAAGGTTGTTGGTTCGATTTCGGTCAACGTCTTTCGGTTCACGGGTTCATTTTTCTCGGAGACTCCTGGGGGTCGTCGCTGGAGCTACGGAGTTCGTGCTTTGTGCGACGTTTTCGGCAGGCCGCCCTGCGGAAAGAGAACGAGCCATATGGGATAAAACCCGGTGCAATTAAGTCGAGCCTCTTGACTTTTAAGACTTGTTTTAATCATTGTTTTTCACAGTTGCGAACTGTGCAAGTGAAGGTTGTCTTGTTGAGGTTTAAAAATTCATTTAATTTCCTGAACTTTCATAGGAGAATTGAGTGGCCGAGCAGTTAGACTTTCGACCTTTATGACCCTAGAGACAACGAACACAAATACGACTACCTACCTTGTGGCAGTAGTGGGACTTGGCCACTATCTTGAGCACCCGGAACAGGGGAGACGAGGGTTAACTAAAAACATTTTATCTAACGGATGATAGCTGTACTGAAATGTTGTTTGTGGTGTTTTCCTGAAAATACGCTATCGCGATTACAAACTCCAGTGGGGTCAACAACCGACATCACTGCACTCGGGGCATTCCCATAAGCGCCCAGGGAGCGTTTGATTCTACAAGAGCCCAGCACGTCAAATGCTCTGCTGATATTAATAAGTTTTGTTCATAATGTTTATGAGATGAGCGGCTAGAATGTCGGATTCTCATTCGGGAGACTCAGGTTCGAATCCTCGATAAGGCATGGATTATTTTCTGTCGGGGGCAGAAAGAAAACCCTAACTTGCACAGTTCGCGGCGACTGCACTAGCCAGGCGGCCTTAATTCCTCAGGCCCAAGACACCCCTGCTCTACGCCGCTACGTACTATAGGCAGTAGATGGCAGTTTTTGACAGTTCATGTTTCTTAACCATAACGTGCTATTAGCTATATGCATGTACAAATGAGCAGACACGCTAAAAAACATCTAGTGGCAATGGAAATGTGGTTTCTGAGGAAAATGCAAAGAATACCAAGGACAGATAGAAAAACCAATGAGCAATGAGTTCTACAAGAAGCAGATGGAAACCTTAAACTGGTTAGAGAAATTAGATTTAAACATGATCAAAACAATTTCAGTTTTCTGAATTCAGAAAAAATAACACATTTTGTTTCTGTTCAAATCTACACCATGTACAAGGGGCGTCTCATAAGTCTTTAGCCTGGCCATAAAGGAGTATGCGGAGACAATTGGAATTTGGCACAGTGCTTATTCCTTCTCAATGTAGCCACCATCTGAATTTACGCATTTCTGCCATCTCTGCGTGACCTTGAAAAACCTTCAGAATAAAACAACCTATTTTTCGAACTAAACCAGTCGTCACAAGCCTGTATGACATCTTCGTCACTGACAAAACAGTTTCCTTTCAGCTGTTTTTTTTTTTTTTTTAATTTAAGATTTGGGAAAAGAAAAAAGCCTGAGGGAGCCAAATCTGGAGAATATGGTGGGCGTGGAAGAATTTCAATATTCAAATGGTTGGCAGTCCGCAGCACAAGCCGTGCTTTATAGGAGGGCGCGTTGTCTTGAAGCTATCCCTCGTTTTCACAGCCTTTCTTAGTTTGATAAGGAGATCTGAATAGTATTGCCCATTAACCGTGTTGTCATGAAGCATGCAATCTTTCAATATGACACCTTTGACGTCCCCAAAACAAAGTCAGCATCACTTTTCTTGCAGATTTGTGTTCTCTTGGCTTGACACGTGTTGGCGAGCCCTTGGTTTTCCACTGCATGCTGGCAATTTTGGATTCTGGGTCATAATGGTGAATCCAAGTCTCATCTACCGTCACCGTGGTCGTCAACATGTTTTTCGACAGCCACATGTTGAGCAACTGGCCACAGCAATCAACCCGTGTTTGTTTCTGTTCACATGTCAGCAGGCGCGGGACCTAGCGGGCACACACTTTTCTCATGTTCAGTCTGTTGTGTAAAATTCTAAAATAAAACTGTACTCTTACTCAGTTTTGCTGAACCCGATATCTCTGCAATTGTCATTTTCCTATCCTGGTCTATGATTTTCTTCACTTTTGCAGCATTTGCATCATTGTACTCTGAGGACGGTCGTCCTGATCTTAGCATATCAGCAGCTTGGGAAAGGCCACACTTAAACTGCAAACACCATTTTTTTTTTTACTGAAGCATGCGAAGGACAGACTTCCTCAAATACTGGCTCCATCTCCCTGTGCATTTGTGTAAAAGTTTTTCCCTGTAACATCAAGAATTTTATCACAGTCCTGGCGTCCGATTTCTCCACTGTTCTGACAAACCGTTGGATGTGCAGATCTGGTCAACAGGGTGTGTTGTGCCATGCGCCATATCGGGAAAACCAGTTGAGGAGGGAAATTCATAATTCATATGTCCATTACAAATTGAATGAGCCAAATTTCAATTTTCTCCGCCTACTCCTTCGTAGATGTACAGACCAGATGGAAACAGAGGAAGAGGCCGACCATGTAAATGTTGGACGGAGGGAATAGCAGAATCCATGGGAATGTCGATATATGAAGCCCATAATCGGGCACTCTCAAGAAGTTTATACTTCACCTCGACACCGCAAGGTAGGCCTACAAGAGGAACATGATGAGATGAGATGAGACTCCTTCGTGGTCAGGCTAAAGACTTATCAGAAGCCCCTTGTATAGGTCAGTTATTATAAACACATAACATAATATGACCAAAACATAGTCCAATTTCTGAATCCAGAAAAAAAGCACATTATCCTGCCTCACTTTTCACGATATACTGGTCAAGTATTATAATTGTCATATAATGTCGCGATGCCACCAGACTGCCTCTCGTTCCACAAACACAAAGGAGAAATCAACATAAGAATAGACAGTATTCTTAACATTAAGAAGCTGACGCAATGTTACGCGCCATTGTACAAGGCGTGCAATAGCATACAAAGTTGCGGAGACAATAGACGGCTTGGACCCGAGAAAGGCGCCAGGTGTAAACTCACCGTTTTATAAGACTCCCGGGTTAACACATTGCCGGGGAAAACACAGCCTGCTTGGGGCCTTGCTAGCGATGCAATGTATGAAGGACAATACCTCAAGGCATTACGCGAGGCTATGCAGAATTTTGCTACGTCAACGGTGTGTAAAGACGGGCACCACGGCTGGGTCAGGAAAAACACATGGCTGACACCCGCCGCCAGATCTAAGAATCAGTTACCCAACAGATAAGAATAGATGAGAACCCTTATAAGTAGACTGGGCTTTGTCATTCTCGTTGGATGGGTGCATTATAGGATCAGGTATGGTTTGTTAAATGTATATTCCATTTATCGTTGAGTAAAAATTCTATGCTGTTTTAGATTGTCGGCGAATGGTTATCTATTAAGTAAAGCTGTGGATCTGCATCTTTATGTCCATGGAGAACTATCATTGTCTCTTGCTACTTGACTGTGAACTCTTCTTTCTCAGTTTCTGTATATAGCATAATGCTATAAATTTGTTGTTCTGCTTAGACAAGTAGGTAGATGTTAGCTATGTTCTGGATATACTGCTGACTTTCATTTGTCTTATCAGTTGCTTGACACTGCTATGAGAACAAGCCTGGCCTCCTTTTGTTGTGTGCATTTGTAATACAGAGTATTGTAAAATGAATATACTTCTTTTAATTCTTACCACGGCAGTGGCTAAGTAGTGAGATAATCGGGCAGACCAGCAATGTGGCTGTTCCGTGTCGTTACTCCTATGAGACCAGGTTTATAGTGCCTCATTCGATGTTTATAATAGAATGACTAGCTCATTCATTATGATATTAAGAATATCACTATATGCTTATTTTGAATTGTTACTATGCATACTTGAATGCTGACATGCATAGTGTTAATTTGATGTTTGAGATGCGAATTGTCATATGGTAAATCACCAGGATGACTAGGATGTGGTGCTTGTTTGTTCTTGCTAGCAACGTTATGTTTGAAGTAGAGGTGTAGTGGTACATACATTACCCACAATCGGTAATGGGTATATTGATTATTGTGCGCTTAGCCCTTTCAGTGTGTGGTGAAGCCGAACTTAAGCCCGGCAATCAGATACTCTTATGATAACACTACCGACCCTTTGAGTTGCTAAATTAACTTTTGAACGGAGCAGCTATAAGAACCGGGTGTCTGAATTAGTGACATGGACTTAGGACATTTCATTCCTCATGACGGGATGTTACAAGGGATGGCATGAGTGGTAACTACATGCGTGTTTGACGGCGGGAAAAGATCTCACCGACTAGACAGTAGGAGAGAGATATAGAGGGAGAAAGAGGAGAGTGAACACATGTGAATGAGAGATTGTATGTATTATCTAGGCTTGTACTGATGTAGAACTAGTGTATACACATTCTTGACTATATCTATTCCAAAATCTCAACAAGAGCGCCATATTATAAATCCCAAACACGAGGGACGACCAGGTAGCGTCAGAACTGGACAGTGGTCCAGAAAACCGACGAGCTGTTTCTTCTGGAGCATAGGTGTTCCCACTAGAGCTTAGGGGAATCCTATTGAAAACGTGGCAGATCATGTAACCCGGCCACAGATCCAGACAGGAAACAAGTAACTTTAGAGTTATGTACTTGCTCTTCATCACTACATTTATGTGATTGTTGTATTGCATAAATCTATATAGGTTCACTATCATCATCTTGATAACCATCATATGTTCAATGATAAATGATAGACAATAAAAGTGATTGTTGTTTGTTTTAACTCAAAGTTCAGTCGTTATACTTGTTTTCCCAAGCGAAGCAATTGTATTGCTTACCTTGGTGGGCGATTACTTACATACCAGGGAGGGGAGTTATGCAGAGGAAAAGACCTGCACTGTCTAGTAGCCCAGTGGTAGACTTAAACCTAGACATCTAACTGTCCCTTTCCCACTCCTTGGGGATACAAAGACCAGATAATTATTAATGAGCCATTAGCAGCTGTACTCTTTGGTTATCAAGGGGCTAAATCTTTATTTCAGCCACATAGATATTGTCCAGAGTAAATTTCTGACAAAATGGAGTTGCCCACCAGTGATAGTACATAACTTGGCGGCGGCACCACCCTCCCCCGCTTCTGACAATAATAACAGACGTTATGAGAAGAAATAATCTAGAGAACTTGTGACATTTGGCAAGACTGAGGTAAAAAGAACAAGGGAAGACAGAGAAGTAAATATCTGGAAGGCTTCGCCGTGTGTCATGGTCGGGCAAGAACACGGAGCTGATCAGCGACTCTGATGATGGCGTAAGGTGGCGAAACACGACCGCCCATGCTTATCGGCATGGTACATGATGATCCACGAATGATTTTTTGTTTGTAATTTAATATTTATACTCTTTGACGTTAGTATTTATTAAACTATAATATGGTTTATTTTTTAAAAGTTGCATATCCTTTACATGACGTTACAGTCAACACCAGCATTTTACTAATGTTGTTGATGTTTTGGCAAGCTTTACGTTGAGTAGTTTGCCATTGCTTTCTGAACAACCGGCTCCCATCCCAACATGTTAAAACCAGCGAGACAAGGTCTGCTACCAAATCGATCACCGTTGTTTCGAACGTGGGTAAGCGGCATTACGAATCACATCCACAACGCCATCGCCACGGAGATCGGTATAATATAGTATGATAATATTTATTAGACTATAATATAGTATGTTAGTATTTATTAAATTATAATATATATTATGTTAGTATAGGGTGTGTTTTAATTACTGTTTTTTTTAAAAAAAATATTGCCGTTCCAAGTTGTGCATTCACCCTCTGTGGTGTTCATGTAACATAAAAGGAAAAATACATAAACTTGGAACGGCAATATTTTCAAAAACCCCAGTTATTATACATACACCTTGTATTTATTAGACTACTAGCAGACCCGGCCCGGCTTCGCCCAGTTCCTGGTGGAGGGCATCTCATTTAATTCATATAAGTAGTCATATAAGCTCCCATTCCCGTTCCTGTCTGTCTGTCTGTCTGTCTATCTGTCTGTCTATCTATCTATCTGTCTGTCTGTCTGACCCTGCCCGGCATCGCCTGGCTCCTGGTGTGGAGCATCTCATTTAATTCATATAAGTAGTCATGTAAGCTCCCATTCCCGTTCCTGTCTCTGTCTGTCTGTCTGTCTGTCTGAACCTGCCCGGCATCGCCTGGCTCCTGGTGTGGAGCATCTCATTTAATTCATAAAAGTAGTCATATAAGCTCCCGTTTCCGTTCCCGACTATCTATCTGTCTGTCTGTCTATCTGTCTGACCCGGCCCGGCTTCGCCCAGCCCCTGATGGGGAGCATCTCATTTAATTCATATAAGTTTCCGTTCCCGACTATCTGTCTGTCTGTCTGTCTGTCTGTCTGTCTGATCATTTATTGGTTGCGGTTAGAACAACCTTAGATAAACGAAGACCAACTTTCAAAAAGCATTAGAAAGAGCACTTGAAAGATCTTTACATAAGTAGTAGGATAGCTGGTATTTGATTATCATTTCTGGATTGTGGTGCTGGATTGACCCCAATCCAGCTGGATTGGGGTTAGGGGTTAGGGGTTAGGGGTTAGGGGTTAGGGTTAGGGTTAGGGGTTAGGGTTAGGGGTTAGGGGTTAGGGTTAGGGGTTAGGGTTAGGGGTTAGGGTTAGGGTTTAGGGGTTAGGGTTTTTGTCTGCTCCTAATTATACTTTATGGATTGACTTCGCTGGATTGTCCCCAATCCAGCTCGGGGCCAGGGCGGTTTGGGTAGGGTAGGTACTTAGGTCATATGTAAGGGTTGATAATTCTAAGAAAAGACAGGTTTTTTCTAAGAGCAGATAACTATGTGTATAATATTTTAACTAATTTAAAAAAAAAAATAAAATAAAAATAAAAGACAAGCAGAGGCGCGCGGCGGCGGGCGCAGGAGCAAGCGCGGCCGATCGGTCGCGTGGAGCGGTCGACCCCAGTAAAACAATGTCTTTTAGTACCCAAGTGGCCAGTCATTGCTGAGTGATCACTAGTCCGGTTATTGACGAGTACTGTGGTGGGGTTAGGTGGGTCGAAGTCTCGAACCGCGCCGGGTGTCATATGAAAATTATAATAAGTAAAAAGGTATATATGGCGTGTATATGATCTGTAGTGGGTCGTAGTGGCTTATAAAACTATCATCATATAGATTACACCTCTTCAAATGAAAACCTTAAAAAAGTAAAGATGGCATGTAGTAACGGTTGTAAGGGGGCGTGGCTTCGTGGTATTCGTTGTTAAGGGGTTGGTGAGTGGTGATGTACCTATATAACAGCTTCCGAACAATTTAAAGGGATGGGCGAGTGGCGAAGTGGCTAAGTAAATGCGTCGGTTCCTTGCTAAGAGACAGAGGAGTTGCTAGATAAAGGCTCCAGGTCATTGTCAAGGGGTTGGTGAGTGTACAAATAGCTAAATAACTGCTTCTGATCCTTGTTAAGAGGTGGGCGAGGGGCGGATTGGTTGGATAATTACGCCCGTTCCTTGGTAAGAGCCAGGGTGATCGAGTGGAGAAATGGGTAAATATAAGCATGGAGGTATACCACCGACACATTCAACGCATAATTTCGGCGTCGGTCGTCAGAAGACCAAGGATATTTTCATTATATGTCTATTGTAAAGGGGTTGACTGTTTGTTATAACGGGGTTGCTATTATCTATAGTGGCTGGGACTTAAATACTATCAGCATACCGGTTACAGCTCTTCAAATGAAAACTTTGAAAGTGTAAAGATGGCCGATGGTTTTAGTGGGTATGACTTTGTGATATTCGTTGTTAAGGGGTGGGGTGAGTGGATGTGTAACTAGATAAACGCTTCCAAACACTATCATCGGGTTCGAATCCCAGTGGGGTGGTCTAGTGGTAGAAGAAATATTGATAATATTTGGTTACTTAGTTGTGATTTCGAGCTCGGTTGTTATTAACCCGGTTATGTTTAGAAAAGTAGAGGTGGTGTGCTGGTTGCGGAGTATGTTTAGGGGGTACCCCAGACACCGTGGAAGTGACAGGTTCGAATCTCGGAACTTTGTCGTGGGTAAGATTTCCAGTCATCAAGGTGTGGGTGTCGTCGCGGCCACAAGTCCCACCGCTGATGAAAAACACAGGCAGCAGATTTCACCATTGTACCTACGAGTCACAAAATATAAGCTAACTTAACATTCAGAATATGACCTCAACAGCTGTTGCCAAAAATCAATACTTATTCTCATAACGGCTAATCCAGGGGATTATCGTCATCGTAATGACCAAGTCAGGTTAATAATATTTCTTATATCTCCGCCATTGCAAATAGTTCGCGATATTAATAAATGTTCATATAAAGGTTGGAAGGGGATTAAAAGATTAACACCTATTGTCGGGCCATCCAATAAAAATCAATAACACTACCCTCGATTTTTCTCATAATTGCCGATTGGAGATTATAGGTTAGGTGTATGTGTCCTTATTTAGTTAAAACAGGTGGTATGAGTAGGATATATCACAAACAGTATCAGCATGCGCCACTCTGATCTTAAAGGTCAGTAGTTCGTTATTCTTGTGACATTGAAAACGCTTGTGGCTTGAAGAAGAATGGTGTGACTATGTTATTGGGCGGTGTATATAGATTGATCAAGTATGTGAAGTTGATACAGGTCACCCTTGTCAGCGCATCGTAGCTGTGTTGTGAATTGTCGCCTATTGCATCCGGGTGTGAAAATAACCAAAAATATTTCATATCAACTCAGACATGCCTCTATATAGCTGCACTGCGAACTTGGCTAGAGTCTACTTTAGGAAAGTATCGTGTATCTGTGTATGCGGGTTTACCACTGCTTATAGATGTGTGCAGTATTATTAGAAAGCGGCCGTTATGTCTACATTATCAAAGTATGTTGCCTTACAGAGCTGGTATAGTATCTATGTGTCTGCTACGTTGTATGTTTGTCATGTTGCCTTGTAGTATTTGGAGGGAGTTTCATGCGGGTGTCTAGTGAACTTTTTAAAAACTATGTCTCAGAATCCACAACGCCACTGGCATTAGAGGCTTTTCAACTTGTCTGATCATTGACCACACTTCACAGTCATACTAAAGTACGGGTTCTATGTAGTACTTAAACACTCCTTTTATTTCTCATTACAGTTGTCAACTTTATATTAGTCAGTATGTTTTCCAATTTGCAAAAGACAACCTTCATCACAGCGATTCTTGTTCCAACGCTTTAAAGCCACCTCCTATCAGACATTTTTTTCTTTCCTTTTATGCTCACGGCTATCGTTTCCCCATTTCAAGCTCCATGTCTCTACTCGTATGCATTAGTGTGGTAGAAGTAAACCGATAACTCACAAGATAGAAGTATATTATCACACTGTATATGAACATGTGGGAAACGGCTACATCCGGGCAAAGAGGGCGTTGTATCTGTCACATGCGTATGGATACAGCCGAGACACGTGGTTAAGAGGGATACTACAGAAAAAAAACGGTATTATGTTGGCGATCGAACCAGGGGACCTAACTCGTGATGACCACTATGTACTGGAGTGATTCTTCCCCCTCGTCAACATGGCGCCGGAAGTTTAAAAGGGGCTCCCTTCTCTATCGTTTCTATGTCCGAGTCGTCATAGGGCCACCAAGTAACAGCAAAAGAACACGAAACTATTACTAACGAGGCCTCTATACACCACAAGGCAGTTTCGAATACAGTATACACAACTATAACCAAGTCATCACTGTGTTCGACTAACCCATTCTCATAGACATAGAGGAGATATGTGAGCACCGAGGCCAGTTGGGGTAGGTGTACCTTTTACTTAACAGCAATCGGGCCATACACCGACCTGTGTTTAGCTATATTTATCATATAATATTACCCGTGAACACAACACGCTTCCCATGATCAAGATTAGGTGTCTCATATAACATGACATATCACGTACCCGCTGTCCTGACCAGCAAAGTTATCGCTTCTCAGAGCAGACATTTACACTTTCATTAATTCTTCTGCCTGGCCAAAGGGGGTCTTTGCATTTTTCCGCAGACACCTATTTCCAATGCCAATATATGTTTTTCAATGTGTCGGCTCATTGCCACATTTCACATCCTGACAAAAGTACAGGTTCTATGTTCCACTCCAACAGTCAAATAAGAAAAAATGTTAGCCAAATTATTAAAATGTTGGCCAAATATAGAAATATATCGACCAGACGTATAAAGTATAGTAAAATATGTTAGCCAAACTTATAAAACTCGTGGTCAAAATAAGAAATATCTCAACCAAACGTATAAGAAATAGGAAAAATGTTAGCCAAATTATTAAAATGTTGGCCAAATATAGAAATATATCGACCAGACGTATAAAATATAGTAAAATTTGTTCGCCAAACTTATAAAACTCGGGGTCAAAATAAGAAATATCTCAACCAAGCGTATAAGAAATAGGAAAAAGGCTAGTCAAACTAATGAAAATGTTGGCCAAATACAGAAATATCTCGACCAACTTATAAAATGTAGGAAAAATTGTTAGCCAAACTGACAAAACTGTTAGCCAAAATAAGAAACGTCTCGGCCAACTTATAAAATGTAGGAAACATTGTTAGCTATATACAGATATAGGGTAAGTATAGGTATAAGTTAGGTATAGGACATATATCAAACTTACATCTTGCGCAATAAAAGTGCGATTTATTAGTTTTAAATTTTAATTAAAATGTAATCACATAAATTTAACTTTTTCATTTCTAACTTTGGTTTGTATCTATGTCTCTTAAGAAAGAGTTTGTTGTATAGTTAGGGTTCAGGGTTAGGGTTAGTTGATGTATACTTAGGTTTAGGGTTAGGGTTAGTTGATGTATACTTAGGGTTAGGGTTAGTAAGAAAGAGTTTGTTGTGTTTGATGTCTTTCTGGTAGTCCAAGGAATGCAACTCAATCGTCTCAATAACCCAAGCTCTGTTGTTTTTTCAAGTTCTGCCTAGGGGTGCTGGTCGATGACCATATTCGTTGTCTAGAATAGCGCCTAGTAGGTTAGGGGCATATGATTTATCTCCACGGGGTTGGAAAATCTGCTTAGTCAGCAGAAAATCAGTTGTTCTGTAATCAAAGAGAATGTTAATGTTATTTGGTATGAAATGTTGAAAGTCGGTTAGACGATGTGGTAGAGGGTATTCAAGAGTTCAGTAAGGCAGCCGTGGCTTTAAGAAAGGTCGACTTCATAACAGACACTGTTGGTTGGTTGCAGACTTGCCGCTATTGCAGCTGTGAAATGACAAAGTGTGATAGAGGTGGACAAAGTAAGCAATGTTATGTTAGCTAGACTTCGAGAACACTCTTTGTATTGTTGAAAGATGGACCAATGGAATGTTAGTGTAGCAGACATTGTGGTATAGAAAGTTGAAGATATCAGCCATGGGAAGTGGATCTTTGCTGACGAATACTCAGATGATATTGAAACTATCCCAGGTGGAGCCACAGATTGCCCTAAATGTTGTTATGACTGTTTCATTAGAGCTCATGTGAAACGAAGGTTTGGCGTTGTTAGTGGTGCTACATAGAAAAGTTGTGAAGCTATCTATGAAAGACAAAGACACTTTGCGTTAGAAAAAAAAAAAAAAACCAAGAGTGTGAAGAGCTGGGTGATTAGTATGCATAAGTGCTTCTTTAGTGGATACTCTGGACTGATAAGTTGAAACTTTCGGTAATGTAAAAGAGGGAAAGTGTTGACGTTGATGATTATGTCTTGTGAAATGTCTGTTCAGATAAATGTTCAAGACACGTTTGACATAACTACAGAAGCAATATTTGTTCCTACTTTTTTTTATAAGTTTACACGAGATATTTATAAGCTTGGTCGAGATGTTTCATGTTTTGACCAACATTTTTCCCCCTTTGGTTAACACACTTTCTTAGTTCGGTCAACATATTTCATAGTTTAGCCCATATATTTTTCCCTTTTGGTTAACAAATTTTCTTACTTTTCAGAAGTTTGGTGTACGTTTTTCTTTACTTGGTCAATATTTTTCTCATTAGGTTAACACATTTTCCTAAGTTTTATAAGTTTTGTGTAACTTTTTTCTTCAATTGGGCGATATTTTTCTCATTAGGTTAACACATTTTCCTAAGTTTTATAAGTTTTGTGTAACTTTTTTCTTCACTTGGGCGATATTTTCTCATTAGGTTAACACATTTTCCTCCTTTTCATAAGTATGGTTGAGATATTTCTCCACTTGGCCAATATTTTTCCCATTTGGTTAACAAATTTTCTTACTTTTCAGAAGTTTGGTGTATGTTTTTCTTTACTTGGTCAATATTTTTCTCATTAGGTTAACACATTTTCCTAAGTTTTATAAGTTTTGTGTAACTTTTTTCTTCAATTGGGCGATATTTTTCTCATTAGGTTAACACATTTTCCTAAGTTTTATAAGTTTTGTGTAATTTTTTTCTTCACTTGGGCGATATTTTCTCATTAGGTTAACACATTTCCCTAAGTTTTATAAGTTTTGTGTAACCTCTTTCTTCAATTGGTCGATATTTTTCTCATTAGGTTAACACATTTTCCTAAGTTGTATAAGTTTTGTGTAACTTTTTTCTTCAATTGGGCGATATTTTTCTCATTAGGTTAACACATTTTCCTAAGTTTTATAAGAATGGATGAGATATTTCTTCACTTGGCCAATATTTTCCCCATTAGGTTAACACATTTTCCTCGTTTTCATAAGTATGGTTGAGATATTTATAAGATTAGTTGTAACATGTCTTTACTTGGACAATATTTTTCACATTTGGTTAATAAAGTTTCCTACATTTTAAAAGTTTGGATGCGATATTTCTTTACTTGACCAATATTTTTCATCTTTGGCTAACAAATGTTCCTACTTTAGTCGACATATTTTCCTATTTTTTGTAAGTTTGGTCGAGATATTTCAAAACTTGGTCAATATTTTTTCCTAATTTGGGTAATACATTTTCTTATAACGGTCGACATCTTTATAAGTTTGTCCATCGTTTCGCCTATTGTATAACTTCAGTCGACATATTTCTTGATTTTACTAGCATATTTTCTTACTTGTTATAAATTCGGATGAGATATTTCATTACTTGGTCAATGTTTTTTCACCTTTGGCTAACAAATGTTCATACATTTTATAAGTTTGGCCGAGACATCTATAAGTTTGATCGATATTTTTCCTATTTGGTTAACATGATTTCCTACTTGCCCAATATTTGGCACATTTGACGAACAATTTTCCTACTTTTCATAAGTTTGGTCGAGATATTTCCTATTTTGGTCACCTTTTTAAATTAATTTGGTTACAATTTTTCCTACTTTTTATAATGTTAGTCGAGACGTTTCTTATTTTGACCAACTGTTTTTGTCAGTTTTAGCTAACAATGTTTCCTACATTTTATAAGTTGGCCGAGACGTTTCTTATTTTGGCTAACAGTTTTGTCAGTTTGGCTAACAATTTTTCCTACATTTTATAAGTTGGTCGAGATATTTCTGTATTTGGCCAACATTTTCATTAGTTTGACTAGCCTTTTTCCTATTTCTTATACGCTTGGTTGAGATATTTCTTATTTTGACCCCGAGTTTTATAAGTTTGGCTAACAAATTTTACTATATTTTATACGTCTGGTCGATATATTTCTATATTTGGCCAACATTTTAATAATTTGGCTAACATTTTTCCTATTTCTTATACGCTTGGTTGAGATATTTCTTATTTTGACCACGAGTTTTATAAGTTTGGCTAACATATTTTACTATACTTTATACGTCTGGTCGATATATTTCTATATTTGGCCAACATTTTAATAATTTGGCTAACATTTTTTCTTATTTGACTGTTGGAGTGGAACATAGAACCTGTACTTTTGTCAGGATGTGAAATGTGGCAATGAGCCGACACATTGAAAAACATATATTGGCATTGGAAATAGGTTTCTGCGGAAAATGCAAAGACCCCCTTTGGCCAGGCAGAAGAATTAATGAAAGTGTAAATGTCTGCTCTGAGAAGCGATAACTTTGCTGGTCAGGACAGCGGGTACGTGATATGTCATGTTATATGAGACACCTAATCTTGATCCTGGGAAGCTTGTTGTGTTCACGGGTAATATTATATGATAAATATAGCTAAACACTCGTCGGTGTATGGCCCGATTGCTGTTAAGTAAAAGGTACACCTACCCCAACTGGCCTCGGTGCTCACATATCTCCTCTATGTCTATGAGAATGGGTTAGTCGAACACAGTGATGACTTGGTTATAGTTGTGTATACTGTATTCGAAACTGCCTTGTGGTGTATAGAGGCCTCGTTAGTAGTAGTTTCGTGTTCTTTTGCTGTTACTTGGTGGCCCTATGACGACTCGGACATAGAAACGATAGAGAAGGGAGACCCTTTTAAACTTCCGGCGCCATGTTGACGAGGGGGAAGAATCACTCCAGTACATAGTGGTCATCACGAGTTAGGTCCCCTGGTTCGATCGCCAACATAATACCGTTTTTTTTTCTGTAGTATCCCTCTTAACCACGTGTCTCGGCTGTATCCATACGCATGTGACAGATACAACGCCCTCTTTGCCCGGATGTAGCCGTTTCCCACATGTTCATATACAGTGTGATAATATACGTCTATCTTGTGAGTTATCGGTTTACTTCTACCACACTAATGCATACGAGTAGAGACATGGAGCTTGAAATGGGGAAACGATAGCCGTGAGCATAAAAGGAAAGAAAAAAATGTCTGATAGGAGGTGGCTTTAAAGCGTTGGAACAAGAATCGCTGTGATGAAGGTTGTCTTTTGCAAATTGGAAAACATACTGACTAATATAAAGTTGACAACTGTAATGAGAAATAAAAGGAGTGTTTAAGTACTACATAGAACCCGTACTTTAGTATGACTGTGAAGTGTGGTCAATGAGCAGACAAGTTGAAAAGCCTCTAATGCCAGTGGCGTTGTGGATTCTGAGACATAGTTTTTAAAAAGTTCACTAGACACCCGCATGAAACTCCCTCCAAATACTACAAGGCAACATGACAAACATACAACGTAGCAGACACATAGATACTATACCAGCTCTGTAAGGCAACATACTTTGATAATGTAGACATAACGGCCGCTTTCTAATAATACTGCACACATCTATAAGCAGTGGTAAACCCGTATACACAGATACACGATACTTTCCTAAAGTAGACTCTAGCCATGTTCGCAGTGCAGCTATATAGAGGCATGTCTGAGTTGATGTGAAATATTTTTGGTTATTTTTACACCCGGATGTAATAGGCGACAAGTCACAACACAGCTACGATGCGCTGGCAGGGGTGACCTTATCAACTTCACATACTGGTCAATCTATATACACCACCCAATAACATAGTACACCATCTGTCTTCAAGCCACAAGCGTTTTCAATGTCACAAGAATAACGAACTACTGACCTTTAAGATCAGAGTGGCACATGCTGATACTGTTTGTGATATCTCCTACTCATACCACCTGTTTTAACTAAATAAGGACACATACACCTAACCTATAATCTCCAATCGGCAATTATGAGAAAAATCGAGGGTAGTGTTATTGATTTTTATTGGATGGCCCGACAATAGGTGTTAATCTTTTAATCCCCTTCCAACCTTTATATGAACATTTATTAATATCGCGAACTATTTGCAATGGCGGAGATATAAGAAATATTATTAACCTGACTTGGTCATTACGATGACGATAATCCCCTGGATTAGCCGTTATGAGAATAAGTATTGATTTTTGGCAACAGCTGTTGAGGTCATATTCTGAATGTTAAGTTAGCTTATATTTTGTGACTCGTAGGTACAATGGTGAAATCTGCTGCCTGTGTTTTTCATCAGCGGTGGGACTTGTGGCCGCGACGACACCCACACCTTGATGACTGGAAATCTTACCCACGACAAAGTTCCGAGATTCGAACCTGTCACTTCCACGGTGTCTGGGGTACCCCCTAAACATACTCCGCAACCAGCACACCACCTCTACTTTTCTAAACATAACCGGGTTAATAACAACCGAGCTCGAAATCACAACTAAGTAACCAAATATTATCAATATTTCTTCTACCACTAGACCACCCCACTGGGATTCGAACCCGATGATAGTGTTTGGAAGCGTTTATCTAGTTACACATCCACTCACCCCACCCCTTAACAACGAATATCACAAAGTCATACCCACTAAAACCATCGGCCATCTTTACACTTTCAAAGTTTTCATTTGAAGAGCTGTAACCGGTATGCTGATAGTATTTAAGTCCCAGCCACTATAGATAATAGCAACCCCGTTATAACAAACAGTCAACCCCTTTACAATAGACATATAATGAAAATATCCTTGGTCTTCTGACGACCGACGCCGAAATTATGCGTTGAATGTGTCGGTGGTATACCTCCATGCTTATATTTACCCACTTCTCCACTCGATCACCCTGGCTCTTACCAAGGAACGGGCGTAATTATCCAACCAATCCGCCCCTCGCCCGCCTCTTAACAAGGATCAGAAGCAGTTATTTAGCTATTTGTACACTCACCAACCCCTTGACAACGACCTGGAGCCTTTATCTAGCAACTCCTCTGTCTCTTAGCAAGGAACCGACGCATTTACTTAGCCACTTCGCCACTCGCCCATCCCTTTAAATTGTTCGGAAGCTGTTATATAGGTACATCACCACTCACCAACCCCTTAACAACGAATACCACGAAGCCACGCCCCCTTACAACCGTTACTACATGCCATCTTTACTTTTTTAAGGTTTTCATTTGAAGAGGTGTAATCTATATGATGATAGTTTTATAAGCCACTACGACCCACTACAGATCATATACACGCCATATATACCTTTTTACTTATTATAATTTTCATATGACACCCGGCGCGGTTCGAGACTTCGACCCACCTAACCCCACCACAGTACTCGTCAATAACCGGACTAGTGATCACTCAGCAATGACTGGCCACTTGGGTACTAAAAGACATTGTTTTACTGGGGTCGACCGCTCCACGCGACCGATCGGCCGCGCTTGCTCCTGCGCCCGCCGGTCTTTTATTTTTATTTTATTTTTTTTTTAAATTAGTTAAAATATTATACACATAGTTATCTGCTCTTAGAAAAAACATGTCTTTTATTAGAATTATCAACCCTTACATATGACCTAAGTACCTACCCTACCCAAACCGCCCTGGCCCCGAGCTGGATTGGGGACAATCCAGCGAAGGTCAATCCATAAAGTATAATTAGGAGCAGACAAAAACCCTAACCCCTAAACCCTAACCCTAACCCCTAACCCTAACCCCTAACCCTAACCCCTAACCCTAACCCCTAACCCTAACCCCTAACCCCTAACCCTAACCCTAACCCCTAACCCCTAACCCCTAACCCCTAACCCCAATCCAGCTGGATTGGGGTCAATCCAGCACCACAATCCAGAAATGATAATCAAATACCAGCTATCCTACTACTTACATATTCCCCCAACAATTAACTTGTGTAAATGGAACAGCGGCAGCAGCAGCAGAAGAAGAAGAAAAAGGAGGAGTAGGAGGAAGGAGGAGGAAGAGGGTGGAGGAGGGAGGAGGAGGGAAGAGGAGGAGGGAGGAAAAGATAGGCGGAGAGAGGAGTAGGGTGGAATAGAGGGGGGAGGAGGGAGGAGGAGGGGGAAAGAGGAGAAGGAGGAGTAGGGAGGGGGTGGAAGAGGGAGGAGGAGGAAGGAGGAGGAGGAGAGAGGAGGGGAGGAAGAGGGAGGAGGAGGGAGGAGGAAGGAGGAGGAAGAGGGAGGAGGGGAGGAAGAGGGAGGAGGATAACGCAGGAGGAGGAGGGAGAGGGAGGAGGAGGGAGAGGGAGGAGGAGGGAGGTGGAGGGAGAAGGAAGCGGGAGGAAGAGGTAGAAGGAGGAGGGAGGAGAAAGAAGAATGATGAGGAGGAGGAGGAGGGATGTGGAAGAGGGAGGAGGTAGAGGGAGGAGGAGAGAGGATGAGGAGGGAGGAGGAAGAGGGAGGAGGAAGAGAAACGCGGAGAGAGGAGGAGGAGGGAGGAGGAGTAGGGAGGAATATGAGTTAGGAGGAGGGAGGAGGAGGGATTAGGAGGAGAAAGGGGGAAAGAGGAGAAGGAGGGAGGAGGAGGAAGAGGGAGGAGGAGGGAGGAGGAGGAAGGGGGAGAGAGGAGGAGGAGGTATTAGGAGGAGGGAGAAAGAGGATGGAGGAGGGAAGAGGAGGGAGAGGGAAGAGGAGGGAGGAGGAAGAGGGAGAAGGAGGAGGAGGAGAACGTGGGAGGAGGAGGGGGAGGAGGAGGAGGGAGGAAGAGGTGGAAGGATAAGGGAGAAGGAGGAGGGAGGAGAAGGAGGAGGAAGGAGGAGGAAGAGGGAGGAGGAGGGATGTGGAGGAAGGAGGTGGAGGGAGGAGGACGGAGGAGGTAGAGGGAGGAGGAGGAGGGAGAAAAAGGGAGGAGAGAGGAGGGAGGAGGTAGGAGGAGGAGGAAAAGGAAGGAGGAGGGAGGAGGAGGAAGAGGGAGGAGGAGGAAGAGGGAGGAGGAGGATGGAGGAGAAAGAGGAGGGGGAGGGGAAGAGGAAGAGGGTAGGAGGAGGAGGGGAGAGGAGGAGGAGGGATGTGGAGGAAGGAGGAGGAGGGATTAGGTACAGGGAGGAGGAGGGAGGAAAAGGGAGGAGGGAGGAGGTAGGAGGAAGAGGGAGGAGGAGGAAGGGGAGGAAGAGGAGGGAGAGGGAGGAGGGGGAGGGGAAGCGGAAGAGGGTAGGAATTGGAGGAGGGGAGAGGAGGAGGAGGGAGAAGGAGGAGGAGGAGAAGGGAGGAGGAAGGGAGAGGAGGAGGAGGGAGGAGGAGGGAGAATCAGGAGGGGAGGATGGAAAGGGAGGTGGAAGAGGAGGAGGAGGGAGGAAGAGGAGGGAGGAGGAGGAGGGTGGAGGAAAGAGGTAGAGGGAGGAGGAGGAGGTAGAGGGAGGAGGAGGAGGAAGGAAAGGAAGGAGGAAGAGGTAGAGGAGGAGGTAGAGGGAGGAGGAGGAGGTAGAGGGAGGAGGAGGGAGGAGGCGGAGGGAGAAGGAGGAAGGAGTAGGAGGGAGGAGGATGGAGGAGGAAGGGAGAGGAAGAGGGAGAAGGAGGAGGGAGAGGGAGGGGGAGGAGGTAGAGGGAGGAGGAAGAGGAGGAGGAGAGAGGAGGAGGAGATAGAGGGAGGAGGTAGAGGGAGGAGGAGAAGGGAGGAGGAGGGAGTAGGATGGAGGAGGAAGAGGGAGAAGGAGGAGGATTAGGGAGAAGGAGGCAGGAGGAGGAGGAGGGAGGAGGAGGGAGAGGGAAGCGGGGGGAGGAGGAGGAGGGAGGAGGCGGAGGGAGAAGGAGGAAGGAGTAGGAGGGAGGAGGAAGAGGGAGAAAGAGGAGTTAGAGGGAGGAGGGAGGAGGAGGAGGGAGGAGGTAGAGGGAGGAGGAAGAGGAGGAGGAGAGAGGAGGAGGAGGGTGGAGGGAGGAGGAGAAGAGAGGAGGAGGGAGTTTGCCATTCCGAATTCATACTCGTCTAGGTTCTGTGATTTCGGTCCTTCCATTGATTGTTCTTCCCTTCTACATGACTGTAGATAACTTCCTTACACATAAAGAGATGAATTGTTATTTATATTGCCGTGGCATGGAGGAATATCAGCAGCAGAGTTGATCCAGAAAACCAAAGACCGAGATCTACGGAGAGCCATGAACGCCTACGCCAGCCGGCACGGCACTTGATGATGATGATGATTGCCGTGTGACGATTCTGTGTAGTCACGTCATTTTCTTCGCTTTCCCTAGCGTTTTGGTTCGGGGATTCTTTCATTATTATCATCATATATTTACGTACGTATTTAGGGAGGGGGAGGAGGAAGAAGAAAAAAAAAATCACAGTTGGCAGCTCTGGAATGAAAGGAAGACGTGTAGAAAATTTCATCTAAATCGGATGGGCCGTTCGCGAACAAATAAAGGACATACATATATATTTACATACATACACTTTGTTTTATATATATAGATAATAATAGTTTGTCGTAAACTTGGAACGGCAATATTTTCAAAAACCCCAGTTATTATACACACACCTTGTATTTATTAGACTATAATAATAGTTTGTCAGTGTTTATTAGACTGTAATATAGTATAGGCCATGGGCCAACGGATATGGCTTGTCAAAGTGGATGGACTCCCGTTGGTCAGATGTTTTCGTCCTAAACCTACGAATGGCCTAGCAAGCCGGCAGGGGATTCTTTTCCAGCTTGAAGAAAACACAATAAGCATAGTATAGTATGTTAGTATTTATTAGACTATACTATAGTATGTTAGCATTTATTAGACTGTACTATAGTATGTTAGCATTTATTAGACTGTACTATAGTATGTTAGCATTTATTAGACTATACTATAGTATGTTAGCATTTATTAGACTATACTATAGTATGTTAGCATTTATTAGACTATACTATAGTATGTTAGCATTTATTAGACTATACTATAGTATGTTAGCATTTATTAGACTATGTAATATGGTATGCTAGTATCTATGAGACTATAATATAATAGAGAATATTAGTATTTATGATACTATAATATAGTATGTTAGCACTGGTTAGACCAGTGGTTCTCAGCCTTTTTTCTGGCCCATGCACCCCTTCACCATATTTTCAGAAAGTCATCCAACCCCTCCCCTTTTCATATTTCCTTCCTATTAACCCCTTCTCCCCCACAGTATACGTAAAACTGGAAGCTAAATTTAATAACACATCATAGAACAAATCTAGACGTGTACATACAACGTGATTTGAGGGTCTACTTATGTTATAAAAGGAATTTCAGAAGGGTGAGAAGTACAAAACTGTAAAATATGAAGGGGAAAACAATATCAAGTAATCGATTCTTGTAGTAACATGATCTTGAAATAATCTTAATTCCCACTGGAAACCCCAAAATTCCCCCTTGCGGGGGGGGGGGGGGGGGGGGAAAGAATTCCCCACAGATTGAGAACCACTGTATTAGACTATAATATAGTATGTTAGTATTTGTGAGACTATAATATAGTATTTTAGTATTTGTTAGACTATAATATAGTATGTTAGCATATATTATACTATATTACAGTATATTAGTATCCGTTAGAATATAATATAGTTTGTTAGCATTCATTGGGTAATAATATAGTATGTTAGCATTTATTAGACTATATTATAGTATGGGCCGGCGCTTGGAAAGTTGATAGCATGTATACCAGTGAACTTGAGTTCACAGCAGAAGATAAATTATAGGGTCCTACACTATTAGTAGTGGTCTCTACACTGGAACGAACCATTCTTTATTCCTTATACCTTTCTTCTTTCTCTCCTTGTCTCTCTCTCTCCCTCTTTCTCATCTTCGTGCTATCACAAAATTGGCGCTGCGAACAGGATTTTCCGAAGTAGATGTTGTCTGTCTGTTGCCAAGTTACGGTATAAGGTAGGTTCAAATACAAGGAGTTGTTGCATACAGTTGGTAGTTCATTGTTGTTAGTTCGGTAGTTGTGTCTCAGTATTTATTCTGTTAGTTCTACTCATCCTATAATTGGTCATAAGCTGTCAGAGGTACCAGTAGGCGTTCCTAATAAGTCTATTCGGTTAGGGACTCTTGGTGTAAGTACACAAGTCGAACACACTTTACCGCAATTACCCAAGAGGAGGTGATCCAGTGAGTAATGTCCCGAAGCGAGCTCAGTGTGTGGGACAAGTTGCAGCGATAATTATAAACATGGCTACCAGGAGCACACGATCTTCGGTATTAGCTGATAATAACGAAGGGGTGACCGCCTCTGTATTGGGTAAATTGAGTCCCACCCTACCACGTCGCCACTTGAACTAGTGAGGTACGCCATGGTACCCACTCGAAGAAACATCAATACCTTCGGGAACCCACATGGTCCAAGCCTTAGTGAGTACCTACGGGGAATTCGCTCAGCGTTCAGAGCTGGAATGATGGGGACAGCTGACAAAGCCGATCTAATTACTGACACTATTTCGCCGCATGTGCGCAGAGAATTACAGCTGCACACCTCTGAGAATGACCCTGAGAAAATGTTAGATGTTTTAGCAACAATATACGGTGATAGTTGGACTCTCCAAGAACTAACGGCTACATTTTTTTCTACCAGACAAGGTAGCCGAGAGACGATAATTGACTTTTCTCATAAGTTTTCTCATAAGACCAGTTTGTGGCGCCATCGAGGGACGACTTGCCGGCCACGAGCTGCGACGTTGCGAAGATGGAGCAGAGGAAGGGGAGTTAGAGACGACGTTGGGACTGTCAGCCCAACTCAATGTCCCAGCGGCTGTCGAGGTAGACCAGAACATTCCGAACAAAATGGGATGGTACGTGTTCGAGCCTGGGGACATGAACAGGCTGAGGTATGAGAGAATCAGACGTCGTGAGAGGAGGTGACACAACTTCGATCTTAGGGTATAAGGTACTGTTCAGAGTTAGTGAGGACGCTAACCTATTTTTGGAGGATGGGATTGTGGCAGTCTGGAAATGGTTTTCCAAGCTTCCAAAACTACCTAAAGGACATCGACCAATATATTTTTTAAATTTAGAAGTTCAAGGACTTAGACTAATAGGCGGCCCGGTAAACTGGCGTTCATCCATGATCGGAAATGGAGGCCGGGTGTTTCCAGTCAAAGATCGCAAAAATCAACGAAGGTATTGTCTCAAACTGTCAGGAGACAAAAGGTAGGCACCGAGTGTTGCAGATTTATGGCGTTTAGTGACGCACATGACCTAAAAACTTTACTTCGAGGAGCAATGAACCCAAACTAGCACAGAGTGGGGTTATGTAAACTTATAAATGCAGATAGGTCAAAGCGATGCGATAAGTTGATTTGAGGGTCGACGTGAGATGCAGGGAAGGCAAGGCCACGTCACTCCAGAAAGGCACCAATTTTGCTAGAATGTAGGGATAGAGGCAGTTGGGGAGAGAGAGAGAATTAGCAGTTTGAGATGGTCGGGTGTCTATACCCTCATCCTGTACAAAACACAAGGAGCAAAAAGATAACTAGCAAGTTTGTCAGCAGAATTGGTCCAGGTGCACACACCAACAGGACAAAGTAGAATACGGACTTGCAAAATTGTTAAGTGGCAGGACCGATGGCAAGCTACCATTGATGGTGAGAGTCATACAAGACCGAAGCGAGCCGTGTAGGAAAAGTGAATATTGTGGCCACAGGACTCAGAACTAAGGAGGAACTGGCGAGATGCTGTCTTGATATAAGAATTAATAAAGGAAACCGCTACAGGCGGTTCAGAGAAACCACATCTGTCGCAATCACTTTGGTGGCCATTGTTGAACAAGACAGAGAGCCGAGTGAAACACTGATGAGCAATTAACTGATAAACAGTCAACTGTTGACGAACAAGCTGCATGTAAGTTGTAATATCTAGTTAAATACTTGTTAGATTATAATCAGGCACACGCAACGCCATCTTAGTTCAGAAATCACAAACAATCGACCAAGGCCAGAGTTGACTGTGACGTTCTGTAAAGGATACAAAAATAGCCAACCAACTAGGAGTGGTTAATTACGAAATAGGGAATAGGGAAACTAAACTAAACATATTAGATACAGTAGCAGGTAATGTAGATTAAGGGGCATAATAGGGCAAGGAAATACCGAGGAGAAGCCACACCATGAGAATATAAACAAACATAGCAGACGAACATGTACCTGAAAGCACTCACTAGGTCAGCCAGCCAGGACAGGTAATTAAACCACGCCTAGGATAAAATGCCGGAAAGGGATTAAATGTGTGTGTATTGTTGTCGGGCAAAGAGGGAAGTTGAGGTCAGATTCTGTGACAATGTAGTTAAGGTGGGCGACGGGCCTGCCCCATGAATTAAAGGTGGTGAGTTCAAATCTACACGAAAATCTGGGGAAAATGGTTAAATGGTTTTACGGTTTAACACTAGACGGCATATTGGGAAATAGCAGCTGCTAGCGGGAGTTAGATACATGTGGATTATAAATTACTGTGGTTATAAGGGTGTTTGTCGTGATGTGGACTTATGACTATGTTAATTGTTATCTATGTTGTCGGTCTATGTTAATAATGAGGTAAAGATGTATTGATAATGATGTCGAAATGTGTCAATAAAGACGTGGACATATACAGGTAACGAGGCTAACACATGCTGCCGAGGACAGTGGTTATGCTAATAATAATGAGACATGGCTCTAATACATGTCACTGAGGACACACGAGGAAGATGGCGACCATGGTGGTGTTGATGAGGGAACGCGATGATGATGACGGCTGAGATATATGGTAACAGCAATGAGGATGGTAATGAGACACGATGTTAATACGTGTCACCAAAGGCGATGATGAGACATGATGTTGATGGTGGTAGGGCACAGATAGGGAAGCAGTAAGTACTGGGGACTCCGCAGACTGGGAAATACTAATGTTTATTTTTGTCTGTCGCTCACGTAGCTGTGATAGTCAAGGATGTTATTTTGTTTGTTTTACAGGAAGCCATTTGATTGATTACCTGGGTAAGTTAGTGGTGCAAGATTTGTTTGAGTGGTAGCTGGGTGTACTGCTTCATTTATCTGACTATACTTATTTGAATGTACTGCTTCATTTATCCGACTATGCTAATTTGAATGTATTTCTGCGCTTATGTGACTCTACTCGTTTGAGTGTATTTCCTCATTTATTTGATGATACTGATGTGATTGTATTTCTGTGAGCGAATTTGTAATTTCTTTTGATGAAGCAAATAAACTTGAATCAGTATTGACTTATATTGGAGTGAGTGGATTAGTGTCCAGTAGGACAGTGTGTTGTATTTGTGACCTTTTTACCAGTGAACTTGAGCTCAAAGCAGAAGATAAATTATAGGGTCCTACATAATTAGTAGTGGTCTCTACACCGGAACAAACCATTCTTTATACCTCTCTTCTTTCTCTCCCTCTTTCTTATCTTCGTACTATCACAGTATGTTAGTATTTATTAGACTATATTACAGTATATTAGCATTTATTAGACTATATTATAGTATGGGCCGGCGCTTGCAAAGTTGATAGCAAACTGTGCCGGTACTTCATGAATACGGTTGTTTACAGGTTCGATGCCTCGTTTTGTCACTTGCCAAAGTGAGCAAAAGACTGGGTACCTATTCTTCCTTGCCTTCAGGCCTACAAAATATAATGATACTAACCGATCACACCCATAGCAGGGTAGCTTCAGGATATAAATATAGTATGATGAAATCACATACTGTGCTTTTAATTATAGATGTTGCATTCTTGTCAATTAGTCGTTAGTCATTAGTCGTGGTTCCAACTTCATGGCAATGGGTCACCCCATAATGCTCTGTTCCTGTGCCAGTGAATATCACACAAAATGCTCCTCATTGCCCCATGTGACAAGTTGAATAGATAGGAGTCTCAACAAACCAATAGCCTGCACAGGTATCCTATGCATAATGTTGCTGGCAGAATGCCAACACAAAAGTCCACCACAAAAAATACAGTTCAACGTCGATGGAAGCAGCAGTCAGTAGAAAACCAGCAGCCACACATTACTGCACATGGCAATGCAGTTAGTTCAATGACCAACTAGCTGCCATTTTTCTGAACATGCAGTTCACGCTACAAACAACCGTAGACAGATGTAAAAGCAATCTGCACAAAATTCACAGCTCACAGTGTCGCTCTACGCACTCAACTCAGTAGCAGGGCAATGGAACCATGCACTACCAGTCCAACATAAGGAAAATGCGTAAGCAAACCGTAGCCACAAGCAAAAACACTCCTGAACGACACGGGAACTCTTCAGCCAACACAGAAACTCTACAGCCAACACAGGAACTCTTCAGCCAAGACAGAAACTCTACAGCCAACACAAGAACTCTACAGCCAACACAAGAACTCTACAGCCAACACAAGAACTCTACAGCCAACACAAGAACTCTACAGCCAACACAGGAACTCTACAGCCAACACAGGAACTCTTCAGCCAAGACAGAAACTCTACAGCCAACACAAGAACTCTACAGCCAACACAAGAACTCTACAGCCAACACAGGAACTCTACAGCCAACACAAGAACTCTACAGCCAACACAGGAACTCTAGAGCCAACACAGGAACTCTACAGCCAACACAAGAACTCTACAGCCAACACAAGAACTCTACAGCCAACACAAGAACTCTACAGCCAACACAAGAACTCTACAGCCAACACAAGAACTCTACAGCCAACACAGGAACTCTACAGCCAACACAAGAACTCTACAGCCAACACAAGAACTCTACAGCCAACACAGGAACTCTACAGCCAACACAAGAACTCTACAGCCAACACAAGAACTCTACAGCCAACACAAGAACTCTACAGCCAACACAAGAACTATACAGCCAACACAGGAACTCTACAGCCAACACAAGAACTATACAGCCAACACAAGAACTCTACAGCTAACAGAAGAACTATACAGCCAACACAGGAACTATACAGCCAACGCAGGAATTATACAGAAAACGCAAGAACTCTACAGCCAACACACGAATTCTACAGTCAACACAAGAACTCTACAGCCGACACAAGAACTCTACAGCCAACACAAGAAATCTACAGCCAACACAGAAACTCTCCAGCCGACACAAGAACTCAACAGCAGACACAGGAACTCAACAGCAGACACAGGAGCTCTACAGCCGACACAGGATCTTTGAGATTATCAAATTGCAAGGAATTTTTAATGTATCAGATTTAGACATTGGACCTCCATGGATTTTCCTTTATCTGAGAAGGCTTGATTATTGCTCTCATTATCCAAGAGAACAAAGAGATGTGTGGTGTCTTTAGAAACCAGAGATTCTTGTAAACATTCCCAGTCCTATGCTGAGTCAGAGATTGATTATGTTAAACCATGGCAATTAGAAATCATAAATAGAAGGCCATAAGATTACAACACTGGCATAATTGTTAGGAAAAACCTACCCACAGATTGTTAGAGTTGATGCATTCTAGTCTAAAGAGTATGAAGAACGATATAATTTAAAACTCTGAAATAACCACCACAATGTATAGTAAAATAAGCTCTGATATTTTCATTAATAAGATACTGAACATCTTAAATAAGTAATAAAATAAACATTTACATTTGATTTTGGCCATAAAATAAAGTAACATACTACACAACATAGCACATTAACATAATGATGTATATAATATATATATATTAAAACAACTGACATCGAATATCAGCAAAATACTAGAATAATTACTATAAAAACAAAAGGAAACATGAATCATAAATTGCCCTGTAGAAATATAAACTATTTACTATAGACAAAATAAATGCAGAAATAATTGAAATATTATATAAGCAGAACACATATAAATTATAATAGCTAACTTCACAGGGCTATAATTATACTAAAGAAGAAGAAGAAAATTGAAAGTGTGAGAGAAATTTCACTAACCATGCCATTGACTTGTAACCTGTCAATATTGTTGTTAAGGATGCCAAGAGTGTTAAGCATGTGACATGATGGTGCAGACAAACATAGTGACGTCATAAGGACAATTTAATGATGGCCACCCCACTTTCGACATGCAATAAAGAGGAGCAGCCTTGTGTTATCTTTTTTTTTTAATTGGTGAAGGGGTGAAACCTATAGAAATTCTTCAACGAATGAAGGTCCAGTATGGTGATGTATGCCTGTCAGTCCAGCAAGTGTTGTATGCCTGTCAGTCCAGCAAGTGTATGAGTTGAGTAGGAAGTTTCAAAACAGTGTGACATCTGTGACAGACTATTCACGACTGAGTTAGTCACACTGAGTAATGACCCCAGACTCGATTTTTTCTACAGGAATCCAAGCACTTTATTGGCGCTTGAGGACTTGCATTGAACACAGTGGTGACTACATAAAAAAATGATACATTTGTTCTTTACTTTTTCAGAATATATTCGCCAAAAACTAAACATTTCAGATTTTCAAATGAATCCTCCTCGTACAATGGGGAAGTCAAGCTTACACATTGTTATGTCCCAATATCACTGTGAGTTATCCAGACCCATAAAGGAAGCAAAAAATAGCAAAAATGTAACCTATCAGGCATGTCATAAGAGGTGTCTAGCTGGCCATGCGTCGAAGTACACTTGTTTCTGCAGCGAGGCACCGTCGTCATCTGGAGGTGACAGGTTCAAATCCCGGTCAATAACTATAGCTTTCAATTTTTATGTTGTCTAGTACGTCATCTAGTCTCTACCTCCTTCTTCTCACTTCTATGAGTGACAAACTATACTATGTTTGGTTATTTATGAAATGTCATAAGAGGGGACGAAGGAGTAGAAAAGCAAAATCTAACTAATCATAAACATTCCTACACAGGCTTGGTTCCAGTTGGCTGAGGGCCAATGTTTCATTGGGATTGATAAAACTCTGTCATGGAGCAAGCTTTACGCGAGGCATCTGATCACCAGAAGAGTCCTCCTTCCTTGAATGTTTCGGCCCTTTATTTTCATGACACTCTCTAGGGGAGAGAGTGCCATGAAGGGAGATTAAAGACAAAATAAGAATAAGAATATCTCAATACAGTTTATTTTGGGGTGTGCGTTTGTCTTTACCTGTTGCAATTTTAGTTTGCTGATGAAGACTTGTTGTTGCAACATCCTTCATTATTTGTGATTGAGTTCTTGTAATGCTGATTCTTTCCTATTTTTTTTTTTTTTTATTCAGGTGTATAATCATTAGGCCGGTCTTCCTGGCGTAGGGGTTAATGTCTTTCTCCGTAATCCCGTATATTCTTATGAGTAATACAGCTGTGTGAGGTTCGGTAGCGGATCGCGTCGTGTTCATTACTTACGGGGGTATGTGAGCCGGTCGCTCAGAAGCAATGGCAAACTACTGAGCGTAATCTTTCCTAGTACATCAACAGCAGCTGAAAAATGCTGGTGTTGACTGCAACGTCCTGTAAGGGATATGCAACATTAAAAAAAAAAAAAAAAAAAATTAGCACAAACACAAATGGGTAACTTCAATAAAATAACCTAGAAAGAACTTAGAAATAAAGTGGCAAGGTTATTTTATGCAAAACCAAACACTATTTGTATATAAAAAACCAAAACAAATGTAAAATTACACAACATAGCAAGGAAGAATGAAAACTCATGTCTTTGGAAGACATTTGTAAATCTTTGTGAATTGATTCATGTGAAATAATTAACTTAAAGACACTTTATGTACCCTAATTATCACAAAATGTAATAGACTGAACAGGGAAGACATTTAAATATATTTCTTACAGATTAAAAAAGCACATTTGCAATACTGTATTAGTAAGTATAAAAAAAATTAATAGCACAATCATCATATAACACTCTTCAATTTTATAAATTATAAAACAATTAAATAACTTTCTTGGCAAAATAAACATGATACATTTTAAAACAATATGAATGCAGTCAAGGAGAGTCAGAGATTTTCAGTTATATAGAGCCAATTCTGATACAAGGTAGCTAATCATGGACAGTCAGCAGGTTAGTGAGAGATCACATAAAGACTGCAGAGGTGTCGTCTGTATACACTCTGACATTATTCTCTTTTCTTTTGTCCTCAGTAAGTTGCCAGATTTCTAGGACTATCATTCCACTGAAATAATCCCTACATTCCCCACATAAACTGATGAAGACTCGATGAAGTCTTTTTCTTCATCCTTGCCCAGCATTTTCCATGACTCCCTCTTGTGTATGATTTTCAACCTTGTCCAGCATTTTTCATGACTCCCTCTTGTGTATGTTTTTATCCTTACCCAGCATTTTCCATGACTCCCTCTTGTGTATGTTTCTAACTTTTGCCCCTCGGCTAGTTACTTCTCTGCCTATGCCATCAAATGCCTTTTTTCAATGAATTCATTATCATCATGTGCCATGCCAATAAGCGTGGGCCACCTCACATGACCACCAAAGTCTTGGATCATATCTGTGTTCTTGTCTTGCTTATGCCAAATGGCCAAGCTATCCAGGTCTTTATCTCTTTGTCATCCCCTGGCTCTTTTCCCTTCAAGTTTGTCAGTTGTCACAAAGTTTTAAAGTTTACTTCTTCACATAATGTGTTCAAAACATCTTGAGTGTCTGAGTCTAATTTCTGTAATTACTTTACAATTTTAGTTTCTTTCCTGATGCACTGCCTCATTTATTTTTCTCTCCATCCTTGGTATTCTTAGCACTTTTCTCAAAAACCACATTTTCACTGCTAATAGATATTTCTCATCTTGTCTGCTAATTGTCCATGTTTCCCATGCTTACAACAGTATAAGTTCTATGTAGCACTGCCAAGAGCCGGAACTCACCCATCATGTCCGACATCTTGGTTTTATGTCTAGGGTTTAGAAGATCTTAGAATTATTACAACAGGCTCGCTTAGTCTCTGTACGAATCTTTCGTGCACACAACACAAGTCCATAACGCGTCCTTAGAGTATATGAACACTTTATTACATCACAGTCCTTACCGTGGTCGCCATCATACCCCACCAGCATCTAGCCTTCCAGTGTTCTGGGCATGACCATCACACCAACTGTCTAGCAATAGTGTGCCCATAATACTCCTAATCGGTGTTTATTTCCTGTTATCGTTGCACAAACAAGAATATACAAGCAACTGCTAACTGTTAATAGTTACTTACATTAAACAAGTGCCCACCGTGTCACAGCGTGTTTCTCTCACCGCCATTCACAGTGTTCAGAAAACGAGGTCAGCTCTCTCGCCCCAGTCGATCAAGCATGTGGGGGGCCATCGGCAGTCGGTTACTTCAGTGTACTGCTTCTTCCCTCATAGCTGTATTGCTGTATTGACCACCAACACTCTATCGCAGTTAACTGCACTTCCATAACTGTAACCTTCGCAGAAATGCCTTCAACACACAGAACTTTCACAAACACAACCTCCTTGTCTCACGCCCAGCTCAGACTAACTTGAGCGCAACCTTTTTCCGGCTTTGACCTGGGCGCATCACGTGACCACATTAGCTCCGCCCACTAGTCTGCCCATCTTCGCTTGCATTTTTGAACTGTGTATACAATACCTTCTACGCTTGACACTCTTGCTGTGTTTCACGTAATCCATCTCATGGCAAGCACATCGACACTCTTTCTCTCAATGCAGTTGACTGCAGTTTACTGAATGTTGTGTACTTGTCATAATTTGAATGTCCATACAGAATGTGGCAGTGTCATGTTATACACATATAAACCTAGACATGTGCCCAGTGTCATGTTATACACATATAAACCTAGACATGTGCCGTGTCCAGTGTCATGTTATACACATATAAGCCTAGACATGTGCCCAGTGTCATGTTATACACATATAAAACTAGGCATGTGCTCAGTGTCATGTTATACACATATAAACCTAGACATGTGCCCAGTGTCATGTTATACACATATAAACCTAGACATGTGCCCAGTGTCATGTTATACACATATAATCCTTGACATGTGCCCAGTGTCATGTTATACACATATAAACCTAGACATGTGCCCAGTGTCATGTTATACAGATATAAGTCTAGACATGTGCCCAGTGTCATGTTATACATATATAAGCCTAGACATGTGCCCAGTATCATGTTATACACATATAAACCTAGACATGTGCCATGTGTCATGTTATAGACATATAAGCCTTGACATGTGCCCAGTATCATGTTATACACATATAAACCTAGACATGTGCCATGTGTCATATCATACACATATAAACCTAGACATGTGCCATGTTATACACATATAAGCCTAGACATGTACCCAGTGTCATGTTATACACATATAAACCTAGGCATATGTCCAGTGTCATGTTATACACACATAAACCTAGACATGTGCAGTGTCATGTTATACATATATAAGCCTAAACATGTGCCCAGTGTCATGTTATAAATATGTAAACCTAGACATATGCAATGTCATGTTATAAATATATAAACCTAGACATGTGCAGTGTCATGTTATACACATATAAACCTAGACATGTGCCATGTTATACACATATAAACCTAGACATGTGTCATGTTATACACATATAAACCTAGACATGTGCCCAGTGTCATGTTATACATATATAAACCTAGACATGTGCTCAGTGTCATGTTATACACATATAAACCTAGACATGTGCCCAGTGTCATGTTATACACACATAAACCTAGACATGTGCCCAGTGTCATGTTATACACATATAAGCCTAGGCATGTGCCCAGTGTCATGTTATACACATATAAACCTAGACATGTGCCCAGTGTCATGTTATACACATATAAACCTAGACATGTGCCCAGTGTCATGTTATACATATATAAACCTAGGCATATGCCCAGTGTCATGTTATACACACATAAACCTAGACATGTGCAGTGTCATGTTATACATATATAAGCCTAGACATGTGCCCAGTGTCATGTTATAAATATATAAACCTAGACATGTGCAATGTCATGTTATAAATATATAAACCTAGACATGTGCAGTGTCATGTTATACACATATAAACCTAGACATGTGCCATGTTATACACATATAAACCTAGACATGTGCCATGTTATACACATATAAACCTAGACATGTGCCCAGTGTCATGTTATACATATATAAACCTAGACATGTGCTCAGTGTCATGTTATACACATATAAACCTAGACATGTGCCCAGTGTCATGTTATACACATATAAACTTAGACATGTGCCCAGTGTCATGTTATACACATATAATCCTAGACATGTGCCCAGAGTCATGTTATACACATATAAGCCTTGACATGTGCCCAGTGTCATGTTATACACATATAAACCTAGACATGTGCCCTGTGTCATGTTATACACATATAATCCTAGACATGTGCCCAGTGTCATGTTATACACATATAAGCCTTGACATGTGCAGTGTTCAGATCTGACTGACTCAAAAGGGGATCTTCATGGCAAAGTGGTTATGTCACCTGTCTTACACTCAGAAGACTGTGGGTTCAAATCTAGGCCAAGTCGTTTGGTACACAAATGCAATGTTCTCTCAGACTTCTCGGGGTCATCGCTGGAGCTACGGAGTTTGTGCTTTGTGCACGCTTTCAGCAGGCTGCCTTGCAGAAAGAGGCTGAGGCATATGGGATAAAACCTGGTTCAGTTATGTCGATCTTCTTGATTGATTGATTGTTTTAGGAACCAACATCACAGCATTCGGGGCATTCCCATAAGCGCTCCGTCCCCATCCTCAGCAGCCAGCGAAGAGTTCCAACACTAATAGTTCCAGTAGCAATCTGATTATATGTCCGTCTCGCCTTTCCTCTGAGCGTCGAGCGGATCCCCTCGTCACACCTCGCTGCCTCATGCCACAAGGCTGCAACCACGTCTGCCTTGTCATGCATCAATACTCCACCAAGTTTTGCCGAGCTAGCCAATCTGTCTGCCTGTTCATTCCCCAGCACACCGGCATGCCTCTTGTCTTTTAAAACCTTTTAAAATTTGACTGATTCAAGGCCCAACATTAATCTCATTGGTTTAATCAGAGTACCTAGCATGCATCAGAGGACTACTCTCTCCTTTCATTTTCAAAATGGTTTTGTAATGGATCATTTTTGCTGCACATGAATACCTTCATAAGTGCTTGCTTGCTTGTGTTCGTTGGCTTGAGCTCCAACGCGAAGTCCTGTATGTTGGATGAAGGCATCCTGTTGTCCAACATCAATGTGATGTCATACAGGACCTGAGTTTTGCGTGAGTATCCGTTGTCCCATGTCTGGCTTATTGGTGTGCAGACTGGTGGTTCCTCGCCGTACAGGCAGACACTCTCCGACTTCGGAGGAAACCTTCATAAGTAATCTGTCTCCTCCCTTAGATCACACAAGAAGAATCTTAGCACAAACTCTGTTTCACCGGCCAAAGATATGTATATGAGAATCAACAATGCTATAATTATTCTCATGTTGGTAGTTCTGAAATGGTTAAATATAGCCTGGGTAGCAGGCTATTAAGCCTACTATTTTTGATTTCTACCTGCTGAGTGATTTTTAGTGCATGCAACATGCATGCAGGTCCCCCTATTGTTTCACCCTGGTTTGAAAAGGCTAGAGCCCTGATCCATTACCCCAGGAGAAGGATGAGTATAACTTCCTTTCCTTATATCATAAAAATCCACAATTCTGCACCATCAGTTGAATCAGGCGTGCACAAGTCAGATATGAACTTCATTCCGCTAAGGCACTTCACCCACTCCAGTGTCACATGACACAAACACTTGTTGTGCCGTTGTCTAGATTTTATTCATTCAACGCCCAGCACACATCTGGTTGTTTTTAATTTGCGTGCATTGAAAAGAATTTTATGAATAAACAGTTAACACTGTTATAGTCTATATTTAGTATCATGACATAAACTGGCTGTTCTGGATAAAGCCAAGGATTGTCGATGAGTTAGGAAAGCCCCGTGTTATTAATAACGCTTTTGGTTTCTATACAATGGTATGAGTGCTGGTCATTCAGAAAGCAATGGAAAACTACTGAACGTAAACTTTCCCAGGAATAATAAACAGCCAAAAAAATGCTGGATTTGATTACTATGTCCTGTAAAGGATATGCAACTAACATTTATGGGATACAGAGGAACTGATGTGTCAGGGTTGGGAATTGACAGAACTACGACCTTCCTTGACTTCCTGTGGGGCATTCTGGGAAACAGACACTAGTCTGACTACCATTGTATGATAACTAATGGAAGGCGATCTGCTGCCAAATCATCTGCAGCTGTGATTCGACTGCAGTATGCAGGATTATGAATTGCATACAATAACCCCTTCACGTCACAATGATGAAACCTACAACAAATTGTGTATAATGAATGTTGTGCTGGCTGGAGGGAACTGTATGGTGCTGAAGTTCTTGAGGGACTAGTTTAGTTTAGTTTAGTCAATGGATCAACATCATGGCACAGAGATGTGACCCATAAGTGCGCCGTTCTCCTCCTAACTCAAACCTGAGTCTGGAGAAACTCAGCTCAGTGCATGAACTCCGTAGCACCGGCAAGGATCCTGAAATATTTTGGGTAGATTTTTAACTCGAAATTTTGCCTGGGCAGCACCGTTAGGCTACTCTTTTTCGATTTCCAACAGCCAAGGGATTTTTTCCATGCGCAACAATACACACGGGCGTCCGATCTCACTACCCAGAGACCAGGGGAAATTTTATTACTAGAAGTCCACGTGAAAAAATCCCGGTCCTCACTGGGGCTTGAACCCAGGACCTCCAGCACTCGAGGCAGACATCATACCTCAAGACCACACATCTTATGCAATAAGTCAATATCATTGAATGTAAGAAAGAGAGTGTTAAGGTGCTATATAGAACCTGTTTTGCTGTATGGCTGTGAATCTTGGATTGTAACTGAACAAATTAGGAAGAACTTGGAAGCAACAGAGATGTTGTTCCTGAGACGAATGTTGCGAATTCCTTGGACTGCCAAAGTAACAAACAGCAACTGCCTGAAAGAGGCTAATGAAACTAGAACATTAAATGCAACAACAAGAAAGAGGCAAACGTATTTTTGGTCATGTGATAAGAAGAGAGGCATTGGGGAACATCGTGACAACTGGAAAGATCGAGGGAAAGAGAGGCAGAGGCAGACTAAGAGAAATGATGCTGGATGGATTGCGACGGTGGCATGAAAGAATATCAGCGGTAGAGTTGATCCAGAAAACCAAAGACCGAGATCTGTGGAGAGTCATGAACGCCTACGCCAGTCGGCACGGCACTTATTGATGATGTTGATTATTTTTCTGATAGGAGATGCCTTGAAGAGAGTAGAACAAGAATTGCCAATGCAAAAGGTAGCCTTTTGCAAGATGAAAAACATACTGACCAATAAAAAGATGCCAATTGCAATGAGAAAAAGAGCATTGAGGTGTTACATAGAGCCTGCACTTTTGTATGAATGTGAAGCATGAACACTGAGCAGACAAGCTGAAAAACATCTGATGGCATTGAAAATATTGTTTTTGAGGAAATTGCAAAGGATTACGATGGAGAAACAGAAAAACCAAGTCCTACAAGAAACAAATGCAAATCATAAACTGATTAGAGAAATTAGACGTAGACAGTCAAAATTTGTTGGGCATGTTATGAAAAGAAATAAATTGGAGAACTTCATGACAACTGCAAGATCGAGGGGAAGAGAACAAGGGGAAGACAGAGAAGTAAATTCCTGGATGGCTTGGCGACGTTGTATGGTTGAGACAAGAACAATGAGCTGATAAATGACTCTGGTGATCGAGTGAAATGGCAAATCACATCCGCCCATGCTTATCTACATGGTACATGATGGACAGATTATTTTTCTCATTTATTTTCTCACTATGATTTCTATTTACTTGGTCTGAGATCACTGCAAGGTACACAAATGAGTCTTTGTTTGTTGTTTCTCTAGAGGATTTACACAAACCTATTTGTTTCCTTTTACAAGTCTGGTTAATTAATTCAGTATTGACTATGGTCTCCACTGTGATGAAGACTGCCAAGGACAACATATTTTATATGCTGCCTAGAATGATCAAATCAGTCAGAAAGCCACCAACCTGCTTAAGATGTCTACCACATTATGGACAGACCAGAACAAGTCATTATTCTGTGCCGCAGAACAGGACTCCGGTAGATTATGCAACCACATGTACACAAAATTCAAGATTGGTGAATCAGCCATGTGCACATGTGGATTGGCATAGCAGACAGCAGATCACATACTCCAAGACTGCCCAAAATATGACATATCTAGGCTAACCTTCTGGCCTAGAGAAACGACAGTGGAAGGTAAACTCTATGGACTACTCAGCAAACTAAGAATGACAGTTAAATTCATACAAGAGATACAATGCAGTTATAGTCACATTTCAAGCAAACAAAAGAAGAAGAAGATGTTGCCTAGATTGCAAGAGAGCCACAGTACTTTACCCACAGTGATGGAAGAATTTCAAGTTTAGTATTCACTACCAGGAGAGCTCTAGAGCAGTGGTTCTCAACCTGTGAGGAATTCCCCATCCAGTGGGGAATTTTAGGGTTTCCGGTGGGGGGACAGAGGGGGGGGGGGGGGGGGGGTATTTATAGGGAGGAAATACAAAAGGGGAGAATGACATTCTGAACATATGGTGAAGGGGTGCATGGGCCAAAAACGGTTGAGAACCACTGCTCTAGAGCATGTTAGGAATGCAAATGTTTTTGTGGGACGCAGAGATGTTTCAAAGGTACCAGGGCCGGGTTATATACTGGCCAAGACCTATTGACGCATCCTCGTTGAGCGTCCTGGGCAACAGGTCCCTTCAGGGTCCTGGCTAAAGTCAGTAGGATCGCCAATTCCTCTGAAGTCAGAGAGTGTCTGCCTGTACGGCGAGGAACCACCAGTCTGCACACCAATAAGCCAAACATGGGACAACGGATACTCACGCAAACCTCAGGTCCTGTATGACATCACACTGATGTTGGACAACAGGATGCCTTCATCCAACATACAGGACATTCGCGTTGGAGCAAGCAAGCAAATGTTTTTCTACGAGAACTAAAGTACATGATCACCAGTTCCCAATTCTTCAAGTTTTACAAGAATGAACAACTTCAACCAATGGAGTTCTTCCAACGACAACCTACATAAGAAAACAACAATAACAACAGATAGTTACATGTCAAATTTCAGCATGTTTAATCCACATCCACTACTCTAAATTATGCATAATTCAATGTTGTATTTCAGAATATACATAACACACATCCATTACCCTTTCAGTTATGCATAATTCAGTGTTATAATTCAGCATGTTTAATTCACATCCATGGCTCTAATTTCATCATAACTCAATGTTATATTTCAGCTTATACTTAATGAACATTCACTAATCTAAACTAAACATAACTCAATGTTGTAATTCATTCAGCTTAAGATTAACACACATACACTACTCTTGCAATTATACATAGTTCAGTATTATATTTCAGTATATACTTAATCCACATCATCTACTGTCTCAGTTATGCATAATTCAATATTATATGTTACCATGCATAATCTACATCCATTAATCTTTCAGTTACACATAATTCATTGTTACATTTCACTTGTAAAGAAAGGGCTCTCCTTGAATATCAAGAAAACAGTAGCAATGGTGATATCAAAGAAAATGGTAACACCAAAATGTGACATAGAAATAGAAGGGAAAATCCTTAACTAAATGGATAATTTTAAATACCTAGGGGCAGTTATAACATCAGATGGAAGATGTACATCAGAGATTAAGAGCAGAATAGGGCAGGCAAAAGCCGCATTTCAGAAAATGAAGAGTATCTTATGCAATAAGTCACGATCAATGAATGTAAGAAAGAGAGTGCTGAAATGCTATATAGAACCAGTTTTGCTGTATGGCAGTGAATCTTGGAATGTAAATGAACAAATTAGGAAGAAGTTAGAAGCAACAGAGATATGGTTTTTGAGACGAATGTTGCGAATTCTTTGGACAGTCAAAGTAACTAACAACTATTACCTGAAAGAGGCTAATGAAACTAGAACACTATATACAACAATAAGAAAGAGACAAACATCTTTCTTTGGTCATGTGATGAGAAGAGAGCTATTGGAGAATATTGTGACAACTGGAAAGATCAAGTGGAAGAGAGGCAGAGGCAGACCAAGATAAATGATGCTGGATGGATTGAAATGGTGGTATCAATGAATATCATCAACAGAGTTGATACAGAACACCAAATACCGAGATCTGTGGAGAGACATGAACGCCTGCGCCAGCTGGCAGGGCACTTGATGATGATGATGATATTTCACCATATGCTTAACTCACATCCACTTCTTTAAATTATGCAAAATTTAATTTGATATTTAAGCATAACTTATTTTAACATCCTCTAAACTTATTTTAGCATCCTCTACTCTCTACATGTTGCATAGTTTCAAGTCAAATTTCATCATTTGCCGAATCCACATTCATTATTTCGATATTTATTACTCTGGGACAGGTCAGACAGACACATAATCAAACTGCAGCTGGTACGATTACCACTGGAAATTTCTGCTGTCTGTTGAATATGCAGATAGAGTACATAAGAGAATGTCCTGTGTGCTGTGATATTGGTTCTTGACTTAACTCAACCCACATTAATTATTTTTCATATTACGCATAGTTTTGTTTAAAATTTCAGTTAAACCTCAGTTCCACTCACTGCTCTCTAAATCATGCAGATTATTAAAAAAACATTATTAAAATACAATTTACTTTAATATTCAACAGCTGCCAGCATACATTTCTACATGAGACAAACAATTAGCATAAAACAATTGGCATAACTTATGCAGCAGTCTCCTCTTCATCTCTATGCCTGTCGGGAGGGTGGTAAGGTAACAAGTTGGCCTCTTTAGCCATACTGTAGAAGACAGAATCTTTATTTTCCAGAAGCTTCTCCACTGTATCAAACTCTGCAATACGTCCTGAATCTAGAACCAGTATCCTAAAAATGAAGAATAACAACAATGAAGAAACAAACAGTAGATTGCACAATTTATTATGTGGCATATTTCGCTGCATCTCGAAAGGCGCATACTGCAAAAAAATCACACAACATAAACCCAAGATAAATCCTTTAAGCTGAAATATACAACACACATATTCCCACTGTAATGAACATTTTCTACCATGATAATTTTAAACTGACTAGCATGTATTTTTGTTTACACAAAGTTGGCTTGGCTGTATGAATAGGAATGCCCCCCCTCACTTTAACATTCGACCATTCAGTGTGATAAACAACACATTCAATGCGTTGCCTCTATCAATAAATTGTGCAATCTAATGTTTGTGTCTTAATTATTCAAGTTTATTATGGGAAATCCATGTATTTAACAAGATTCTGACAAGTTTATTTCAGACATTCCATTAGCCTCACAAATAACAATTAAAGTTATCCGAAGCTGGGGTTTGAGTAAAATAATACTGTCAGCATGACACATTAGCTCTTTTGGCTGATTAGTCAGTATTTCTTCTTCTTTTGCGTTCATCCAGAGTTTTTTTTTCCGGATGTGATTCCGTTGTGCCTGTTTACAGCAGAGCTGCATTCTTGCGCCGTTAGGCCAACACATCCAACTCCTGCAGGCATTTGTTAACTGGGTAAACCTTCCTGGAGTCAGTATTTGAAGTAGGTAATTCCTATTGTGGATTACGAAGAAGAAGAATACTGACATTCTCGAAAAGATCTGAACATCACAGAAAACTGACTCATAAATAGCATAATGTCACAGGAACTGAAATGGTTTGGCCATATTAAATAGTAAAATGATTTAGGATGAGCAGTGCTGAAAGGCATGGTTCATGGAAAAAGAGGCAGAGGTCAAACAGCACGAAGATGAACACAGGAACCTGAAGATACCTTGGGCATGGGTTCCAAATGTTGCTGTTGTGTAGCCGGGGACAGGGTTGGGGTGAGCGCCCAACCTTGCATAAATACTCCAATGGCTCGTGCATTCATCACCACTGCAGCAAAAGTCCAACTCCTGGCCTTCTCATGGGGGACCTGTTTTAACTAACAGGAGAAAGGGTAGCGACGAGTCACTGCGCCGAGATGTGTATGCATGACATGCATGCACAGACACTTGTCTGCATGCCTACACACCTAAACTCGAGTAAGACCAGTCTACTCTAGCACAGGAAATGCTGAAGATGGAGGAAACCAGCCAGGAGGCGCACCACAGAAATCAGGATGCCACGCAATCACGTCATGAAATATGTCGACAACTGCTAAATGTTACGGTGCTTGCCCTGCTTTGGACCCCCAGGCAGGTGCAATGCCAGGCCCTATGTCTCGAAATGGTCCAACCACAACTACTGGAGGTCCTTCTCAAATGTCCCGTGGAGCCAGGGGACCTGAGAACAGAGTGTCTGGCCATACCAAACAAAGACTAAAAATAATTCACTGGAATATGGAGGGAGTCAGCGGGGGGAAAAAAAAAAATAGAACTAGAAAACATCTTGGACCAAGAAAAAAGTAAGTGTACATTGCTTGCAAGAAACTCACCTCAATGAAAATATAGCCTTTACAATCAGAGGCTACCAGTGTTGCCGATCTGACCGAAAGGACAAACAAAAGGGTTGGATACTGACCCTTGTAAAAAATAACATCACTGCTTCCCAAATTGAAGTTTATATGAAAGGGGCTGAGTATAAGACACTTAAACTTAAGACAGGCAATACAGACCATCATATGATCAATTACTACTGTCCAAGTGACCTCCCACAGGCACTGGACACACTACCATTAAAGAAAAAATGATTGTGTATGGCAACAAAAACAGCCACTCGCAGAGCTGGGGCTATGATCACATGGACCAGAGAGGAGAGAGACTAGAAGACTGACAGGATGAGAATAGATTCATCTTGATTAACAAACCGTCTGACCCACATACTTTCTACTTGAGATCATGGCACACTACAACTACACCTGACCTGGCTTTTCATTCACCAGACCTGGAGTGGAACATTACATGAATTGTTGGGAAACAACTTGGTGTCAGTGACCACCAGCCAGTCTATCTAACTGTAGAAAATAAGCTTGTAAGTGAAAGCAGCACCCTCTCGAAGTGGAACTACAAGAAAGCAGACTGGGCAATGTACAAGCATCGCACCAGCATACTAGTTAGAAACCTGAATACTGAGAAAGACATAAATAAAGTAGTTGAAGAGCTTGGGAAATGCATACTACAGGCAGCACTAGAAACAGTAAAAAGAGGAGCCCGTAAACATTATAAACGCTACTGGAATAGTGAACAGTTGCATAATGATGTGGAAGTGTGTAGAAAGCAAGCAGAGGTCAAACCCAGTCAAGAGCAAAACAATAAATACCAGCATGCAAAAGCCAAATTTCAAAGGGCCAAGCTGCAGGCTAGATAGAAAAGCTGGCAGGAGAAAACAGAGTTACTGAACTTTGAAAGAGACACAAGAAAGTTGTGGAAGCTAATAAAACAACTTAACGATGAAGGCACAGGGAGAAACTCAAAAATTGCACTACATTGTCAGAGAGCTAATCCAGTATAGACGCAAGAGACAGTACCGAGAGGACAGTATAGAGTAAAGACAGTCAGCCAACAGGGACCGCAGTATGAGACAGGTAGGTATAAGTACTGGGACAGGTCATGACTGTTGACAGACACCAAGGGGTCAGGGACAGGCGAGCCTGCAACTCAGTACAGACTCGAGATGGACAGACTAAGGGAGGCCTGGCATGAATCACATGGCCAGAGAACACGTGAGAGAAAAGACCGGACCGAGGACCAGACAAACTGTGCTAGACCAGCGACGGAGACGGACATGTTTGAGAGAAGACTGCTTGTATAAGACTTGATAGATGTGTGAAAGATATTGAGACTGCTATGTAATTGCTAGAATACGACTGACACAGCTGCGAGGCACAGGGCGTGTTCTGAGTGAGTGAGACAGTGAGACTTTGTATGCCATTTGAGTGCTATGGCCAGATTATGTTTGAGCGTGAGCATTTGTATATAGATGGCTAAGTATACATACTTATGAAATATCATGTTACCCATTCCGACACTACTGTATTGAGTCAGCACTGCATTTTTTGTAGCGAGCAATCCCTGCTGTATTGCTGATGCTCAAGATCAGTTAATAAACGTTCCAGCTTGGAACGGATCGTGAGCTTGCCTCGGTGTTTAATTATTGTATGAGAGAATAGCCTTTACTTGTCAAAGACCATCATGTATGTGAATAAGTAAAAGTAGGTCTAAGACAAGAAGTGGGGGGTCGTCCGGGTTTTGAACCCTACAACCATAAACGCCATTACACAGCATTTGTGAAACCTAGACGACAACAAAACAAATCAGTATCGACTGACAAAACATTGACAGAAACATTGATTAAACAACAATACTAATATTATTCTCTCCACAGCCAGACCGTTACAGCAAGCGAACCACGAATACAGCAAGAAGACCACACACGCATCAACCCCTATTTGTAATGACCCCTGGTTTGAAATCAAGCTTTGAAGAGAACTACAGGCACTTACAAAAACTAAGTTTTTTTTTTGATTTCAGCCTATATTCTAGATCTGCACTTCTATTGTTTTTTCAGTCTCTGTAATAGATTGTTAAATTGTTAAGATGGAAACATCTTAACAGGAAAGCAAGCAGCTGACCAGTTTGTGGACTCATTTGCACAAGATAACAATATCGAAATTAGCCCAGAGAAACAACAAGAGATTCAAGAGAAATGGCAACATACAGGCCAGAATGAAACAGTAATGAGGTTCTGGAGGCACCCATCACAATCAGCGAACTGGAGCTAGCCATATCAAAACTGAAAATGAGAAAGTCACCAGGAGCTGATGGTATCTCCAATGAAATGATCAGGAACCTAGGAACAGAGGCCAAAGCAAAGCTGTTGCAGATCTTCAATAACAGTTGGACCTTAGGCAGTGTTCCACAAGCCTGGAGAGAAGCAATCATGATACCCCTCCTAAAATCAGTCAGGGAAAGATAGTTCCATTGTCTCCAGCTACAGACTAATTAGCTTCACCAGCTGTCTCTGCAAAGCAACAGAGCGCATCATCAAATCACAGACTGCAGTGGTACATTGACAGTGAAAACATCCTTGTGCCACAGCAGGCTGGCGTTAGGCAGTGTTACTCTACGGAAGAAGAGACAACCTACCTCTCTCAAGACATTGAGGATGCATTCCAAGACAAGAAGCTAGTGCTTGCTGCATGGATAGATCTGAAGAAAGCCTTTGACAAAGTCTGGAAAGAAAGTCTGATGAAGAAACTGAGAAACTATAAAGTGAATGCAAGAATGTACAAATGGGTGAAAGCATACTTGCACAACAAAAGAGCCCGAGTACAGATAGACGGACAAAAGAGCAAGAAAGTACTATTGCACCACGGTGTTCCCCAGGGTGGAGTCTTGTCCCCCACACTTTTTCTAATCTTCATCAATGATCTTGTTGCTAATCTACCACATGGAATTAAAGCGACAATGTACGCCGATGACCTGGTTCTATGGAGCACAAATGAACATGCATCAGAGGCCGCCAGATTGCTACAAAGATCTGTAGATGCATTTGTTGTATGGGAAAATAGATGGTGTGTCAGCATAAATACTGACAAGTGCAGCACCACTCTATTTACCTCTCTCTCTAAAAAATAAAGGCAGGGATTATTCAGATAAATGGAATACCCCTTAGAGAAGATAAAGAACCAACATACCTTGGAGTAACATTTGATGGCAGGCTGACATGGAGAAAGCACATCAACAAAGCAGTAGCAAAACCCAGAAGGAAAATAGCCATCCTGAGAAAACTAAATGGAACCACATGGGGAGCCAGTGGGAAAATAACTTAGCAAAGTTTATCAACAAGGCATACAACCAAACCTGGAATACGGGTCAACTGCGTGGTGTTCAACATAAAAAAAACCACACAGGAGCTGAACAAGGTGCAAAATCAAGCACTTAGAGTCACCATATGAGGGATGAGATCAACCTCTATATTGGAGATGGGGAGGACACAAGCATTGAGAGAGCGCAGAGATATGAAAATGCTAATACAAGCAGAATAGTTCCACAGCTTGCCAGGCCACCCGATGAAGAACAGATTTGAAAACTTAGCTACGGGGCGGTTGAAAAGAAGTAGTTTTATCCACCAAGCCAAATGACTCAACAGAGAAGTCACCGATCTGCCCACTATTCCGGAGCGAACTTCATGGAAAGATAAACATAGACTATCACTACAAATCCAGACAAAAGTGAGAGGAATATTTGACAAGGAAGAACAGAACAGTGTACAGCACAGAACAGCCACTCTCAGCTTCCTTGATGAAGAATACCCACAGGACTTCTGGATCCGAGTCTACACAGATGGGTCAGCACAAAATGCTGTTCGAAATGGATGAGCGGGAGTGTATATAGAATACCCAAATAATACTAGGGACACGGCCAGAATACCAACAGGAAAGTACTACCATAACTATGATGCTGAAATTGAGGCAATCAAGATAGCAACAGAGAAATTACTAAAAACCACCCATGGTACACTACCTGTGGTGCTATTGATGGATGCAAAATCAGTACTCGAGGCGCTCCTGTCTGGGAAATTGCCAGTACTAAGGACACTACTTTCTGAACTTAGCAGTCGGCATAAGGTCACCATACAGAGGATACTATCCTACTGTGGAATACCTGGAAATGACAGCTGATTGATTGGCTAAGGAAGGAGCAAAAGAAGAACAGCCTGATGTGCCTATTACATACGGCCATACATATACCATGTCATAAAAGATGGAATGATAGTATCAATAACAACCTTAGAGAAATTAATACCAACTTACAAAGATCATTAGAAAGAAAACATAAAAGATCTTTACACCCCCCCCCCCCCCCCCCCCCCCCCACCCACAACCACCCCAACACTTCACTGAGGTAAATCGTGGAAGAAATGAAGAGGAAGACTGTTAGAATGTTTATTCTTCTTGATCCATGTTATTCTAAGAATTTTTCTGTAACATTTAAGTTCATAAGCATCAGTTTTCTTCTTAGTGATTATGAAATTATCCATAATTCACATCTCTATGTGCCATACAAGAGATGTATGTTCTCAAAATGTTCACTTTTATTTGTTTCTTGGTGTTGTGTCATAGATTTTTAATGCTTTTGAACCCTCAACATTGCTAAGGCCAGTCTCCTGACTTCTTTTGAACATTCTCCAAACCTAATTATGGAGCCAAAGTATTCAAAGTTTTTAACATTTTCAATGTTTTCATTGTTGATTGTCATTTTTGGTGACATATACATTGCCGTAGACATTACTTTTATCTTTTTAATGTTCAGCAAATAAAAAAGATGTTCATCTTCACAGTCTAATAAAATATATTCTCATAAAATTCAATTTTCTTAACTCTTTTTGCCCAAGTCTCACAATGTGTGATTGGCTATTCGTCATGTGTACCAATCAACATGTAATATGTGATTGTATTTTTGTGTGATTAAAGCATACTGCAGAAATCTGACATTTTTGTGTTTTACAAAGTGTATCTATAGTTAGTTAGTCATAGTTCCAACTTTATGGTAAAGGGTCATCTCCTGGAGTTCTGTTCCTGTGCCAGTGAATATTACACAAAATACTCCTCACGGTCCCACGTGAAAGGTAGAACAGACAGCAGTTCCAACAAACCAACAGCATGCACAGGCATACACACATAAGGCTGCTACCTGAATACAATATCTCCCAACTAAAATTGCAGTTCATTATGGAAGCTGTAGTCACTTGAAAACCAGCAGTTGGACACACACTACTGTATAAGACAAGACCAGCTAGTTCAGCAACCGACAACCATGATTTTTTTCTGAACATGCATTTCACAACACAAACCACCATGGACAGATGTAAAAGCATTCCACATGAAATTCACAGCTCACAGTGTCGCTCCATGCACTCAACTCAGTATTGGGCAACGGAACCATATACTACCAGTATATGTTGAAGAAAATGCAAAAGCAAACCATAGCCAGTAGTAAGAATACTCCAAAGGCCATAACAGCACAACAGCCTATCCACCATCTTGGACCAGAAGTCGGCATATGTATTTTGGCCCTTATGAAATTAATACATTTGTTATTTTGTTATAATTTTTTTCCTTATTTGGGAAGTTGCTTTGACCTTCTAGGACTGAAAGAGTTAACTTAAAAAGTTAACTTCAGTGGCTATACTGGATTTTACAGTGAAATTACCTTTTTTAAGGAGATCTGATGGCATTATGGTTAGTATGATCATGTCTGCCCAGACAGTGGCCTAGATTCAATTCCCAGCATAAGCAGGGTTATTTTTTCCAACCAGTATGGCCCTGACGTTGACCCAACTTTAAAAAAAAATGGATGTCAGAAATTCTCAGGAATTGTTTGGGAAGAAAAGGTAGCAATGAAAGGAAATTGTCACACCACATTTTGTTTAAAGACCTAGAATATGTGAAATAATAACATTTCAACAGCAGTATCTGATATGGGACTAACCTGCCTAAATAAGGGGTGGGGAAGCTTTTCTCTACCAAGGGCCTATTTTGGATTTTTATAACATCATTTGTAGGCCATACAAACTTATAACTCACCCCTAATGTATGGCTGAAACTGCTTCTTTTTGGTGAGGCATATGAAGTTTGATGTTAATGATGATGTTGTTACTAGACTTATTGATGATTCTTTATAAAGCTCTTAAATTTATTGAATTTTAAGTCCCACCTGTTATTACCTTGGCAGGGCCAGACAAAATGATTTCTCAGGCCAAGGGAATCGAATATTTCAGAAGGACAAGTTTACACACCTGTCATAGTCCATGATAGTGTTGAGTCGATGAGCAACTGTGAGCACAGTGCAGTCCTTAAAGCAGTGTCGGATTGTCTGCTGGAGCAGCTCATCTGTTTCCATGTCCACAGCAGCTGTTGCTTCATCAAGCATTAGAACTTTAGTTTTCCTCAGAAGACTTCGGGTCATGCAGATAAGCTGTCTTTGGCCAACACTGAAAATAAGAAAGAACATTATTATTTAAACACATTAACCATATACAATAAGTTGTAACATTTCTTGCCTGACATATTTCATTGCATCCTTTGAGGTGCATTCTGCAGATTTATGTGAATTAGTCGTGGTTTCCAACTTCATGGCCAAGGGTCGCCCCATTATGATCCGTTCCTGTGCCAGTGAATATCATACAAAATGCTTCTCATTGTCCCATGTGAAAAGTGGAACAGACAGGAGACTCGACAAACCAACAGCCTGCACAAGTATATTATGCATAATGCAGTTGCAAGAATGCCAACTCAAAAGTCCGCAACAAAAAATACAGTTCATCGTTGATGCAAGCGGCAGTCGATGAATAATGTTTTGATTGAAATGGATAACAAACTGATACTGTTCAAATGTGGAGCACTTGTTATCCCCACAGTAATTTCAGATTCACAATAAAGTCTTTCTGTCAGCGCAGCATTGGTTTTAAACACCTAATGGCTATAGCTTCAGCATATTTGAGCAATTGATATTGTTTATCGAGTACATTAGAGGAAATATGTCAGGAACAAATTGTGCAACCTATTGTTTATATGCTTATTTGTTTACATTCACTAAGGGAATATAGTGTTTTGAGTTTTCGACAGCATTATTACATTTTCATGTGAGTCATTTTGGAGAAGAATGATTAAAAACACCAAATGATGGACAACCTAAATGGGAATTATTATTATTATTATTATTATTCCTTCTTCTTCTTTGTTCATCTGGAGTGTTTTTTTCCTCCCGACGTAATTGCATTGTGCCTGTTTACAGCAGAGCTGCGATACTTGTGCCTCTAGTCTAACACATCCAACTTCTGCTGGCATTTGTTTACCGGGTCAACTTTCCTGGTTAAATGGGAATTCAACATGGTTTGAAAGAGAATAAGGTATAAAGTGTAATACAAATTGTAAAGAAAACTTGTTGCAGACATCTGAAGGAAATAGTTAATAAAACTTGAAAAATTGGAACAAAAGGAAACAAAATTAAGAGCAAAAATCTGCTCATTGAAAATTGTGTATGGCCTGTTCTTTTGTATGGAAGTAAATGAGCAATTAAATAACAGGGAAACTGAAAGCAGTGGTTTTTGAGGAGAATGTTGAAACTATCGTGGACAGAGAATACAAAATGCTGTAATGACAGCTGCAAGCGTTAATAGATCAGGCATAAACAAATATAAGGGCAAGACAAATGACATAAATTTATGGGGCACATTAACAGAAGTGGTGGAAGGGAGAAATTAGCTGTATGTGAGAAAATACTAGGCAAGAGAAGAAGAGGAAGAAAGCGACAGATGCAAGTGGAAAGCTGAAACAGCTGGGCAAATTATGCCTTAGGTAAAACCTACTTCATTTAAATATCAATCGATGGGAAGTTTTGAGCCATGACTGTCGATGTCAACTCCAGACCAGTCACTGGAGGTTGAAGAGGAGTAGGAGGAAGAAAAAGAAGAAAGAGGAGGAGAAAGAAGGAGAAGAAGGTGAGAAGAGGAAGCTAGAGAAAGAACAAAAGAAGAATAAGAACATAAGAAGAGGAACAGAAGAAGAAAAGAAGAGGGAGAATAAGGAAGAGGATGAACAAAAGGAGGTGAATAAGAAGAATTGTAGCAATTGGTAAGTTTAATGGAAGAAGAGATAGAGGAAAACAGAAAGAGAAGAGAAGATACTGGATATTACTGCACTATTGTAAGGAACAGCATCAACACATGACTTGATGTACACTAGAGTAGAATAGGAATTGTTGGCAAGACATGGTTACCCATGCCCCTTGGCTTAACTCGTTATGATGGTATGTAATTGACACCATTTCCATGAGACTGTAACATATCAAGGATATGGTGCAAAGCCCATCCATTTTTATTTTTACCAAACAGTACTTGAGGGGTGATATGGTAAGTATCATGCCAGTCCCTTTACTTCCAAGATAATTTTAGCGCACTAATTGTATGATGGTGGTATATACATTCACTCATGCTCAGATGGTGGCCTCTACAATGCTCAGATATTGAAGGCCAAGACCAAAATTAGGAGAGTACTAATTAGAGAGTTGCTGTTTGAAGATAATGCTGCAATTACGACCGACTTTGAGGGAGAATGACAACGTCTACTATCTGCATTCTTCAACGATTGTTCTGAATTTGGTTTAACAATTAGCAAAAAGAAGACACAGATTATGTCACAAGGTGTATATGGGGTACCATAAATTTTTATTGACGATGCTGAACTGGAGATAGTAGACCATTTTACATATTTAGGATCACAGGTAAATAGCAAATTATCCCTAGATCAGGAAATCAACATCCGGATTGGTAAGGCAACAACAATGAACAGGTTAACAAAAATAGTCTGGGAGACTAGGAAGCTTACTGCCAAAACAAGCCTGTGTTCTTTGTACTCTTCTTTATGGCAGTGAAGCCTGGTCAACTTACTCACACCAAAAGAAACGTTTAAACAGCTTTCATATGCAGTGTCTGCGAAGAATACTTGGTATTAAGTGGCCAGAAAAAATCACAAATGAAATACTGAAGTATTGGAAAGATCAGGTTGTATGACAGTTTGTTCCATGCTCAGTATTCATAGACTTAGATGGATAGGACACGTTAGGAGGATGGATGATGGTAGAATACCAAAGGACATCTTTTTTGGTGAATTACAGATGGGTAAGAGATCTCAGGGTCGGCCTCTACTACGATACAAAGATGTGTGTAAGCGGGACATGATTGATACAGGCATTGATAATGCACATTGGGAGCAAGTTGCTGCCAAATATGTTGCATGGAGGGTAAATATCAGAAATGGAATAAAGACAAAGGAGAAAATGATTGCAGAGGTCACACACTGAGCGTGTGAGATGTAAGATGGTGCGTGATGATGAAAATGACCATGTGTTCACATGCATCCACTGTGAACATACATTTACAGTGAAAATTGGTCTGATCATTCAAATTCACTATGGGTTGTAGTTATTATGCCTTTTTGAAACACAATGTAACAAACTATCATCTGTCAAGACGATAAGGTGCCAATGTAATGTACGATCACCGATTGAGTGCCAAATGGGTCTATACAAATATGGAGTTAGCAGCAGATACCTAGTACCTCCAAAGGTGTGGAAAAGGTTCCTGTATTTACTGCAATCATCAGGACAGGATTATGTCCTTGCCACACTTGTAATGCCACTACTTCTCAGTCAGTCTCTTCTGGTGGCACAAACAGCTTGTCTCGCTATCTCACTTCTCAAACCTTGATCTTCCTCTTGTGCCTTTAGGTTAGAAGTCATATTTGATGCTTGTAACACAACGTTCTTCAAGCATACTGTTTAACTGATTCAATGCGGAAGGACAATATATCACCAAATAGGGTCATTGTGTAATTTGTTTTGTTTCATGGGATCTTCTACAATTTCAATTCTCGGTGAATGGAAATTTACATTATAATACTTGTTAATTTGATGATGTACCATGTCTGGTCCAAACGTACTTTTTGTTTGGCCCTAAACTAGTTAACATTATGATTTGTTTTGATATTGATGATAGGGATATGTCCTTGTAAAGCTAATAAAACAAATTGTTTTTCTGTATTCATTTCGAAGCCAAAAGCAATTCTCTCCATTAGGAACATTTCTATCATGAGTAAATTATGGTTCAAAACAGTTTTACTTCAATGACTCTTTTCATGTGAATTTGCTAAATATATAAACCCACTGTACCTTAGATTTTGTCCTCCTTCCTCACACAAATAGGACAGTCCCCCAGGAAGTTCTGCAACAAACGACTTCAGTTTTGCATATTCTAGAGTTGTCCAGATTTCATCATCTGAATGTGTGCCGAAAGGGTCGATATTAAAACGCAGAGTGCCAGAGAACAGTACTGGATCCTTCAGAGAGAATAATAATTAGAGTTTAAGAATTCTCTGTTCTATTGATGTCAAGTATGCAAATGTTCTTACTTTGTCTTAAGATAAAGATAGTCCTATAGCAGATACAGATGTGGGGGTGTGAAGTGCTAGGCTTTCACACATCCTACGCCCTGATGCATGAGTTGAGGTCACATGTTCCCTTCCTCAGCACTTTTCTTTACCAGAACATTTTCAAAAAATTGTCTGGTACCCATTTCTATGAGGCTGGGTCGACCCCAGAGACGTAATGGGTTAACAATAATAATTCTACTTTTTCAAATTAATGTATTCCCCTAGTGAATTTAAACCTAGAAGTCACAAACAATATGTTGTCCAATTTAATTGTCAGGCATATTTTACTGCATCTCACCATGTGCATATTGGCAGAATTACATATAATATGAAGTGAGTAAAGGAGTTATACTTTAAATGAAACACTTAAAAACACATAGTCACTGATATTGTTCGAATCTGACGCATTGGTTACCCACACAGGTAGTAAGTGCTTTGTTTTATTTCATTACAACTATTGCTGATGTATGTGAGGAGGGAATTTTTTGGGGACAGAAGAATAAAGATTCCTTGCAAAAGCAGTCATCATGTAGAGTAAAGGCTAGCTTTTTTTCTCTCTCGACCCCCCCCCCCCCCCCCCCATGTGGCCACTTACAGTGGTAGGAGTTGGGGGGAGGGGGGTTGTGTTTCAATGACACCCCTAAAGCTTTGTGCAGCTACTTGTAGGGTCTCCCATGTCAGAGAGGTCAAGGAATAGGAACCAGACAAAGAGAGACACAAACCTGCTGCCCTCTAGGCAGACTGGGAACAGTCAAAGGTCAAGAAAAGTAAACCTGACAAAATGCCTGTCAAAGCCGGGGGTACTGAGCCAGGAGCTTGATGAAACAGTGCAACACTATTCACCTGATGATGACGAACGCCAAGCCTTACCAAGGATCAAATACAGGTCCTACAGTATGTGAGGGAGACATTCCTACCCCTTCCACTAGCTAATTCATTGTGTGTGTGTGTGTGTGTGTGTGTGTGTGCGTGTCTGTCTCTCTCTCAGTCAGTAGGTAGGTAGGTTAAACAAGAATAGTTGCATATCCTTTACAGGATGTAGCATTCAACCCCAGCATATATTGGCTGTTCATGATTCCTGGGCAAGGTTACATTCAGTAGTTTGTCATTGCTTTCTGAACGACTGGCACTCATACCATGTCATTAAAAAAAAGAAACAACGCAAGGCGGTCTGCTGACATATCGCCCGTAGCTGTGTTTCGAATGTGGTATGCAGGATTACAAACCTTTACCCCTTTGCCTCAGAGCTGGCAGGTAGGTAGGTGTGTGCGTGTGCGTGTTTGGGCGAGTGTGTGTGTATTTTTATTTTCGCATATACTTTACAGGACATCTCTGTCAACACCAGCATTTTACAGCTGTCGTTGATTTCTTGGCAAGATTACGCTCAGTAGTTTGCCATTGCTTTTTGAGCGGCCGGCTCACTTATCCCGTAAGTTACCAATGTGTCGAGAACCACTTCCAATTCTCGTGCGCTGCGTTACCCTATGTGGATAAACGGGATTACGGAGAAAGTTGTGTGTGTATATATATATACGTTATATTACTTTATTATGTTTGTATTATTAAACATCACATGCTAAATTAGTTTTACAATAAGTGCTCTATATAATAAAAATTCAATCAAGTAACCTGTGGAATGATAGTGAGCCTTGACCTCAGATCATGAAGACCAATCTCGGCAATATTGACCCCATCAATAATTATGCTGCCGCCAGCAGATTCAATCATCCGGAACAGTGCCATGGACATGGATGACTTCCCGGCACCAGTGCGACCAACTATGCCAATCTAAAAAAGAAAACGAGCTTATAATGAAGAAACATTATATGTACTGAAATAGCAACTACTATAGCAACAATGTTTGGTTGCTAAACTTACGTGTGATCACAGATGACTATAACATTAAATGAATATCAGAAAACAATTAAGAAAGTTAAAGTGCAAACATTTATTAACTAGTTAGTTAGCTGCAGTTCCAACTTCACAGCAACGGGTCGTCCCCATAAAGCTCTGTTCCTGTGCCAGTGAATATCACACAAAATGCTCCTCACTGCCCCATGTGAAAAGTGGAACAGACAGGAGTCTAGACAAACCAACCGCCCACACAGAAATACTATGCATAAAGCTGCTGCCAGAATGCCAACACAAAAGGCCGCCATGAAAAATACAGTTCATCATCGATGGAAGCAGCAGTCACTAGAAAACCAGCAGCCACATTACAGTATAAGGAAAATCCAGCCAGTTCAGCAACTGGCCAGCCACCACCTTTCTAAACAGGCAGTTCATGATACAAACAACCATGGACAGATGTAAAAGCATTCCACACAAAATCCACAACTCACAGTGTAGCTCCACACACTCAACTCAGAAGCAGAGCGACGGAACCATGATTTATTAAAATAGTGGGACTAAAATGTTATGACAAAATCACCAATGTAGAGCTCATGGAGAGAAGCAGATTCCAGTGAAACAAGAGTTAAGGAAAAGATGCGGGTGCTGGATAGGACACATGCTGAGAAAACCTGAGGATAGTATAACTGGACACTCCCCTGTCTAGAACCCACAAGGCGAAAAAATAGTCAGAGACCTAAAAACATACAGAGATGAATAAAATGAGGAGAAGATGGAAAGAATGCAGGAGACAGCAAAACATAGGAAAGTTTGGTGTGTCTTGGTCAAGGGCCTATGTTCCAATGTTGAATAAAGTGCAGAAAAAGAAGAATTAAGAAAGTGGCTTGTCTGTCAGCCCTCAAATCCTGAGAGGTGGCTTGTCTGTAAGCCCTCAAATCCTGAGAGGTGGCTTGTCTGTCAGCCCTCAAATCCTGAGAGGTGGCTTGTCTGTCAGACCTCAAATCCTGAGAGGTGGCTTGTCTGTCTGCCCTCAAATCCTGAGAGGTGGCTTGTCTGTCTGCCCTCAAGTCCTGAGAGGTGGCTTGTCTGTCAGCCCTCAAGTCCTGAGAGGTGGCTTGTCTGTCAGCCCTCAAGTCCTGAGAGGTGGCTTGTCTGTCAGCCCTCAAATCCTGAGAGGTGGCTTGTCTGTCAGCCCTCAAATCCTGAGAGGTGGCTTGTCTGTAAGCCCTCAAATCCTGAGAGGTGGCTTGTCTGTCAGCCCACAAGTCCTGAGAGGTGGCTTGTCTGTCAGCCCACAAGTCCTGAGAGGTGGCTTGTCTGTCAGCCCTCAATCCTGAGAGGTGGCTTGTCTGTCAGCCCTCAAATCCTGAGAGGTGGCTTGTCTGTCAGCCCTCAAGTCCTGAGAGGTGACTTGTCTGTCAGCCCACAAGTCCTGAGAGGTGGCTTGTCTGTCAGCCCACAAGTCCTGAGAGGTGGCTTGTCTGTCGGCCCTCAAATCCTGAGAGGTGGCTTGTCTGTCAGCCCACAAGTCCTGAGAGGTGGCTTGTCTGTCAGCCCTCAAAGTCCTGAGAGGTGGCTTGTCTGTCAGCCCTCAAATCCTGAGAGGTGGCTTGTCTGTCAGCCCTCAAATCCTGAGAGGTGGCTTGTCTGTCAGCCCTCAAGTCCTGAGAGGTGGCTTGTCTGTCAGCCCTCAAGTCCTGAGAGGTGGCTTGTCTGTCAGCCCTCAAAGTCCTGAGAGGTGGCTTGTCTGTCAGCCCTCAAGTCCTGAGAGGTGGCTTGTCTGTCAGCCCTCAAGTCCTGAGAGGTGGCTTGTCTGTCAGCCCTCAAGTCCTGAGAGGTGGCTTGTCTGTCAGCCCACAAGTCCTGAGAGGTGGCTTGTCTGTCAGCCCACAAGTCCTGAGAGGTGGCTTGTCTGTCAGCCCACAAGTCCTGAGAGGTGGCTTGTCTGTCAGCCCTCAAATCCTGAGAGGTGGCTTGTCTGTCAGCCCTCAAATCCTGAGAGGTGGCTTGTCTGTCAGCCCTCAAATCCTGAGAGGTGGCTTGTCTGTCCAGCCCCACAAGTCCTGAGAGGTGGCTTGTCTGGTCAGCCCTCAAATTCTGAGAGGTGGCTTGTCTGTCAGCCCTCAAATCCTGAGAGGTGGCTTGTCTGTCAGCCCTCAAATCCTGAGAGGTGGCTTGTCTGTCAGCCCTCAAATCCTGAGAGGTGGCTTGTCTGTAAGCCCACAAGTCCTGAGAGGTGGCTTGTCTGTAAGCCCACAAGTCCTGAGAGGTGGCTTGTCTGTCAGCCCTCAAGTCCTGAGAGGTGGCTTGTCTGTCAGCCCTCAAGTTCCTGGAGGTGGCTTGTCTGTCAGCCCTCAAGTCCTGAGAGGTGGCTTGTCTGTCAGCCCTCAATTCCTGAGAGGTGGCTTGTCTGTCAGCCCTCAAATCCTGAGAGGTGGCTTGTCTGTCAGCCCTCAAGTCCTGAGAGGTGGCTTGTCTGTCAGCCCACAAGTCCTGAGAGGTGGCTTGTCTGTCAGCCCTCAAATCCTGAGAGGTGGCTTGTCTGTCAGCCCTCAAATCCTGAGAGGTGGCTTGTCTGTCAGCCCTCAAATCCTGAGAGGTGGCTTGTCTGTCAGCCCTCAAATCCTGAGAGGTGGCTTGTCTGTAAGCCCACAAGTCCTGAGAGGTGGCTTGTCTGTAAGCCCACAAGTCCTGAGAGGTGGCTTGTCTGTCAGCCCTCAAATTCTGAGAGGTGGCTTGTCTGTCAGCCCTCAAATCCTGAGAGGTGGCTTGTCTGTCAGCCCTCAAATTCTGAGAGGTGGCTTGTCTGTCAGCCCACAAGTCCTGAGTGGTGGCTTGTCTGTCAGCCCACAAGTCCTGAGAGGTGGCTTGTCTGTCAGCCCTCAAATCCTGAGAGGTGGCTTGTCTGTCAGCCCTCAAGTCCTGAGAGGTGGCTTGTCTGTCAGCCCTCAAATCCTGAGAGGTGGCTTGTCTGTCAGCCCTCAAATCCTGAGAGGTGGCTTGTCTGTCAGCCTTCAAATCCTGAGAGGTGGCTTGTCTGTCAGCCCTCAAATCCTGAGAGGTGGCTTGTCTGTAAGCCCACAAGTCCTGAGAGGTGGCTTGTCTGTAAGCCCACAAGTCCTGAGAGGTGGCTTGTCTGTCAGCCCTCAAATCCTGAGAGGTGGCTTGTCTGTCAGCCCTCAAATCCTGAGAGGTGGCTTGTCTGTCAGCCCTCAAATCCTGAGAGGTGGCTTGTCTGTAAGCCCACAAGTCCTGAGAGGTGGCTTGTCTGTAAGCCCACAAGTCCTGAGAGGTGGCTTGTCTGTCAGCCCTCAAGTCCTGAGAGGTGGCTTGTCTGTCAGCCCTCAAGTCCTGAGAGGTGGCTTGTCTGTCAGCCCTCAAGTCCTGAGAGGTGGCTTGTCTGTCAGCCCTCAAGTCCTGAGAGGTGGCTTGTCTGTCAGCCCTCAAATCCTGAGAGGTGGCTTGTCTGTCAGCCCTCAAGTCCTGAGAGGTGGCTTGTCTGTCAGCCCACAAGTCCTGAGAGGTGGCTTGTCTGTCAGCCCTCAAATCCTGAGAGGTGGCTTGTCTGTCAGCCCTCAAGTCCTGAGAGGTGGCTTGTCTGTCAGCCCTCAAGTCCTGAGAGGTGGCTTGTCTGTCAGCCCTCAAGTCCTGAGAGGTGGCTTGTCTGTCAGCCCTCAAGTCCTGAGAGGTGGCTTGTCTGTCAGCCCACAAGTCCTGAGAGGTGGCTTGTCTGTCAGCCCACAAGTCCTGAGAGGTGGCTTGTCTGTCAGCCCTCAAATTCTGAGAGGTGGCTTGTCTGTCAGCCCTCAAATCCTGAGAGGTGGCTTGTCTGTCAGCCCTCAAATCCTGAGAGGTGGCTTGTCTGTCAGCCCTCAAATCCTGAGAGGTGGCTTGTCTGTAAGCCCACAAGTCCTGAGAGGTGGCTTGTCTGTAAGCCCACAAGTCCTGAGAGGTGGCTTGTCTGTCAGCCCTCAAGTCCTGAGAGGTGGCTTGTCTGTCAGCCCTCAAGTCCTGAGAGGTGGCTTGTCTGTCAGCCCTCAAGTCCTGAGAGGTGGCTTGTCTGTCAGCCCTCAAGTCCTGAGAGGTTGGCTTGTCTGTCAGCCCTCAAGTCCTGAGAGAGGTGGCTTGTCTGTCAGCCCTCAAGTCCTGAGAGGTTGGCTTTGTCTGTCAGCCCACAAGTCCTGAGAGTTGGCTTGTCTGTCAGCCCACAATTCCTGAGAGGTGGCTTGTCTGTCAGCCCTCAAATTCTGAGAGGTGGCTTGTCTGTCAGCCCTCAAATCCTGAGAGGTGGCTTGTCTGTCAGCCCACAAGTCCTGAGAGGTGGCTTGTCTGTCAGCCCTCAAATCCTGAGAGGTGGCTTGTCTGTCAGCCCTCAAGTCCTGAGAGGTGGCTTGTCTGTCAGCCCTCAATCTGAGAGGTGGCTTGTCCTGTCAGCCCTCAAATCCTGAGAGGTGGCTTGTCTGTCAGCTTCAAATCCTGAGAGGTGGCTTGTCTGTCAGCTCCCTCAATCCTGATCCTGAGAGGTGGCTTGTCTGTAAGCCCACAAGTCCTGAGAGGTGGCTTGTCTGTAAGCCCACAAGTCCTGAGAGGTGGCTTGTCTGTCAGCCCTCAAATCCTGAGAGGTGGCTTGTCTGTCAGCCCTCAAATCCTGAGAGGTGGCTTGTCTGTCAGCCCTCAAATCCTGAGAGGTGGCTTGTCTGTAAGCCCACAAGTCCTGAGAGGTGGCTTGTCTGTAAGCCCACAAGTCCTGAGAGGTGGCTTGTCTGTCAGCCCTCAAGTCCTGAGAGGTGGCTTGTCTGTCAGCCCTCAAAGTCCTGAGAGGTGGCTTGTCTGTCAGCCCACAAGTCCTGAGAGGTGGCTTGTCTGTCAGCCCTCAAGTCCTGAGAGGTGGCTTGTCTGTCAGCCCTCAAATCCTGAGAGGTGGCTTGTCTGTCAGCCCTCAAGTCCTGAGAGGTGGCTTGTCTGTCAGCCCACAAGTCCTGAGAGGTGGGCTTGTCTGTCAGCCCTCAAATCCTGAGAGGTGGCTTGTCTGTCAGCCCTCAAGTCCTGAGAGGTGGCTTGTCTGTCAGCCCTCAAGTCCTGAGAGGTGGCTTGTCTGTCAGCCCTCAAGTCCTGAGAGGTGGCTTGTCTGTCAGCCCTCAAGTCCTGAGAGGTGGCTTGTCTGTCAGCCCACAAGTCCTGAGAGGTGGCTTGTCTGTCAGCCCACAAGTCCTGAGAGGTTGGCTTGTCTGTCAGCCCTCAAATTCTGAGAGGTGGCTTGTCTGTCAGCCCTCAAATCCTGAGAGGTGGCTTGTCTGTCAGCCCTCAAATCCTGAGAGGTGGCTTGTCTGTCAGCCCTCAAATCCTGAGAGGTGGCTTGTCTGTAAGCCCACAAGTCCTGAGAGGTGGCTTGTCTGTAAGCCCACAAGTCCTGAGAGGTGGCTTGTCTGTCAGCCCTCAAGTCCTGAGAGGTGGCTTGTCTGTCAGCCCTCAAGTCCTGAGAGGTGGCTTGTCTGTCAGCCCTCAAGTCCTGAGAGGTGGCTTGTCTGTCAGCCCTCAAGTCCTGAGAGGTGGCTTGTCTGTCAGCCCTCAAGTCCTGAGAGGTGGCTTGTCTGTCAGCCCTCAAGTCCTGAGAGGTGGCTTTGTCTGTCAGCCCACAAGTCCTGAGAGGTGGCTTGTCTGTCAGCCCACAAGTCCTGAGAGGTGGCTTGTCTGTCAGCCCTCAAATTCTGAGAGGTGGCTTGTCTGTCAGCCCTCAAATCCTGAGAGGTGGCTTGTCTGTCAGCCCTTAAATTCTGAGAGGTGGCTTGTCTGTCAGCCCACAAGTCCTGAGAGGTGGCTTGTCTGCCAGCCCACAAGTCCTGAGAGGTGGCTTGTCTGTCAGTCCTCAAATCCTGAGAGGTGGCTTGTCTGTCAGCCCTCAAGTCCTGAGAGGTGGCTTGTCTGTCAGCCCTCAAGTCCTGAGAGGTGGCTTGTCTGTCAGCCCTCAAATCCTGAGTGGTGGCTTGTCTGTCGGCCCTCAAGTCCTGAGAGGTGGCTTGTCTGTCAGCCCACAAGTCCTGAGAGGTGGCTTGTCTGTCAGCCCTCAAATTTTGAGAGGTGGCTTGTCTGTCAGCCCTCAAATCCTGAGAGGTGGCTTGTCTGTCAGCCCTCAAATTCTGAGAGGTGGCTTGTCTGTCAGCCCACAAGTCCTGAGAGGTGGCTTGTCTGTCAGCCCTCAAGTCCTGAGAGGTGGCTTGTCTGTCTGCCCTCAAGTCCTGAGAGGTGGCTTGTCTGTCAGCCCACAAGTCCTGAGAGGTGGCTTGCCTGTCAGCCCACAAGTCCTGAGAGGTGGCTTGTCTGTCAGCCCTCAAGTCCTGAGAGGTGACTTGTCTGTCTGCCCTCAAGTTCTGAGAGGTGGCTTGTCTGTCAGCCCACAAGTCCTGAGAGGTGGCTTGCCTGTCAGCCCACAAGTCCTGAGAGGTGGCTTGTCTGTCAGCCCACAAGTCCTGAGAGGTGGCTTGTCTGTCAGCCCTCAAATCCTGAGAGGTGGCTTGTCTGTCAGCCCTCAAATTCTGAGAGGTGGCTTGTCTGTCAGCCCACAAGTCCTGAGAGGTGGCTTGTCTGTCAGCCCTCAAGTCCTGAGAGGTGGCTTGTCTGTCTGCCCTCAAGTCTTGAGAGGTGGCTTGTCTGTCAGCCCACAAGTCCTGAGAGGTGGCTTGCCTGTCAGCCCACAAGTCCTGAGAGGTGGCTTGTCTGTCAGCCCTCAAGTCCTGAGAGGTGGCTTGTCTGTCTGCCCTCGAGTTCTGAGAGGTGGCTTGTCTGTCAGCCCACAAGTCCTGAGAGGTGGCTTGCCTGTCAGCCCACAAGTCCTGAGAGGTGGCTTGTCTGTCAGCCCTCAAGCCTTGAGGAGCAGATTTTTAAAACTGACCTGGATCCCTAAGTCAGCCCAGACTAAAATGGGTACAGGAAATGTCTCGGAAGTAACACTGGCCAGCAAATTATTAACCACACAAACCTCAAGTGCTGATTGGTCTATACCAATATTGATCTAGTTTTAACCACACAAACCTCAAGTGCTGATTGGTCTATACCAATATTGATCTAGCACCATATTCCCAATATGCAAATAGGCATGTTAAAGGCATTTTGTTACATTAAAAAGGTAAGTAACATAGCTCTGTGATGAATGTGTTACGGCCGCGATTTGTAATCTTACATACTGTGTTTTATACTCAGCTGTGGGCTATTTGGCAGAAGACTGCCTTGTGTTGGTTTCCATACAAAGGTATGAGTTGTGGTCATTCAGAAAGTAATTTCAAACTACTGAACGTAAACTTGCCAAGAAATCACAGTAAAAAAATGCTAGGGTTGACTGTGACGACCAGTAAAGGACATGCAACTAACTTTTTAAACTTGTGCCATGCAGTATGATTACTGTTGGGAGCCGTGGTAGCACAGTGGATAGCAAGCTGGTATGCGGATCTGGTGGTCATAAGTTCAAATTTGTATTGAGGTCATTTTGCTGATACATATGTTGGGGCGAGAATATGAACATCCATGGACTTGTCTGAAGTGCTAGGATGATACCCCAACAGATAACAGTACTTGCCTGGAGTGCAAAGATGATACCCCAACAGATAAAAGTACTTGCCAGGAGTGCAAAGATGATACCCCAATAGATAACAGTATTTTTCTGGAGTGCAAGGATGATACCCCAACAGATAACAGATGTTTTCTTTTTAAAAAGTAAAAAATAAAGGACCCTTTTGCCATATAGGTACTGAGTATATGGTGCTAGCACCATATTTTTAAATAGGCACTTGGTGAATGATGTGGTTAATATAACATTGGCTGCCTTTACTTTCCAGGAAACTCCTGGCACCCATTTAAGACTGGGTCAATCTGGTAGCCCAGGTCATTGAAACAAAAAATCCCTGCCTTGGAGAGGATTCAAACACATGAACACCGAGCCAGAAGGTAAGTGTGCCAGCCACTGCACCATGTTGGTTTCTGTTAATCAACATAGAATGAAAAATGGGGCAACTTTTTAATAACATGTCTTTTCTGAAGGTCATTTTGTTTTTAGACTGCATCGTTCAGACAATGGGTGCAATATTGTCCAGAAATAACAGCTAAAAATATATCAACAAGTGTGATATTAAATCAAAAATAAAATTACTAATATGCTAACTGCTATCTAAACAATATAAAATGACACAAAGTAGTGCAGCTTTACATAAGAGAATTATGACACAGTACAGGACGTTGCGGCGATTAGCCTTCATCCGCAGTTCCACCCAATTTTATTCATATTTTAACTGCTATTTAATGGTACAGAAGAACATAGACTCTATACACCTTCTCTCCATCTGTGATGTGGCAGGACACGTTCTTGAGAACAAGGTCAAGGTCAGGTCGGTATCGAGTACTGTATGTGTGAAACACAATGTCTCCACGTCTGGGCCAGTCGTCGTCTAATTCTTTTGATGGCACTTCCCATGCTGGCTGAAAGGTCGCAAAAACACAAAGAATTTGATAAATAAAATATTTCTGATTTCACATACCAAATCATTATCACATGGCATGTATAAGAGTAAAAATTAAAGCAATTACATCAAATTAGATGATAGTATGTTATAAGACATAAGATCTTCTTCTTTATTGTTCTTCATTCCAGGGGAGTATATCACACATAGTAATGCAGGTCAAAGATCTGTGTGTCCCATTTGGGCATGCATTTGTGCAAGGTCTCTGTCTACCCGTGGACAGGTTTTTCTTTCCTATCAATTTAGCCAGATATTGTTATAACAGATATTGTTAATAAGACAACAGATTTTGTTAATAAAACAACATATTTTGTTAATAAGACAACAAATATTGCTAACAAGACAACATATTTTGTTAATAAGACAACAGATATTGTTAAAATGACAACAAATATTGCTAACAAGACAACATATTTTGTTAATAAGACAACAGATATTGTTAAAATGACAACATATTTTGTTAATAAGACAACATATTTTGTTAATATGACAACAAATATTGCTAACAAGACAACATATTTTGTTAATAAGACAACAAATATTGTTAATAAGACAACAAATTTTGTTAATAAGACAACAAATATTGTTAACAAGATAACATATTTTGTTAATAAGACAACAGATATTGTTAATAAGACAACAGATTTTGTTAATAAGACAACAGATTCATCCAGTGGTTTATTCTGTGCAGAACTTTTCCCCTGTAACATCATCATCATTAAGTGCCATACCAGCTGGGGTAGGCATTCGTATCTCTCCACATATCTCGGTCCCTGGTGTTCTGAATCAACTCTGCTGCTGATATTCCCCAATTAGTTTTTCAAAATTCCTGTCATTAATAAGCCAGAAGTCCTACCACTGTTGCTGTCATGTGTAAATTATTCATAACATCCTGAATTCATCTATGACGTCCTCTTCCCTGTTTCCCCTGTACATCTCCCACCACAATTATCTTTCCCAGACATTCTAGCTCTTTACATGGCCAAATATTTCATTCTCCTGAATTTTTTTGGTCTTAATAACCAACTTCTTCAATAAGAGTCTATGTTAACAAATGCAATATCAAGTGTATTTTAGAATGGTAACTCAGGCAAACCCTAATCAAAATATACATGCTTTGGAGTGTACATCCTTAATGTTCCAGTTTCTTTCTTTCTTCCTGCTTCCTTCCTTCTTTTATGTATGTTAAAAATGGCAAGAAATGAAAACGAGTGAAAAGATTTAAAAGCAAGAGAATTGATTCCACTGCACTGGGTTTCATCCCATATGGCTCAGTCTCTTTCCCCAGAGCAGTCAGCTGAAGGTTTGGCCCCAGCCAATGACCCCCAGGATTCTCAGAGAAAACTGCACTTGTCAATGCAATGAGTCCACAACATTTTCTTTGCGCTTGCTCACTTTAAACTCAAGCATAGTCCACACACTTTTTCTAGTAGCACTCGGAGTCTTCGTGGTGAAGTGGTCAAGCCGTTTAACTCGGGCTTCCGAAGGTTGTGGGTTCGATTCCGAGCCGCGTTCACGAGTTAAATTTTTCTGAGACTCCTGTGGGTCATCGCTAGAGCTACGGAGTTCGTGCTTTGTGCGACAGCTTTCTGCACTGTGGAAAGAGACCGAGCCATATGGGATAAAACCCGGTGCAATTAAGTCGACCCTGTTGACTTTTAAGCGAACTTTTTTCTAGTAGTACTGGACTGAATTTTGCTTGTGAATTATAATATTTTTCCCTATTACCAATGTCCCTCATCTTCAGGTGAATCCAGACTGACTTCAGAGGTACTTGTAATTTACGTTCACAAATCAAGGACGAGAAGTCAACATTTCACTCCAACTGTCCGGTTCAGGGGCTGAGCCCCTTATCTCAACATCAGCACACTGGATGTTTAAGAACATGCGTTCTTATCCATTCTTCCATCCTGACCTCTAGTCCAGAAATGAAACCATGACCTTTGAAATGCAAGATAGGAGGCTTAATAAATTCACTACAGTGACCTCCAAAAAGTTTTAAAAAAAAAACAGATGATGAAAAGCAGTTTGCAACATCAGCAAAAGCATTCACAAATTTTCTGCTACGACAGGACAAAACCTACCTCCTGAGGCAACCTGGAGTACTCAACTATCCTCTCCACTGACACTACGTTGCTTTCCAGTTGTGTGGAGTTTTGTACCAGCTCGTTGAGTGTACTTGTCACCTGGGGTCACCAGCAGAGACAATCACAAGAAGATGAAGGCACCAGAATAAGTGACTGTGACTTAACATATAACAGCATGAGCAGTATACTTACTGCCATATAACAAACATAACTTGTGTGGCTTCTTAAGATGTTTTGAGCTGGAGGGCTAATGCCAATTAAAGATCCACTCGTAAAGTGAGTCATTAATGATATTAGTGACATATTATGTCACCTTAGCTTACACTTATCCACTGTATTACTTCCTGTCAGCTGACCTATGGAGCTAGTGGCACACAATTTGATGTTTGTGCCCTTGGGTTTAAACATCTCCAGGATCTATGCTAAGCAACGTTTTTGTAGTTTTTAAATGTCAGAATAATAAACAAAGACACTGGGAACCTGGCCTAAGCCGACACATCACAAACATCCTGTCATCGATTTGATAGCGCATTTTGGAAACTGGTCACATAATTGATAGGGACAACGTGTTTTGCCTGTTGTTTAACACACAAAATGGTTTGCTTAAGGTCGTCAAAGCCATCCTCATTAATCGGCAGAAACCAGTCTTGTGCAAAAAGAAAGACATGACAGTCAGTTTAAAATTACCTTGGTAGACAACTGAAATTACAGTATGATTGCGTGTATATTCCAGCTTGAAGGATTTATCTAAACTCGTTACTTTATGTTGCGTGATTTCTGCAGTATGTATCTGATAAGATGCAGTGAAATATGCCAGGCAATAAATCATGTAATCTATTGTTTGTGTCTTCGTTATTCGAATTCACCATGGGAAAACACTGCTTAGTTGTGTCAGTTTCTTTTCGTTTTTGTGTGCTGATGAAGGTTTTCTAGTCACAATGTCACTTGTGATAGTGTTTTTATAAAATTAATCAATTCCATTTCTCATGTCTGCTGATGTACAATAGTATTTGTATATCTTTACTACAGTTCAGTCCAATTCCTTTCTCGGAAGTAAGCAAACGACATTAAAGACACCCTGGGCAAAAAAATGCATAAGGCAGGTGAAACAGTGAAGGATCTCGAGTAGTGGTTCTCAACCTTTTTTGGCCCATACACCCCTTCACCATATGTTCAGAATGTCACCCCTCCCCTTTCGTATTTCCTCGCTATAAATTCCCCTCCCCCCACCTCTACACAGTATATATAAAAATGGAAGCTAAGTTTAATAACACATACTAGAACATGTCTAGATGTCTACATAACACATGATTTGCGGGTCTAATTATGTTATAAAATGAATTTCAGAAGGGCGAGAAGTATAGAACTGTAAAGTGTGGAGGGAAAAACAAAATCAAGTAATCAGTTCTTGTATTAACGTGATCTTGAAATAATCTTAATTCCCCCCTAAAATTCACCCAGGAAAGGAAGGGGGGAGAATTCCCCACCGGTTGAGAACCTTTGATATAGAGTATTCCCAGTGGACTGTGATGTGACCAACATTCTGCATTCGCTTCTCTTTTGAAAAGAAAAGATGTTTCGGAACTGTTTAACAATTGAGTTTTCAATTGGTTATAATTGGGGCCTGTATGGTGTTCCTTTCTCTGCTTGTGTAGATGGGGCTGGATAGTTTTGCTTCCTGGAGTCAGTGTTTTTTTTCTGTTAGTGAGTTTCAACTTTGGTGGCTTTTCACATGTCTGGTCAGAGTCGCGCACTTGTAAGGTGTGTAGTTGTGTTGCCGCCCCGTCTCATGGTGATTTTTCCTTCAGGGAGTGTTTTACCAGTTGCCGTACCCCCTGAGGTTCCATCTATTTCCTCGTCTTGGTCTGTCTTCAAATCGTCTTGGTCTTCTCTGGTATCTTGTGTTATGAACAGCTTGATAGCTCAATCTTGGTGGAGATTAATCTCTTCTCCTGGCCACCGTCCACTCTTGGTTTCTTCCTCCTTGTCTACTTCCTCTTCTGTTGCTTCCTTCTTCTGTCTGGGACTTGATGTCTTCTGTTTCCGATGTTTCATTCTTTGTCTTGAGCCGTTCTATCTTTTTGTCTGCAAAGGACCTGCTACATGACGATATTGGCTGGGAAAGGTAGCATCAATAATGTTGGTTGGGAAAGGTGGCATCAATGATGTTGGCTGCAAAAGGTGGCATCAATGATGTTGGCTGCAAAAGGTGTCATCAATGATGTTGGCCAGGAAAGGTGACATTAATGATGTTGACCAGGAAAGGTGGCATTAATGATGTTGGCCAGGAAAGGTGGCATCAATGATGTTGGCCGGGAAAGGCCTCGTCAGTGATGTTGGCTGGGAAAGGTGGCATCAATGATGTTGGCCAGGAAAGGTGGCATTAATGATGTTGGCCGGGAAAGGCCTCGTCAGTGATGTTGGCTGGGAAAGGTGGCATCAATGATGTTGGTTGGGAAAGGTGGCATCAATGATGTTGGCTGGGAAAGGTAGCATCAATGATGTTGGCTGAAAAAGTTGGCATCAATGATGCTGGCTGAGAAAGATGGCATCAATGATGTTGACTGAGAAAGGTGGCATCAATGATGTTGGTTGGAAAAGGTGGCATCAAAAGAAACTGTCCAGAAACTCGTCATGCCATGGCTAGTCTAGAATATGTGAAGGCTTAATATTGTAGACCCCGATGGCAGGATCTGCTATGGGGCTACTTTACTCAATATACAATATACAAACTGTGGGATAATAACTTGTATATTCATTGCAATATATGCAACATCAAGGTTTGTAACTGATCCAGTGCTGAAGGATAAAATATCGCCAGATATGACTTCTCATTTGGGTAGAAGGACGAGATAACGGCATACTATGGTCATCATCTTATTTGCTTTGTTTCGTGTTACTGCCACAATTTTAATGTTCAGTAAATGGAAATTTACATTATAATCCTTTGTTCATTTGATTGTGTACCATGTTTGGTCAAAACCTACTTTTTTTTTGTCATTGAATCAGTTAAAAGAGATGTATGTGTTCCCTATGATCAATGACACTTCAAATTTATGTGCATCTTCCTGTACCAGGTAACTGTTATTTTACCAAAAATATAATTCTAAAGGCTGAAATATGTTAAAGTAAAATTCTGGGACTGAAAGACTTAAAGTAACAGCTTGGACAAATGAATTTACAGCAACAACCAGATCAAAGTTCCAACAGCTCAAGACTAAAGACAACAGAAAGGGTTTTGGCGATAAAAAGAGCAAATTGTCAACATATTTTAGGTTACAGCAATAGATAGTTTAGATTAAAATGGACTGAAAAAATTTTCTTGGACTGCAATATTACAAAATGGTTTTTAGAACATCGTGTACCAAAAAAAGCAGAAAAATACTGACATTCTACAAGACTTGAGCACTGACGAAACAAAAAACTGGCTCATAGACAGTATCATGTATCGGGAACTGAAATACTTTAGCCATATTAAACATCACACTGGCTTTGGAAGAACAATGATCATTTCATGGTTCCTGGAAGAAGATGCATGGATTTATTAGCACAAAGATGTACATGGGATAATGCATGAAAATGCAAAAGGCAAGAGAACTGGCACAGGATGGAGAAGCCTTTCATTGGATCTAGCTGAGAGCGACAATTTGCAGTGGACCTTGCTATAACACTTGTATACAATATAACTAGTGAGCTGCAGAAGCACAGTGGCTAGCATGCTTGCCAGCTGGCCATGTGTTTGAATGACCTTTGAGGCAGGGATGTTTACACTAAAATTGACTTGGGCTCCCAGGCAAAGCCAAAATAAAGTATGTACCAGAAATATTCTGGGAAGTAAGGGCAGTCAGCATGGTGTTGGCCATATCACCCACAGAGTGCCAGTTGGTCTTTATAACTACAGGACTTGAGCAATATACCCAATGTACCTAAAGGCACATTTTCTTATACAATGTCACTCACCTGTAGAGCATATGAAACAGACAGTCCTACTAAACTGCCAGTCAGCTTATCAGAAACCACAGCAAACAGTGCAGCGAACAAAACAATCAGGTTTCCCAACAGCTCAAGTCTAATTCTGATCCATCTATCAATAAGTATAATAAAAAATCAATTGTTTTAATATCTGATTAAAATCCATGCTGTGTGGTGTTGGTGATCATGTCTGTCCCCAACCTTCTGCCTCGTGTGCTGCCAATCATTTCTGATACTGATGTTCCTCCATGCCATGATATCAGACCATCCAGCATCTTCTCTCTTAATCTCTTCCTGCTTTTCATTCCCTTCAACTTTTCTGTTGTGACAACATACTTCAGCTTTCCCATTCTCATGAAATGCCTAAGAATGTGGACTGTTATTCTTTCTGAGTTAATGTCTTTCAAGATATGTTCATTGCTCTTTCTATCCATCCATGATGTTCTCATCATTCTTCTATAAAACTCAGCATTCTGCATTCATCATAACTATGCATAAAAGACGGCATTATATATATTTCTTCGGGGGGGGGGGGGGGGGGGTGTGTCCCTCTGTGGCTAGGTGATCAAGGTCCCTAACTCATGATATGAAGTTTGTGGGTTTGTTTTTTTAACTCCTTTTATGAGTGCAGTATTTTCCTAGACCCCTGGGAGTCACCACTGTGCGATGCTTTCAGCAGGTTGCTCTCCAGAAAGAAGATCAAACCATGTGGGATAGAACCTGGTGCAATGAAGTTGACCCTCTTATATTTAACCTATTTTCTTCTTGTGAAGAGTTTAATACACAAGTTTTCGGACTCTGTATGCATAAGAATATTACTGTTGTTTAATTTTCCTTTACAGAAGTTATTTCCATTTGACTATGGATATCAGCACACCGGAACTTTAAAAACGAACACTCTTATACATATGGCCATGCTGACCAGTGGTGGATTTTTAAGCCTGACGTATGATCACACGAATACCTAGCCTCAAATTTGTACCAAGAACTTTCTTGGGAAGTAGTAAAGGTGATCAGCATGATATGAACCACATCACCCACTGAGCGATATTGGCTATAAAAATTGGGCTAGCATCGTATACCCAATATACCTCCCTTATTCTTCCTCTTCTTCTGCCTTTCATTTTTGTGGATCCATAAAAGACATGTCCAGCCCACAACATGGAAACAGACGAGTAACTTGTATATTCATTTTTCACGCAGTGTATTTCATGCAGTTGTGTCGGTGTGTGTTTTGTTTTATCTGTGCTGATGAAGGTTTTAGCTGCAACATCCATTGTGTTACTTGTGATTATATTCTAGTGAAGTTCACTGTCTACTTTTCGTTTTTTATGTGATTCAGTCATTTCACCTTTCAGTGAAGCAAATGAACTCATCCATCTCAAACCAAACCTTATAGACATGCTCATGATTGGTTAGATCGTGTAACCAGTTTTCTATGGGATATGGTGAGTATCCCATACCAACCCACCTTTTGTCACCCCTTACAACATGCATGGCCGGTTACATTGTTACTATTGCCTTTTACCCTTAAGGACCCCACTAACACTTGGGGGTAAACTGCCTCAAGTCCTGTATAAAGATCCCTTACTTTTTTAAAAACTCTAATTTCTTATCTTTTTTGTTTCTATAGCCCATACATCTTGATAATATTTCATGACAATATTTCATATTATCAGAATTCTTAGACTTCTTCCACACAGTGGCACACAACTACTCATTGTCATATTTGCAGATATTTTTGAGCAGAAATTGAAAGCTTTTGCACACATTTATTTTTAGTTTTCTACATCCCTTTACCTGCTTTTTAAAAATGAAAGCACTTCAACCAATTTCCATACTCCTTCTTCTTTCAAACTTCTCCGTTCTTGATATTTCTGTCAACTATTTCTTCCTACTGTATCTTAAAAACATTAGATTTTAAAGAATTAGTAATTATCTCTTCGAGGACTGAGGGTTTTATGCTGTAGTTTTCTTTCTGCATGTCATTCACTGTTGCAGATTCCTCCTCCTTTTAGCATTTATCTCGCAATAAACCTAAGTTACCCAATCAACTCACAGCAAGCGCTTTGTAGATTGTTCCTGATTGCTTGAATTTTGCAGCCAAGTGTTTCACACAATGAGGTAGCCAATCTCACACAACCCTCCTTGGTCACTTCTTACAACATGCATGGTAAGTTACAGTGTAACTACTATTTGCTTCTCTTATGAGCCCTGAAACCACACTGGCAACTGTTACACATTACGGGTTAATGATTTCCATAGTTTCAAAACCATACCGACATTTCAAGGACTAATAAATTGGATATTTAAAATTTGCAACCAGAAAAAAAATGAAACAAGTCATTCGGTATAAGTTACCCAGTAATGAACACTTGAAAATAACCTAAAAACTGACCACTACTTAATAGATAAAGAAGAGACGCTTTCAGTTGGCTGCTGTGCAGAATGCAACCAAGCCAAATATGATAAAATTAAGTGCAATGAAGTCAAACCACTTGCCTTTAAGCCTTTTCCCAATCCTAGGTAGTTTAAAATAGCTACTATCAAAGAAATTTTAAAGCATTTTCTATGCTGTATTATTCTTTTGGGACATCACCATTTGCCTTGTTTTCAGCTGATTCTTTTTCAGTTAACTCTTGCAGCTCCAAACAACATGTTGTGTGACGGTCTCTTTCCCATGAATTCCAGCATATATTCCAGAATATACTAAAGAATTCTGTTTCCCAGTTAGTTGCCAATTTAGCTGTGTAATTTGTCTCTTTCAAAGTTATACACTGGTAGTTTATCCAGCTGGTTATTTCCCCTTAGAGCATCTGCTGTGAAACTTTATGTGACTAACGTCATCAATCATGTGACCTACCAAGTGGTGTTTGTGTTCATGTCTCTCCTCATATCTCAATTCTTGGTGTTCTCAAACAATTCTACTGGTGATTTTATTCCATACCATTACCTTAAACATTCAAGTATAATTTCTCTGAGCCTGAATCTAGCTCTTCTTCTACTGCTGATTTTTCCAGTCATTACAATTGTTCTCTAATGCCTCTCTTCTCATTATATGACCACAAAATATTGTCTCTTTCTGAGAGTTGTGCATACCGTTCTACTTTCTAGCACATTATACATCTAGGACCAAAATAATTAAAAGATATTCCACAATAGAAAAGACCCATTTTACGCACCTTGAGGTGTAGTGGGCAAATAGTGCTAACCCCATATTTTTATTGACCAAGTGGCACTTGATGGCTCATGTGGTCAGTATCACGCTAGCTGCCTCTCCTTCCTAAAATATTTCCTTGTACCCATTTTTGGCTGATTCGACATGGAAGCTCAGGTCAATTAAAAAAATCCATCTAGACACAAACCCAGAAACATAACCAACTGCCTGGGAGGCCAGCTTGCTAGCCACTGAGCAACCGCAACTCTCATTTCACAATGGTGCCATACCTCAAATGCTAGATCCAGCCGCAATTGTATGCTCATGGTTTATGTTTCAGAATATAATATATATTTTACACAAATACAATGTCACTTATTTTTATATGTAGCATGTTGAATCGGCTAAAATCAGCAGTTCGTAATCCCGCATAACGAGTTTGAAACACGCTGAGGTGATTTGGCATCAGACAGCCTTGCGTTGGTTTTCATACAATGGTATGAGTGCCGGTCGTTAAAAAAGCAAGGGCAAACTACTGAACATAAACTTGCCAAGAAATCACAAACAGCCAAAAATGCTTGGTTTAACTTTAACATTCTTTAAAGGATATCAACTAACTTTAGCATGTTGTATGTGTTGTTAAAATCAAGGGGTGAAAACATCAAAATCTGTGAATAGAAATGGCAGGTTTATTTAATAGCTGTTGCTCTGGGAGCATGTTGGGGGAGCTGCATGGTCTTGAGGTATGGTGTCCGCCTCGAGTGCTGGAGGTTCCGGGTTCAAGCCCCGGTGATGCCGGGATTTTTTCATGTAGACTTCTAGTAATAAATTTCCCCTGGTCTCTGGGTAGTGAGATTGGACACCCGTGTGTATTGTTGTGCATGTAAAACATTCCTTGGCAGTTGGAAATAAAACAAGAGTAGCCTAACGGCGCTGCCCGGGCAAAATTTTGAGTTAAAAATCTACCCAAAGTATTTTCATGATCCTCGCCGGTGTTACGGAGTTCGTGCACTTAGCTGAATTTCTCCAGACTCAGATTTGACTTAGGAGAAAAACGGAGCACTTATGGGTTGCACCCGTGTGCCATGATGTTGATCCATCGACTAAACTAACAAACTAACTAACCTTGAAGCAGATGTGAAAGCATAAAAGAAGGCATTGTTGATATCCACCCTCTTCTGTGACTCTAAGGCAAATCTTTCCAGAACATCATAAGCTCGAATAGATGTAGCACCAGTGATGGTCTCAGTGAAGTGGGAGTAGATGGGTGAGCGGGTTGTAGACTCATTTCGTCTTAGCTGCCTTGAACAAGGCACATAAAATTTCTGTTAAAAATCACACAAAAAACTATCAATTAGCTATTCCTAATTTAATCTGAAATGTACTATTAACAACAAATTTGTGTGTGTTTTTTTTTGTTCGCTCGCTTTAAACTCAAGCGTAGCTCATCTATGTGCTACTATTTCTAGTAAACTTGACTAATTTGCATGATGATTAGTTTTCCCTATGATTAGTGTCCCTCCCATCAGGGGAGCCCACTCCGACTTCAAAGGTACTTATTTAAATGTAATGTAACATTTCAGTCCAACTGATCAGTGTAGAGGTAGAACCTGCTACCTCGGCATCAACACATTGGATATAGCAACACAATAAGATCAACCATCATCCTTATGTGCCTGGCAAGAGCACACATCATCATTATGTGCTTGGTAAGGGTGCAGGCGTTCATGTCTACTTGGTATTCTGGATCACTTCTACTGATGATATTCTTAATTTCTTCCATGCCATCAAGCATATTTCTTCTCAATCTGCCTTTCTCACCATTGATCTTTCCAGTTCTCACGATGTTCTCCAGTGTCTCTCTATTCATTCTGTGACCAAAGAACACTGGTTGCCTCTTCTTTAAACTTGTGTATATTGTTCTGTTTTCATTAGCCAGTTGCAGAAATCATTGTTAGTTATTCAAGCATCCAAGGTTTCATAACAACTGTCTCACAGACCATATCTCCACTGCCTCCAAGTTCTTCCTAATGCACTGGATGGCATATCACTCATCAGGAGGTAATAGGTCAGCATAAATGTTCTCTGGTTACCTTTTTTTACTTTTTCCATACTAGGCAATGCAGCTAACATTCATTTGTTAGTCCATGCATAATTTACATTCATTTAGTAACTCCATCTCTCCACGGCAGTGGCTACTTTAAAGTAATCAATTCTGTGTCATGAGAAAACAAAGTAATGAATCCTGTATAATAAGGAGCTAACATTGTGAATCATGGGCTATGAGAAGCCAAAGTAATGATTCCTGAGTCACAATGGACTAAAGTAATAAACCCTGGTTCATGAAAAGTTAAAGTAATGATTCTTGAGTCACAATGGACTAAAGTAATAAACCCTGGTTCATGAAAAGTTAAAGTAATGATTCTTGAGTCACAATGAGCTAAAGTAATGAATCCTGGGTCATGAGAAACTAAAGTAATGAATCCTGGGTCATGAGAAACTAAAGTAATGAATCCTGGGTCATGAGAAACTAAAGTAATGAATCCTGGGTCATGAGAAACTAAAGTAATGAATCCTGGGTCATGAGAAACTAAAGTAATGAATCCTGGGTCATGAGAAACTAAAGTAATGAATCCTGGGTCATGAGAAACTAAAGTAATGAATCCTGTGATGAACTCTTGATTCATGAGCAGCTACAATTTTGAATCCTTTGTCAGAAGGTGCTAAAGAAATGTATCATGGGTAATGAGGTGTTAAAGTAATGAATTCTGAGTCACAAGGAGTTAAAGTAATGAATTCTGGATCAAGAGGAGTTAAAGTATTGAATCCTGGGTCAGAAGTAGTTAAAAGTAATGAATCCTGGATTATGAGGAATTAAGAAAATAAGCATGGATCATGAGGGGCTAAAATAATTAATCCTGCATCACAAGGAGGTAAGTAATCAATCCTGGGTCACTGAGAGGCCAAGTAAAAACTGTCTGAGGGAGTTACATTAATAACTACAACAGTCTGATGTAAAATAACTGCTAAATCTAATAAGAGTTAAAAGTAATTTAAATATACTTGCCTGAACTAAGTAGTATATAAACAAAATAGGAATGGCAGCAGCAAGAAATATTGGGGTTGTGTAGGTCATCACAACAATCACGCTTAAAACTGTGAACAGCTGCTGGCAAAACATGCGCACAAGCCTGGCCATAGAGCTGTCAATCATGTCCACGTCTCTGGAGAAGCGGTTGATGACACGCCCAAGCGGCGTTGTGTCAAAGAACTTCATTGGCTGACGAAGAATGTTTTCTAGCAGGGCATCATGTAGTCGCTGTGAGGCCACCACCATACGAAGAGATATGTTGCCAACAAATGCTAGAGCACACACAGCTGTGAATTTTACAGAAATAGTATTTTCAATTGTTATAATGGGGCTTCAAAATAAGGGAAGCAATCTATGAAAACAAGTGAGGCATAACTATCTTCCAATTAACTCTTTTAGCACCAATCAACACATTATGTACAATAAGCTAGAGTGCATGTTTATGAAGCAATGCACCATACATGATCGTATACTGTCTGTGTACCAAGCAATGTACCACATATGATCAGGGGGTTTTCATGGCAACATGGTTATGCCATCTGCCTCATCATGATCAAAATGTTACTGGTTTGTTTTCAAACTCCGTCATTTGGTTCTCAAGTGCAGGTTTTTCAAAGACCCCAGGGGTTGTATTTGGGGTTGTGGAGTCTTGTGTTGTGTATAATGATTTCAGCAGATGGTTAGCTGCTCTGCAGAGGAAGACTTCCCTTTATATGATACAAAAATATGGGGCTAGCACATTATATGCAATAATCTCAAGGTTGGTAAAGATGTTTTTAAAATTCTTTGTTATATATTTTTCTGAAGTCTTGTCTTGTTACATTAAGCCATTCTATCTCAACTGCTAATTTAACTCTTAATTCTCGTTATTCATGTTCTCTTTCCCCCCATTAAAGGAAAGGCTCTAAACCAGCTCCCTCCAAGCTTTCATATCCTCAGCTATCTCATGTAGCCATGTTCATGCCTCCACCATGTTATTCCCCTAATACCAGTGTCCCTCGCCATCAGGCAAACCCTCTCTGACTTCTGAGGTACTTGTAATTTAAGTCCTCATGCCAAGAACGAGAGGTCAACATTTTAGTCAACCTGACCCATTTAGGGGTTGAACCTGCTACTTCGGCATCAGCACACTGGAAGTTTAAGAGCACTTGCTCTTATCCATTTGCCCATGCTGACCGTATTCCCTGGTATCTCCATATTGTCTACAATTATTTTTAGTGTTAACCCCCCCCCCCCCCCCCCCCCCCCCAAAAAAAAACCAAAAAAAAAAACTGTCAGCCTGAGGAATTGAGGCCGCCTGGCTAGTACAGTCACCGTAGACTGTGCAGGTTAGGGTTTTCATTTTGTCCCCAACAGAAAAAAAATTGACACCTTACAAAGGATTCCAACCCGGGTCTACTGAAGGAGAATCTGGCATTCTAGCCACTTGGCTACCCGCCTTCATTATTTGTATTACTCTACATGAAATGATGTATTACTGTAACTCATTTGTACTACTCTACATTAAACAAGCGGCTGGCAGAGTGGCTAGAGTGACAGATTCTCCTTCGGGAGACCCGGGTTTGAATTCTCGGTAAGGTGTGGAGATTTTTTCTGTCGGGAGCAAAAAGAAAACTCTAGCCTGCACAGTTCGTGGCGACTGCACTAGCCAGGCAGCCTTAATTCCTCAGGCTAAAGACCCCCTCCTGTCATACACCATAAGGTACTATATTGGCAGTAAATGACAATTTACATTAAACAATGTATTACTGTAACTCATTTGTACTACTCTATATTAAACAATGTATTACTGTACTGTGTATTACTGAATAGACGTTTCCGGTTTTAGGTCAAGATGGCGAGACGTGTTTCTTTCTAGCTCGGCTTAGAACGGTTGATCGGCGATCCAACGAACCACCATCGTAAAACTTCCCGTTGTTTCAGAACCAGATTTCTGGCTCTAAATGTTATGTTGCTTCGCTGAAATTTGTTGAATTCCAAGGATATTTCAAATTGGCTATTGGAACGTTAAAATCCAACCCACGTATGTAGTGAAGTGTGTGTTATGAACGGTTACAACCGGACCGGGATATTCTCGACGTGTTTCCTTCTAGCTTGGCTTAAGATGGTTTATCGACGATCCGACTAATCATTTTCCATTGCTCCAGAATCAGTAAATGTTATAATGCGTCGCTCAGAAATGTTAAACTCCAAGGATGCTTTCAAGATTGGTTATTGGAATGTCAGAACTATGTACCAGACGGGGAAAACTACTCAGGTGTGTAGTGTTATGAATGAATACAACCTAGAAATTCTTGGGGTTAGCGAGTGCAGATGGACTGACTCAGGTAAGACATTTCTCAACTGTGAACAGACACATAATTTATTCAGGAAGAACCGACAACCATCATTCGAGCGGAGTCGCTATCATCATGTCAAAAAATGTAGAAATATCAATGATCGAATCATAACAGCGCGTTACCAAACGAAATATTTCAAGCTAACAATCATACAGTGCTACGCACCTACCAACGACGATACAGACATCAACAAAGATAATTTCTATGAACAACTAATTGGTACCATCAACTCATCTCCCAAACACGACATTGTTGTTGTAATGGGTGATTTCAATGCCAAGATAGGGTCTGACAATAAGGGTGTTGAGAGATATATGGGAATTCACGGCTTAGGGGATATGAACCAAAACGGAGAGAGACTACTAGAATTCTGTGAAATAGCAAATCTGATAGTAGCAAACTCTTTATTTCCGCACAAAGATATACACAAAATCACGTGGAACTCGCCTGATAGCATCACAAAAAATCAGATAGACCATTTTTGCATTAATGCCAAATTCCGTTCATCAGTACAAGATGTCAGAGCCTACAGAGGTGCAGATGCTGGCAGTGATCACAATCTCTGCATTGCCAAACTAAAAATAAAGCTCAAGACTCTGCATAGATCACCCAGAATTAAGAAAATAAACTCACAGTCCCTACTGACTAAAGAACACCAACTCGCATTCAATTCAGAGGTACAAAGCATCTATGCTAACGAAGAAAGTATATCGAGCAATGCGAATAGTAAAAACAACATTGAAGAAAATTGGAATTTCCTAAAAAATACCTTGCTAAATGCTGCAACAAACACAGTCGGCTACGTACAAAGACAGAAGAAGAAGTGGCTACGCGATAACACCTGGACGAAGATACAAGAAAGAAAACAAGCAAAACTAACACTTCTTTCTGCAAAAGACACATCTACATATGAAACCCATAAGTAAATATACTCTATGTTGGATAAAGAGGTGAAATCAAGCGCATGAAAAGACAAACAGAACTTTATTCACAGTCTGGCCTCCGACGCCAAAGCAGCTGCCAGAACTGGAAACAACAGAGCCGTATTCCATATTATGAAGCAACTATGCAATCAATCACCTACACCAAATATACCCATCAAAGACAAACAAGGTAATCAATTGTTATCCGATGACCTTCAAAAGCAACGATGGGCAGAACATTTCAAAGAAATATTAAATAGACCGCAGCCTGACACTGTTCCAAACCTGGATGGAGAAATTACTATTGCCCCACTAGATGCCTCCTGCGAGTCATTCACCATGGAAGAACGAACGAACGAATGAACAAACAAACGAACAAACTTTATTTTAAAAGGGTAACAAATTGGGCACGCAGACCCGTCTTACATTCGGCCCTTTCAATCACTCATCTTTCATTCATCAAATGTGCATGTTACATTAACATAGGGGAAAAAACATTATCAAATGGATTTTGTAAGCATAAACAATGCATATTACGCATGATAAATTCACATGAGAAAACCAAAAATAAACATTATCAAATGAAAGTTGTAAACATAAACAGTGCATATTGCAATGTTGTGAGACACATCCCCCATCCACCCTCATGGCCCGCAGCCACAACACATCCCCCACCCACCAAACCTCCCCCCAACCCCACCCACCACATACCTCCACGCACTCACACAGAGGCAGGCGAACATACATGCTGCCACACACCCACTGATCCCCCACCCACATACATTTCCCCAAGAAGAAGAAGAGGATGAAGATGAAGAAGAAGAAGAAGAAGAAGAAGATGAAAAGGATGAAGATGAAGAAGAAGAAGACGAAGAAGAAGAAGAAGAAGAAGAAGAAGAAGAAGAAGAAGAAGAAGAAGAAGAAGAAGAAGAAGGAGGAGGAGGAGGCGAAGAAGAAGAAGAAGAAGAAGAAGAAGAAGAAGAAGAAGAAGAAGAGAAGAAGAAGAAGAAGAAGAAGAAGAAGAAGAAGAAGAAGAAGAAGAAGAAGAAGAAGAAGAAGAAGAAGAAACCACACACACATACCCCCGCTAACCCACACATCCCGCACCTATCCACACACATATCCCACACTCTCACAATTTTCCCCACCCACCCACACACACATCAGCCAACCTACACCCACCCAATATTCACCACCTCTCAACTACACATCCCCACCTATACACACATACCCACCCATAAACACATCTCCCCACCTGCCCACACATATCCCCCACCCATAACCCAAAAACACACACCTCCCACCCACACACACCCCGCCACCCACATATACCCCACCCACACACATCCGCCGCTCACACACATCTTCTCACAACTACACACCTCCCCCACCCATACACTCATCTCTCACACACATCCACCCACTCACGTACTCATCCATCAACCACTCACACCCACACATCACCCACGCGCCCATCAACACATGCATCTCTCATCTACCCTCCCACCCACACACACCCCAACCACCCAGCCAAACACACATCACCCATCCTCGCATACATCCTTCAATCACCTGCACATCCCACACCTCCCCCACCTCTCACACATCTCCCCTCCCACACAAAACTCCACCCATAAACACATTCCCCCCACATACATTCCCCATACACATCCCCGTCCACACATCTCCCCACCCACTCACACATCCTCCACCTACAAACATCCTCACCACCCACACATACATCCTCCACCAACTCACATTTACCCCATCCACACTCACTCCCACCCACACAGATATGTCCCATTACACAGACACCCCCCCCCCCCCATACTCATCCCCCACACCCATTACACACCCATCCCCCAACCGACACAATCTCCTACACACCCATTCAGCCACCCGAAACACACACTCCCTGCCCACACCCCCTCCCAACCCACCAACACCCACATACTTCCAACTATCCTCTCAAATATCCCCCCCCCCCCCACACACACACACATATCCCTCACACACACATACATCCACCACCGACTATTCATCCCTTCACACATCCACACATCACCCATTAATCCATACCCCACACACAACCCTCCACACATACATTCCCCACACCCCCAGACACACACATATCCCTCACATACACACCCATACACACATCCTCACATCTAGACATACATGATGCCTCACATGATCACTGAAACTAATAAGAACAAACTCCCACACTTTACACACAATTGAGACACTGACGATTATCGTGAGAATTCTCGCAATTGCAAAGTGGAGAAAAAATTTTACATATACATTATGTAGCGTAAAAATTAGTGATGCAATTCAACTCTCTCTTTTCTCTCTATCTCTCTCTCCCACTCACTAACTCTCTCACTCACATCACAGTAATGTTATATTATACATGATAAAATCAAGCGGCATACAAAATGATAAGATGAGAATAAACAAAAAACAAAAAAACAAACAAACAAAAAAACAAACAAACAAACAAATATGGAATGGCATGTTACAGGACAATCAAGTGCATACAAAACGATACTTTCGCATATGAAAGATGAGAATACATAAAAAAATATGGAATAGCATGTTGCATGACATGCGTGGGCTCAACTCTCTCTCTCTCTTTACATATACACACTCTCACACTCATTCTCTCTCTCTCTCTCTCTCTCTCTCTCTCTCTCTCTCTCTCTCTCTCTCTCTCTCTCTCTCTCTCACTCACTCACACTCCCTAACTCTCTCACTTACTTTACAGTAATTTACATGAATTCATTTTATGCATGTTAAAATCAAGTGCATCAAAATGATAATATGAAAATGAGAATACACAAAACATATGGAACAGCATGTTAGATGACATGCGTGCGCTCAACTAACTCTCTCTCTCTCTCTTCTCTCTCACACACATGTACATACACACACAACATACACACGCAAATACACACATATACCCATGCATATACACACACCTATATACTTATGCACACGTACTCACATAACACCCGAATATACACTCCCTCGCATACACTGCATGCATGCACACTTACACACACAAGGATATACAATACATACACGAGCACACACACACACATACACACACTCATCCATACACACATACACACACGCACATGCATATAAATGTATATAAACACATGAACACACACCTTAACACACGTACAGACATACACACAGAGGCACACACAGATACACACATGTACACACACATATACACCCATACACACATCCAGACATGCACGCACATACATCACACTTTCTCATGCACTCTCTCATTCACCCACGCTCTCTCTTTTACACACTCACTCGCTCTCACACTCACTCATTCGCGCACATACACGCATACCCACAAATTCTCTCTCACTCACTCACGCTCCCTTACTCACTCATTTACTCGCTGACTCTCTAACTCACACTCACTCACTAACTTTCACACTCTATCACACAGACAGGCAGACACACAACACACCCACTCTCTCAGATTCACTCATTCTCTAACTAAATCTCTCACACATATGTCCACACACACTCACTCACTTTTACACTCACTCAGGCACACGCACATGCATACTCTCTCACTCTCACTCATACTAATTCTTCCACTCACACTCTTTCTCACTCACTCTCTCACCCACTGTCTCGCTTACACACATACAGTGAAGAATGATAGTGGAAAAATGAAGAAAATGAAAGTGAAGAGACTAAAGCAGCCATCAAAAAATTGAAGAACAACAAAGCTGTTGGTGAAGATGACATCTCAGGAGAAATGCTCAAAGCAGCAGATGAGAACACCTTACAACGTTTGTTACAGCTGATCAATGAAGTCTGGCAAAGCGAATCCCCACCACAACAGTGGAAAGATGGTGTAATTTTCAAACTGCCTAAAAAGGGCGATATGTCTGATTGCAATAATTGGCATGGTATCACTCTATTGTCAGTACCAGGAAAACTTTTTTGTAGCATGTTACTTGAGAGATTGAAAACGGCTATAGATGAAAGGCTCAGAGAAGAACAAGCAGGCTTCAGACCAAAACGGTCATGCATAGACCACATTTTCACCCTCAGAATAATCATTGAAGACTCCGTAGAATTCCAGTCGAAATTAATCACCAACTTTGTCGACTTTCAAAAAGCCTTCGACAGTATCCACCGTCCATCACTTTGGAATCTACTTAACATCTATGGTTTTCCTACCAAATATACCAACGTCATAAAATCTTTCTACAAAGAGACACGTTGCTGCGTAAGAACAGAAACAGGCAACTCTGACTGGTTCTCAGTCGAAACAGGAGTGAAACAGGGTTGTGTCTTATCACCGATGCTCTTTGGAATAGCTATCGATTGGGTCATGCGCAAATGCACAAACAACACAAATATGGGTATCCATTGGGTTGACAAAATTCTAGAAGACCTGGACTTTGCCGACGATATAGTGCTTTTGAGTTCAACACACCCGGATGCCCAAGAGAAAATAAACCACCTCCAAAATGTTTCAGGGCAAATTGGTCTCCAAATTAACACCACAAAAACAAAGACTATTGATCTTACCAACAGTTCAGATGACACCAAATTGAACAGCTACGTTCTTGAAAAAGTCAACAGCTTCACATACCTAGGAAGCAAAATGACATCTACAGGGGACTCAACACCAGAAATATCATCTAGAATCGCACTGGCATCTGGTGCCTTCAATAAACTGTCAACCATCTGGAAGTCAAAGACACTCAGCAAACACACAAAACTTAAAATCTTCAACTCTTGTGTGATTCCAGTGTTAACGTATGGATGTGAAAGTTGGAAATCAACGGTAGCTTTAGATAAAAAATTAGATAATTTTGAGAACAAATGTCTTAGAAGACTTCTAAACATCCACTGGACAGACTTCAGAACCAACACGCAAATAAGACAAGAGACTAAGCAAGATACAGTATCCAATTTCATAAGAAGACGCCGTTGGAACTACATCGGCCATGTACTCAGAATGGACAAGACAAGACTCCCCTACCAAGCCCTCATATGGTCACCAGTAGGGAAAAGAAAACGGGGAAGACCAAGAGAGACACTGCGTAGAACCATCAGAAAAGGCTCTGATCATCATTAGAGAAGGCTCATTCAATGGCCAAGTAAATATCCAAGATCTACAACAGGTAGCAGCGAACCGCCAAGCATGGAGAGTCAGGACTTTTGCCCTATGCGCAGCCTTAGGCTCAAGAGGAAAGACTAACTAAGACTAATTACTGTAACTCATTTGTACTACTCTATATTAAACAATATATTACTATAACTCATTTGTACTACTCTACATGAAACAATGTATTACTGTGACTAATGTTTACTACTCTATATTAAACAATGTATTACTGCAACTCATTTGTACTACTCTATATTAAACAATGTGTTACTGTAACTCATTTGTACTACTCTACATGAAACAATGTATTACTGTAATTAATGTTTACTACTCTATATTAAACAATGTATTACTGTAACTCATTTGTACTACACTATATTAAACAATGTGTTACTGTAACTCATTTGTACTACTCTATATGAAACAATGTATTACTGTAATTAATTTTTACTACTCTATATTAAACGATGTATTACTGTAACTCATTTGTTACCAAACAATGCACTATTTGTCTACTGGCTACTCCAAACTTGGTGTAATTTTCTTAAATCTGTTTATTCCAAATCAGTTTTGACAATAATCTCTTCATCCGAACTGTTAAATTAATGCAGTTGTTTCTTGATTCTATTATGTTAACTCATGCACATTCAGATATTAAACAATTTTAATTCTTTCATTTCCAAGCAATGCGTGATGGGCTGTTCCTCCAGTGTCCCAGAAATTTTTTCATGTCTTCTTACTTTGTAAATTTAATTAGAGCATATTAAAGAAATACCCGGTTGCAATATCCTTTCTCTTTATTTTCCTACAATGCACACGCATGCAGTAGTTTGTTTTGTCAGCTAGCAGTTCCCAAAGAACATAATTTCTCCCACTCCCTTTTCAAGATTAAATTACACCTGCTTGTGATATAAAGATTAAAATTAACTTTCTGGTACAGAAAGAGTTTTGTTTGCTGCAAATTCAACTCTTCAATGGCACCTGCACCTATCCACTGCCATTGAAAATAGGGTGGGTGCAACTACATGCTTTGTTAACCACTGATCTGGAATGTAATAATGTTGAAATATTTATGAGAACCCACAAATAGCAGAATTTTATGAAGCAAACACAACAACAAATTTACCTTGTACGAAGCCCAGAGCACTGTACACAGCTAGATATGTGTAAGTTTTAGTTTGGAAGATTTCTGTCTCAGCCAGGCTGCGGTTCTGCAGGTAGGGGTCATCTGTCCAGCGAGACAGCCAAATGCTTGCCCCAACACTCATACCTTGATAGACCATGAGCAGTGCAATCAGAGATGCTGCAAAGCAGATGCCAAAAGCACGCAAGAAATCCCACACAACCGAACCTTTAACCTGAGCAAAACAAGAAGAAAAAGAAAACATGACAAGGATTAGAGTTCATAAGTTCCAAATAGAGATTGATGTAATTGTCAGGATAGATCTTTCATGGTATGGTTGGTGTACTGTGATAAGAGTGGAGAATGTTGTACAAAGTGTAAAACTATCATGGCTGATGAACAGAACATGTTAAGTCCAGTGGTTGTGAATGTTTGATGTCACATGTCCAGAATTGCGAATGTTGGATGTCACATGTCCAGAATTGTAAATGTTGGATGTCACATGTCTAGATTTGTGAATGTTGGATGTCACATGTCCAGAGTTGTGAATGTTAGATGTCACATGCCCAGAGTTGGGGAAAGCATGAACATAGGACCATTGATTACTACTAAGGGTTGTACTAAAGGCACAGCAACTGAGGTTCAGAACCTAAATGGACACTGCCAGCTACTGGTACTGATGCTAGTTAGTCATCAGATTATCCTCACTGCACATCAAATCATTTAGTTCAAAAGTGCTCAGGTTTCCTCCTCAATATCACCCTCATTGTGTAGTGGTTGATGACACCAGCACAGTGTTGGATGACTTTTCTTCTCCAGTTCTCTGTACTGTGCTCTTGTCTGGTTTGCTGGTACTGATGTGTTACTGTATAAAGTCCAGCTTGGGACTGATCTTGCATGTCCATGTTTCCAAAGCTGCAAGACTTATGTGACTCACCGAATAAGTGTGCAAGCAACCTGTAAAAACAAGTCGCTTAAAAGTCGACAGGGTCGACTTCATTGCACCGGGTTTTATTCCAAATGGCTCGGTCATGTGGCACGAACTCCGTAGCTCTAGCGATGACCCACAGGAGTCTCCGAAAAATTTAACTCGTGAACCGAAGGTCACAGCCCGGAATCAAACCCACAACCTTCGGAGCCCGAGTCAAACGGCTTGACCACTTCGCCACGGAGACTCGTAACTGTGTCATTTCAGTATCCAGGTTGTTATCTGTTATGTTCTATTTCTGTTCGGGAATGGGAATTCCCCGAGTGCTATGATGTCAGTTCTTGACTTGACTTAACTCAGCTTGGGTGAGTCTACAAAATCTGTGTCAAATGAAAGTCAAGGACTCTTCGGAACACCTGAAGGCCCATTAGGTGCATGTTGCTACCCCCATATATTTATAGACCCATCAGCACTCCAGGTGTCATGTGATCAGTATCAAACTGATCGCCTTTACTTCCTGAGACATTTTCAGGCAACAGTTTTAGCCTGGATCACCCTGTCAGCCCAGTTCATTTAAAAACTGTCAGCCCAGTTCATTTAAAAACTGTCAGCCCAGTTCATTTAAAAAGATCACCAGAAGCAGCTGCGAACCCATGAGCGCGAACCCATGAGCGCGAACCCATGACCGCGGGCCTGGCAAGTGAGTGTCTAGTCACTAGCGAACCCATGAGAGCGGGCCTGGCAAGTGAGTGTCTAGTCACTAGTGAACCCATGAGTGCGGGCCTGGCAAGTGAGTGTCTAGTCACTAGTGAACCCATGAGCGCGGGCCTGGCAAGTGAGTGTCTAGTCACTAGCGAACCCATGAGCGCGGGCCTGGCAAGTGAGTGTCTAGTCCTAGTGAACCCATGACCGCGGGCCTGGCAAGTGAGTGTCTAGTCCAGTGAACCCATGACCGCGGGCCTGGCAAGTGAGTGTCTAGTCCAGTGAACCCATGAGCGCGGGCCTGGCAAGTGAGTGTCTAGTCCAGTGAACCCATGACCGCGGGCCTGGCAAGTGAGTGTCTAGTCCAGTGAACCCATGACCGCGGGCCTGGCAAGTGAGCATCTAGTCCAGTGAACCCATGACCGCGGGCCTGGCAAGTGAGCGTCTAGTCCAGTGAACCCATGACCGCGGGCCTGGCAAGTGAGCGTCTAGTCCAGTGAACCCATGACCGCGGGCCTGGCAAGTGAGCGTCTAGTCCAGTGAACCCATGACCGCAGGCCTGGCAAGTGAGCATCTAGTCCAGTGAACCCATGACCGCGGGCCTGGCAAGTGAGTGTCTAGTCACTAGGCTACTGCAGCTTCTTGAGTCTAGTGATCATTGTCCTTATTCACACGGAAGTGTCTGAACCCATGACAGCCCTAGACTGTGGGACATGTCCAAGACAGTGGGACAAGCCCTAGACTGTGGGACATGTCCAAGACAGTGGGACAAGCCCTAGACTGTGGGACATGTCCAAGACAGTGGGACAAGCCCTAGACTGTGGGACATGTCCAAGACAGTGGGGCAAGCCCTAGACAGTGGGACACATCCTAGATTTGGACAAGCCCAAGACAGTGGGACAAGCCCTAGACAGTGGGACACATCTAGATTGGGACAAGCCCAAGACAGTGAGACACATCTAGATTGGGACAAGCCCTAGACTGTGGGACAAGCCTAAGACAGTGGGACACATCTAGATTGGGACACGCCCTAGAAAGTGGAACAAGCCTAAGACAGTGGGGCAAGCCCAAGACAGTGGACAAGCCCTAGACAGTGGGACACATCCTAGATTGGGACAAGCCCAAGACAGTGGGACAAGCCCTAGACTGTGGTACACACCCTAGACAGTGAGACACACCCTAGACAGTCGAACAAAGTGCCCTATTATAACAGTAATCATAGAAGTAAAACCAAAGGACCCTAGTGATGTATCAATGATGTCAGTCGCCTTTACTTCCCAAGACATTTCCTAGTACCCATTTTAGGCTGGGTCTACCTGGGAGCTTAGGTCTATTATAACAGAGCAGTTATGGTTATGTCTTTGGTTTTCTCCTATTTGGTGGAGGAGGCTAAAGGAGAAAGGAGCACTGCATGAAGACGCACATCGTCTTCGTGGCAGCAATACGTCAGGGTAGCAACAAAAACATTGACAATGGCAGTTCGGTTTTTAGATTTGAAGAGGCAACACGCTTCCATTTGTTGAGGTCAGTTAAGGGTTACATCTGGTAGGTTAGTTAATTGTGAGCAGGGAAACATCTTTGAAGTGATTTCTGTTCTAGGAGACGGAGTGTAGATAGTTGTTTTAATTGTTAAGTAATTAGTCATGTTTTTATACGCAACTACCCAATAGTATGAGTTCCGAGATAGCTGAATAAACTATATAACCATTTTGAACGCTCTGAATTAAATACTGTGGAAGTATTCAGAAAATTATCCATCTTGCGTCTGTGTTGAAGAGTTCTTAAATAGGGTGAGTTATACTCTTTGTTGAAATGATTAATTTATTGTGTGTTAAAAACAAAGCGAAGATTTCTACCATAACCACTATATGATGGATTGTTAAACCATGGATCACAGCTATAACCACTCTCAATGGACTGACACGGTTACACTATTAACATTTTAGGCTGGGTCGACCTGGGAGCTCAGGTCCATTAACATTTTAGGCTGGGTCAACCTGGGAGCTCAGGTCCATTAACATTTTAGGCTGGGTCAACCTGGGAGCTCAGGTCCATTAACATTTTATGCTGGGTCAACCTGGGAGCTCAGATCCATTAACATTTTATGCTGGGTCAACCTGGGAGCTCAGGTCCATTAACAAAATGACCTCAATTGAAAATGTGAACCCATGACTACTGGCCAACATGCTATCCACTGTGCCACCATGGCTCCCAACAGTAATCATAATCACAATCACAAGTTTAACAAGTTAGTTACATATCCTTTACAGGATGTGGCAGTCCATCCCAGCATTTTTCTGGCTGTTTGTGATATCTTGGCAAGTTTACGTTCAGTAGTTCTGAACTCAGTTGACCCTCATACCACTGTATGAAAATCAATGAAATCACCTGCAGCTGCGCTTTGAACGCAGTATGTGGGATTACAAATTCTCCTTGCCCACAGAGCTGGCTCATGGCAAAAGAGTATTTGCATTAATCAATTTGCTCTTTAAAAAATATTTGTAAGAATCTAATGTAATTACTGTTGACATTGTTGTTTGTGGCCTCTAGACATACGCTGGTGCTCAGTGTTGTTCATCAGATGCAGAATGCTATATGTCACTGTGGCACACTGGTTATGTATTTGTCCGTCTGTAATCTTAAGTCCCCCTTCCATCTTAAGTTCTCCCCTTGTCCTTCACACAGACAGTAACAATTTCCATTCTTTTTTTAAGCCATATTCTGTTATCTTTCTAACCCATGAGCCCACATATAGAATATTTCTCCTGGGAAGGTTAACCCGGTCAACAAATGCCCGCAGAAGTCGGATGTGTCGGCCTAACGGCGCAAGAACGCAGCTCTGCTGTAAACAGGCACAATGCAATCACATCCGGAAAACAAAACTCCGGATGAACGAAGAAGAAGGAGAAGAAGAATATTTCTAACCCATAAGCCCTATTATAGAATCTTTTTAACCCATTGTACCCTCCTATAGAATATTTCTAACCCATGAGCCCTCCTATAGAATCTTTCTAACCCATGAGCCCTCCTATAGAATCTTTCTAACCCATGAGCCCACATATAGAATATTTCTAGCCCATGGTGCCCTCCTACAGAATCTTTCCTACCCATGGAGCCCTCCTATAGAACCTTTCTAACCCATGACCCCACATATAGAATATTTCTAACCCATGAGCCCACATATAGAACCTTTCTAACCCATGACCCCACATATAGAACCTTTCTAACCCATGAGCCCACATATAGAACCTTTCTAACCCATGTGCCCTCCTGTAGAATCTTTCATACATAAAATGGGTTTAACTGTTGTAAAGCTGTGGAAATGTAAACAGTTTAAAAATCACACACACACACAAAAACCAAAGTGTTCATCGGCTTTACAAGAATGCAGTCACAATCTCAAAAGAAGACACTGCGGTGATAAGTCTTCATCAGCAAACAAAAACATAAACAAACCCAACCACACACAAAACAAATATAAGTGCAGGCATGGATTCCTCATTTGACTGGGCTCTTGACCTAATCCATGTAACTTCTTTAACGATTACATCAACATGTCTGCTAACTACATTAAGGCATAATAATATTATGCAACCATGTAGTTCCTGAGACTAATGTTGCGAATTCCTTGGACTGCCAAAGTAACTAACAGTGAATGCCTGAAAGAGGCTAATGAAACTAGAACATTATATACAACAATAAGAAAGAGGCAAACAACTTTTTTTTTTTGGTCATGTGATGAGACGAGAGGCAGACCAAGAGAAATGATGATGAATGGATCGCGATGGTGGCATGGAGGAATATCAACGGTAGAGTTGATCCAGAAAATCAAAGACCGAGACCTGTAGAGAGTCATGAACACCTACGCCAGTCGGCATGGCACTTGATGATGATGATGATGATGATGATGAAGTGTGTTTAAACAAGTGAGCAGAAATAAATGAAATACAAGGAACTTACTAAGTGGCTCAAAATAGAAAAATATATATAAGTATAAAGTAGAGAGCATCAATACTAAAAATAGACAGAAAAATTGTCATGTCATTTACTGCCTATATAGTACCTTGTGGTGTATGGCAAGGGGGTCTTGTGCCTGAGGAATTAAGGCTGCCTGGCTAGTGCAGTCGCTGCGAACTGTGCAGGTTAGGGGTTTACTTTTTTCCCCCAACAGAAAAATACTCCACACCTTACCGAGGATTCGAACCCAGGTCTCCCAAAGGAGAATCCAGCATTCTAGCCAATTGGCGAGCCGCTCCACAAAACAGACAGAAATCATCTAAATACAACTTTGCAGAATGTACAATGAAGACTTGGGAAAGAAACTGCTGGAGATTCAACTGCAAAGGTGACAACAGATGATGATGATAATATACTATCTGACAATGTTGCCTCTATAATTTAAGTGGTTGACAAAAACAAAACCAGCAAGACATTCACAGATGTAACCTATTATATTACAGAAAATTTACCCTCACAGAGATATACAGAAACTGAGTCAAAGATATGATTTTGTTTTAATGAATTTAAGAATATCCCACATCACTGGTTCTTACCAAATGCACATATCGTGTGTTGTGCATTTGTACACTCACTGGCGAGATACAAAACTGGCCAAATGCATATATAGTATGAGTTTATATATTTCCACCGTCTCCATGGTGAAGGGATTAAAAGGGCGCAGTTTATAATCCCACATACCGCATTCGAAACACAACTGTGGACAATTTGGCAGCAGGCTACCGTGCATTGGTATTTTATAAAATGCTATGGGTGCTGGTTGTTCAGAAAGCAAGGACAAACTACTGAACCTAAGTTTACCAAGAGATCACAAACAGCCTTAAAATGCTAGGGTTGACTGCGGCATCCTGTAAAGGATATGCAACTAACTTTAACTTTATATATTTCCAGAGAGCAATGACAATTTAATTTGAATGGCAGTAATTAGGAGTCATCAGTACCAACCTTCCCCCTGGCTGACTTTTCATCCTCAATGAGTTTATAGCCTGCCCTTGGTATGCTGGTGTCACTGATATAGCCATCAGATCGTCTTGAAGAGTCAATAAGGGAATCTAATCGGCTGCGCCTGTTAAGTATATACAAGAAAAGAAAGTAATGGATCCTTTTCCATATTTGGTATACAGCATTAACCCTATCTTTTTATAGAGCAGTCAGCACTTGATGAAGTGTATAATATATATTTTTTATATGCACAATATAAAGCTAAAGTAAAGGTCTTGTTGTGCATCATTATATAATAAATGATACTATAGGTTTACTCTGTGAAAGATCACATTCATTGTACTGTTAGATATTTATTATTTAGTCTGTAAAAGCAAATGTTAATTGTACAATCAGATATATACCGGTCTGTTCTGTCAAAGATCACTTTTGATGTACAGTTGGATAACTGTTAGTTTGTTCTGTGAAAAATCACTTTTGATCTGGTCTGTAAAAGCAAATGTTAATAGTACAATCAGATATCTACCGGCTGTTCTGTCAAAGATCACTTTTGATGTACAGTTGGATAACTGTTACTTTGGTCTGTGAAAAATCACTTTTGATGTACAGTTGGATAACTGTTACTTTGGTCTGTGAAAGATTCCTTTTGATGTACAGTCGGATAATTATTAGTTTAGTCTGTGAAAGATCACTTTTGATGTACAGTTGGATAACTGTTACTTTGGTCTGTGAAAAATCACTTTCGATGTACAGTTGGATAACTGTTACTTTGGTCTGTGAAAAATCACTTTCGATGTACAGTTGGATAACTGTTACTTTGGTCTGTGAAAGATCACTTCTGATGTACAGTTGGATAACTGTTAGTTTAGTCTGTGAAAGATCACTTTTGATGTACAGTCGGATAACTGTTAGTTTAGTCTGTGAAAGACTAAGAGTCAAACAATGATAATTTCCAGCCATTATTCCATAGAGCACACTTTACAATTAAAATGTATAAGATAATCACCAAAATGGAGCTCACAAAGAAAACTAAACAAGTATTACTAAATCTGCAGGTGAAGAAATGAAGATGTAGAGGACACAGAGGGAGCTACATGAGATAGCTAAACATAACTGGTTGAGAGTCTATGCTCCAATGGGGGATCAAGGTTGACAGAAGAAGTAGTAGATACTGAACAAACCTTCGAAGTCTTCTCCTTCGCGGCCTGTCATCTTCGTCAGCTGATGTAAGGCCATCAGATGTGACACTGTCCACTTTCTTCCACATCTCAGATCTGATGAAGTTGACTGTCAGTCAATACAAAATTATTCATAAACAGTAATGTTAACAAGCGTCAAGAGAAATCAAAGAAACAATGCTTTACTTATAAAAGGAGTTTGTTTTATGAACTCATATAAAATCTAACAACAAATTAAAATTACATAGAGGTATTTAGTCTTCTGATGAGATGTAATGCTTTAGTACAAGTTTGTCCACATTTTGTTGGACAGAGAATTGAAATCTGACCCGTGGGAACAAATCCAAAAGACAGGTTGTGAAGCCTTTTGATCATAACTCATACAAAAATGGATTCAGTTTAAGCTGATCAATGAAGAAGGTGAAGGAGAGGAAAACAAAGCAGAAGAAACAAGTGGAGCAGAAGGATGAGAGGAAAGGAGGAGAAAAAAGAAGAAAGAAATGTAGGAGGAAGAAAGAGAAAAATAAAAATAAATACAAAGGAGGAAGAGCATAACAATGAAAAGGAAGCAAAATGAAGAAGAAAGAAGATGGGGAAGAAGAGAGGAAAAGAACAAGGACAAAGAAGGAGAAGCAGGAAAAGAACAAGGACAAAGAAGGAGAAGCAGGAAAAGAAAGAGAAAACAAAGATGAATAAGAAAGAAGAGGAGGAGGAAGAGGGGAAAAGAAGAAGAACAAAGAAGGGGGAACAGGAGGAGGAGAAGAAGAATCTTGAGGAAAACTGACAATTTGAATGAATACTGGACGCAGCTGATGTGTGACACCTACACGATTCAATAATACTGCATTAGATAGCACCTGTTGTGTTTCAGCCACATGAGTAACAACATCAAAGACTTTTGTGAATGTCTCATTGCACCTATCTCTGTTGGGATGTAGAGAGGCTGATGTGCTGGTCGGACTTCACACTGACCCAAACCTCTTTTCACATCCTCATGGTGCATCCTAGGTAGGCACTAGTCTGGCTAACAAAGGGAAAATCACCAATGGTGGAATGGCCACTTCCACTGTGTGGAAACCTGGTGAAAACTAAAATTTGCCTGCTGCAAGAAGGCAAGAGAATCACAGTAATTCCCTACGATGATGGTAGATAATCGGCATCCAAGTCTTGCACTCAATGCTTGGAATGAACAAGAAAACTTTATTTTCAATTGAACATGCAGGCATGTCTACAATTTACCCCTTTCAAACACTCATCTTTTCCACATCAGTTATATGTTATGTAATATGCATGTTACATTCACAAAGGAAAAAAAAACATGGTAATATGAATTTTTTGCATATAAACAATACAAGAAACATTTTATGGTGCATACATATGTATGTATGCATGCTCGTATGTACATCCATACACCACTTCCAGTCCCCGACATGGCAGATAGGCAATTTAACCGTTAAGGCCTCTTGAGTGTTGACAATTGTGGCTACGGTTTGCATTCTCATTTTCCTCATGTTGGACTGGTAGTATATGGTTCTGTCGCCCTGCTACTGACTGAGTGCGTGGCGCAAAACTGTGAGCTGTGAATTTCGTGTGGAATGCTTTTACAACTGTCCGTGGTTGTTTGTAGCATGAAATGCATGTTCAGAACGATGGCGGCCGACTGTCGCTGAATTTACTGGTTTGCCTTTTCGGTTCACGAGTGCATTTTTTAGGAGATTCCTGGGAGTCATAACTGGAGCTATGGAGTTTGTGCTTTGTGTGGCACTTTCGATGAGTTGCCTTATGAAAATAGACCGAGCCATATGAGATAAAAGCCAGGTCAATGAAGTCGTTCTAGTGACTGCTGCTTCCATCGACAATGAATTGTATTTTTCGTGGAGGGCTTTTGTGTTGGCATTCTGATGGCGGCATTATGCACAGTGTACTTGTGAGGGCCGTTGGCTTTACAGAGACTCCTGTCTGTTCCACTTTTCACATTCGGCAGGGAAAAGCATTGTCTGTGATATTCACTGGCACAGGAATGGAATATAATGTGGATGACCCGTTGCCGTGAAGTTGGAAACGCGACTAACTAACTAACAAACTAACTAACTAACTAAACTAACTAACTAACAAACTAACTAACTAACTAACTAACTAACATCCCTACATGCTCACACACACTCATAAATACACACTCATGAACACACACACAAACATGTACATCAATCAATCAATCAATCATGTGCCATGCCGGAAAACGTGGGCGGTCATGACTCACCATTTCACTCGATCATCAGAGTCATGGATCAGCTCAGTGTTCCTGTCTTGTCCATGCCATGTGGCCAAGCCATCCAGGTATTTTCTTCTCAGTCTTCCTCTTGGTCTGTTCCCTTCAATCTTGCCAGTTGTCATTAAGTTCTACAATCCATTTCTTCTCTTAACATGGCCTAATCAATTTATGATTGTCATTTGTCTCCTGTAGTACTTGGTCATTGGTTTTTCTGTCTGCCCATGGTATTCTTTGCATTTTCATCAGAAACCACATTTCTGCAGCCATCAGATGTTTTTCAGCTTGACTGCTCATTGTCCAAGTTTCACATCCATACAAAAGAACAGGCTCTATGTATCCCCTCAACACTCTTTTTTTCTTTTCAGTTGATATCTTTTTATTGGTCAGAATGTTTTTCATCTTGCTAAAGGCTACTTTCGCCATGGAGATTCTTGTTCTAATCTCTTCAAGGCATCTCCCATCAGATGTTATGACTGTTCCGAGATAATTGTACCGATTCACTTGTTGAAGAATATTCCCATTTACTTGTATATTACATTGTGGTATTTCATTCTTCCTAGTAACTACCATAACCTGTGTCTTTTTACAATTTAATTCTAACCCCAGTTGCTCACTGTGTACAATAACCGCATCTACTAATTGTTGCAGATCCTGCGCATTGTCTGCAATCAATTTCATCTGCATATCTAATGTTATTGATGTTTCATCCTCCAATGCTGATTCCATTTATATCTTCTACATTTCTGAAAATATTTTCACTGTATAGGGAGAAAAGATCTGGAGACATTACACATCTCTGCCTAACACCTCACTTAATAGGCTGATATTGTCCCACTTCATTATCAATCCTTATGGCAGCTTGTTATTTCCAATATATATTTTTAATAAGTCTAATGTCTTTCCCATCAGTTTGTAGATCTGCAAGTATATCCACCATGTTGACATGTCTAATGCTATCAAAAGCCTTTGTATAGTCAATAAAGCAAAGATGAATATCCTTGTTTACTTCTATAGCACGTTCAATAACTGTTTGCAGCATATACACAGCTTTTACTGTAATGTACCCTTTCCTTATACAAACCCACATTGTTCTTCCCCTATTTCATGTTGTATTTACTTCCTCACTCTTTGCATGATAATTCGTAGCAAAATCTTTGTGATGTGACTCATTATACTAATTGTTCTATTTCTATCAAATTCCAAGGCTCCTGATTTCTTTGGGATTGCAATAAATATTTTTTTTTTTTTTTAAATTCGCATATCCTTTACAGGACATCGCTGTCAACAGCAGCATCTTTCAGCTGTCTGTTGATTTCTTGGCAAGATTACGCTCAGTAGTTTGCCATTGCTTTCTGAGCGGCCGGCTCAGTGTCCCGCAAGTCACCAGCGGGGGACGAACCGCTCTCAGCTCGCTCCCGCTACGAGACTCTGCGTGACAAACGGGATTACGGAGAAAGTGTTGTAACCCCTCAGCCAGAGAGACCGGCGCAATAAATATAGAGTTACATAATTCAGAAGGTCTATCTCCATGTACATACCCTAATACATACTCACACGTGAAGTGTTCATAAGCATGTTTGGAATGAATCTACTGCTTGCCTAATGGAATAGAATGAATCACCAGTTCCTAACTGTTCAAGTTGACCCAGTCTAAAACTGGGTACTAGGATATGACTTGGGAAGTAAAGGCAGCTGGTGTGATATTGACCACATCATCCCTGCACTTGCCGACTGGTTTATACAAAGATGATCTAGCACCTCATGCCCAATACACCTTCAGGTGTGTAAAAAATAGTTCTTTAATGTACTCTTATTGCTGCAGTAATTATTGCAGAGGTCTGAGTGTGAAAAAGGATGAGGAGGAGGAGGAGTGGAGGGGGAGGGGAGGAGGAAGAGTGGAGGGGGAGGGGAAGAGGCGGAGGAGGAGGAGAAGGAGGAGGAGGAGAAGGAGGAGGAGGAGGAGGAGGAGGAGGAGGAAGAGGAGGAGGAAGAAGAAGATAATGATGATGATTTGCTGATGAAAACTAAGAGTCAGTAATTTTTGAGTTCAGTATTTTTCAAGTTGCCACAGTGGTCTTCTGTTAACAGTACATACAAATTCAAACTGAGAGAAAAACCCAGCATTAAACATGACAAAATCTTCACACCTTTTAAGACTTAAATCAAAGAAAAAACTTACTTTCTGGGTCATCGACATCATCCTCTTCTAAGAGATAATTCTTCAGGAACTGAGCAAATGGACCATCTCTAGAGAGAAGCTCCTCATAGGAGCCGTTCTGAATGATTCTACCCTGGTCTAACACAATGATCATGTCAACCATTGGAAGCCAATGGATTCCGTGAGTAACTAACACTCGAGTCTGGGAATTAAAAACAAATAAGAGAAAACACCAAATTAGTAACAGTCAGCATAACACACGGGAAGAAATTATGGTGGCTACTAATTTTCAACAAGTGAGACTGGATGGTCTTCTTGAATCTCGTGTGCATGATGAAAATTCCATGACAGTTAAAAAGCACTAAAAATAGGTAGCAAAGCCACCGTTCTGTCAAAATTATTAGGAAAAAAATTAATATGCCTATGAGTAGATTAAACCTGATATCCCTGGATGGAATCTGTCTAGAATTAAATCTTACACAAACACATGCTGAAGAATTGGAACATATCTCTCTTGATCAGTAAACCTTACATTCTGAAGTCTTTTTTAAAGGAATATATAGCCCGGCTCTGTGGAAAATGTGTTATGAACGCAATTCTTAATCCTGCACACCGTGTTCAATACACAGCTGCGGCCAATTTGGCAGCAGACTGCCTTGCACTGGTTTTCATGAAATGGTATGTGTGCCGATTGTTCAGAAAGCAATGGCAAACTACTGAACATAAAATCTTGCCAAGAAATCACAAATAGCCAATAATGCTGGGGTTGACTGTGACATCCTGTAAAGTATATGCAACTAACTTATATATTACGAGACAACCAAGTAGCACATTCATTTCCCAGACATGCAGAGACCTGTAGGTCACCAAGGAATGCATTTGTGGCCGAGGTCTGCACAGTCTTCTGACTGAAGTCATGGTGGGTGACCAAGGAACACAATCATTCCTTGGGTGTGCATAGATCTGTGACTGTAGTCATGGCAGGTGATCAAGGAACACAATCATTCCTCAGGTGTGCAAAGATCTGTGACTAAGTCATGGTGGGTGAACAAGGCACATAGTCATTGCTTAGGTATGCTCTATTGCTGTCAACACTAAAATACAATACTGCTTTTATTTCTTTATATATTGTCCATGTATCACAAATATAATTAGCTTCTTCTTCAACATACCATTGTGCTGATAACATAAAATAAATTGTCCATGTTATTTCTGTCTATAAATAAATGCACACAGTATTGTTTGCTGCTCATAGAAGGAGAAGAAGGAAGTAGAAATTAGAAATTTGAAAGCTATAGTTAGCGACCAGGATTCGAACCTGTCACCTCCAAATGATGATGGTGCCTCGCTGCAGGAACAAGTGTACTTCGATGCATGACCAACTAGACACCCCTAAAAGAGGTGTTTTCATTAGCCAGGTCTATCATACAGGTGAATCTACAACTATGGAGTATTAGCCAAGTCTATCATACAGGTGAATCTACAACTATGGAGTATTAGCCAGGTCTATCATACAGATGAATCTACAACTATGGAGTATTAGCCAGGTCTATCATACAGATGAATCTACAACTATGGAGTATTAGCCAGGTCTATCATACAGGATGAATCTACAACTATGGAGTATTAGCCAGGTCTATCATACAGATGAACCTACAACTATGGAGTATTAGCCAGGTGTTTCATTAGCCAGGTCTATCATACAGATGAATCTACAACTATGGAGTATTAGCCAGGTCTATCATACAGATGAATCTACAACTATGGAGTATTAGCCAGGTCTATCATACAGATGAACCTACAACTATGGAGTATTAGCCAGGTCTATCATACAGATGAACCTACAACTATGGAGTATTAGCCAGGTGTTTTCATTAGCCAGGTCTATCATACAGATGAACCTACAACTATGGAGTATTAGCCAGGTCTATCATACAGATGAATCTACAACTATGGAGTATTAGCCAGGTCTATCATACAGATGAACCTACAACTATGGAGTATTAGCCAGGTCTATCATACAGATGAACCTACAACTATGGAGTATTAGCCAGGTCTATCATACAGATGAACCTACAACTATGGAGTATTAGCCAGGTCTATCATACAGATGAACCTACAACTATGGAGTATTAGCCAGGTCTATCATACAGGATGAATCTACAACTATGGAGTATTAGCCAGGTCTATCATACAGATGAATCTACAACTATGGAGTATTAGCCAGGTCTATCATACAGATGAACCTACAACTATGGAGTATTAGCCAGGTGTTTTCATTAGCCAGGTCTATCATACAGATGAACCTACAACTATGGAGTATTAGCCAGGTCTATCATACAGATGAATCTACAACTATGGAGTATTAGCCAGGTCTATCATACAGATGAACCTACAACTATGGAGTATTAGCCAGGTCTATCATACAGATGAATCTACAACTATGGAGTATTAGCCAGGTCTATCATACAGATGAACCTACAACTATGGAGTATTAGCCAGGTCTATCATACAGATGAACCTACAACTATGGAGTATTAGCCAGGTCTATCATACAGATGAATCTACAACTATGGAGTATTAGCCAGGTCTATCATACAGATGAACCTACAACTATGGAGTATTAGCCAGGTCTATCATACAGATGAATCTACAACTATGGAGTATTAGCCAGGTCTATCATACAGATGAATCCTACAACTATGGAGTATTAGCCAGGTCTATCATACAGATGAACCTACAACTATGGAGTATTAGCCAGTTCTATCATACAGATGAACCTACAACTATGGAGTATTAGCCAGGTCTATCATACAGATGAATCCTACAACTATGGAGTATTAGCCAGGTCTATCATACAGATGAATCTACAACTATGGAGTATTAGCCAGGTCTATCATACAGATGAATCCTACAACTATGGAGTATTAGCCAGGTCTATCATACAGGATGAATCTACAACTATGGAGTATTAGCCAGGTCTATCATACAGGATGAATCCTACAACTATGGAGTATTAGCCAGGTCTATCATACAGATGAATCCTACAACTATGGAGTATTAGCCAGGTCTATCATACAGATGAATCTACAACTATGGAGTATTAGCCAGGTCTATCATACAGATGAATCTACAACTATGGAGTATTAGCCAGGTCTATCATACAGGTGAATCTACAACTATGGAGTATTAGCCAGGTCTATCATACAGGTGAATCTACAACTATGGAGTATTAGCCAGGTCTATCATACAGATGAACCTACAACTATGGAGTATTAGCCAGGTCTATCATACAGATGAATCTACAACTATGGAGTATTAGCCAGGTCTATCATACAGATGAATCTACAACTATGGAGTATTAGCCAGGTCTATCATACAGATGAATCTACAACTATGGAGTATTAGCCAGGTCTATCATACAGATGAATCTACAACTATGGAGTATTAGCCAGGTCTATCATACAGGTGAATCTACAACTATGGAGTATTAGCCAGGTCTATCATACAGGTGAATCTACAACTATGGAGTATTAGCCAGGTCTATCATACAGGTGAATCTACAACTATGGAGTATTAGCCAGGTCTATCATACAGGTGAATCTACAACTATGGAGTATTAGCCAGGTCTATCATACAGGTGAATCTACAACTATGGAGTATTAGCCAGGTCTATCATACAGAGTGAATCTACAACTATGGAGTATTAGCCAGGTCTATCATACAGGTGAATCTACAACTATGGAGTATTAGCCAGGTCTATCATACAGATGAATCTACAACTATGGAGTATTAGCCAGGTCTATCATACAGGTGAACCTACAACTATGGAGTATGAAACCACTGAAATAGGACCGTATGTCTAATACTTTTATATTAAACCAGTATAGGTCAGATAACAAACATACAAACACGTCAGACCATAATGCTGTGTCCAGTATATTCATAAACATTTAAAGAAGAGAAATGGTTGGTCTGTTCTAATGGTGTACACATATTACACAGGAAATCAGTTGGGGAACTCTCTGAGGCCACTGAGACAGTACATAAATAAACACACACAGTATTGTTTGGAGCTCAGAGAAGGAGAAGAAGGAAGTAGAAATTAGAGGATGCACTAGATAACATAAAATTTGCAAGCTATAGTTATTTCTGTCTACATTATCACAAAGCAATTTCATATTTCTGTCTACATTATCACAAAGCAATTTCATTATATTTATGTCTACATTATCATAAAGAAATTTCATATTTCTGTCTACATTATCACAAAGCAATTTCATTACATTTATGTCTACATTATCACAACCATATAATGACATAAAATAAAATGTCAATGTTACATTTGTGTACATTATCACAAAGAAATGTCATACATAATACAAAATACAATATTTCTGTATAGATTATCACACATAAATTTCATCATATTTCTGTCTACATTATTATAAAAATATTTAATATTTCTAATTATCACCCACAAATTCCATAATATGTCTGTCTACATTATCACAAAGCAATTTCATATTTCTGTCTACATTATCACAAACATAATTATCATCTTCTTTAACATGTCATTTGTACTGATGACATAAAATGTTATTTTTGTCTACATTATGACAAAGAAATTTCATCATAATATTTCTGTCTACATTATCAAAACAATATTGCAAATTTCTATCTAATTATCACAAAAAATTTCATAATATTTCCATCTACATTATCACAAACACAATACCTTCTTCTTCAACATGCCGTTGTTACTGACGACACATTTGAATATGTGCTTGCCAACGTGTGTGTCAACAGCACTCAGGGGGTCATCAAACAAATACACGTCTGCATCAGAGTACACAGCTCTGGCAAGTGAAATACGCTGCTTTTGTCCTCCACTCATATTTGCACCCTGAAAAATGTGCAAAGTTGCACATCAGAGTTTAGATGCAATAGTAAGATGTATAGAGTTTGAATAACTAAGAAAACTGTAGATCACAATTTGGGTGCAATAGGTAAGTGTATAAAATGTGTAAAATGTAGAAAATTATATTTCACTATTTGGATGTAATAATAAAGTGCATTTATATATAAAAAAGGTGGAAAGTTACACATCAGAGTATGGATGTAATAGTAAAATATTAATAATTTAGAGTAATTCAGAGTTTGGATGTAATAAGTTGAAGAATGCAGACATTTTCACATCAGTGTATGGATGTAATAGTAACATGTATAAAACATGAAAAACTTTTACAAAATTGTACTTCATAGTTTGGATGTAATAGTAAAGTGTACAAAATATGAAAAATGTGAAGAAAAAAAAATAATAATAGAAAAAACACAAGAAATAGGTAAAGTTCATACATTCAATAATCTCTGTGTTCTTGTGAAATAATAAACACACACACAAAAAAGAAAAGAACCCTCCTCCCCCCACCCCACACACACCCGCACACGTGGGTGGGTGTGTGTGGGGGGCATGCATGCAAGCGCGCGCGCGCACACACGCATGCACGCACACACAACACCCAAGAAATATTAAATTTCACCTGTTCACCAATCTCTGCGTTCTCACCGCCCACAAGAATTTCCAAGTCCTGCTGGAGAGAACATGCCCTGATAACACGTGTGTAGCGGTTGTGATGATAGCGCTTATCGAACAGAATGTTTTGTTTGACCGTCATATTCTGTATCCATGCTTGCTGAGGGACATACGCAATGGACCCCTGAAAATATGAATGTAATAATAGATATAAATTAGCGGTGTACTGACTGGACTCTCATGGGAGGAAATGTGAAAGAATTAGATATTGGAGGACACACTAGACAATATAAAAATTGAAAATGATGAATGGATGGATAAATGGATAGGTAAGTAAGTAGGTAGGTATAGAGAGATTAGGAGGTGGACAAGGATAGGCAGGCAAACGGTTTGCAGGCAGATAAACAATCCAAGAGACAGACAGGCAGATGGCTAAATGGATAGGTAATTAGGTAGGTAGCTAATAGAGAGACCAGGAAGTAATCAGACTGGATGGAAGACCTGCAGGCAGACAAGGTGCAGACAGACAGACCAACAAGACAGGCAGTCAGACAGACAGGCAAGTAGGTAGGTGGGTGGACAGAATCTTGTGGAAACTCACCCTAACAATGACTTCACCAGACTGTTTCTCCATCTCACCAAGAATTGCAGACAGCAGCGATGACTTTCCCGCACCCATCTGACCAACAATGGCTACTAGCTTCCCTTCTCCGATGCTTAAACTAATGCTGGAATACAGAAAATGAAGTATGATAAAAACACAGTATGTGCAGTTTTATTTAGAATAATCTAACCAATGAACAGCACAAAAACAATAATCAATAAACAATAGAAGAACAATAAACAGTAGGCATGCAGAGGTGTTTCCAAGGCACCAGGGCCAGGTTCTATACTGGCCAAGACCTACTAACATGTCCTAGTCGTGCATCCTGGGCAACAGGTCTCTTCGGGGATCCTGGCTAACATAGAAGGATTGCTGATTCTTCCGAAGTTGGAGAGTATCTGCCTGTACGGCGAGGAACCACCAGCCTGCACACCAATAAGCCAGACATACGACAATGGATACTCATGCAAACCTCAGGTCCTGTATGACATTACACTGATGTTGGACAACAGGATGACTTCATCCGACATACAGGACTTCGCGCTGGAGTTCACAGCCAGCGAACGTAAACAAGCAAGCAATAAACAGTAGAAGAACAATAAACAGTAGAAGAACAATAAACAATAAACTGTAGAAGAACAATAAACAATAAATAGAAGAACAATAAACAATAGAAGAACAATAAACATTAAACAATAGAAGAACAACAAACAATAAACAGTAGACAAATAATAAACAGTAGAAGAATGATAAACAATATAAGAACAATAAACAGTAGAAGAACAATAAACAGTAGAAGAACAATACACAATAAACAGTAGAAGAACAATAAATAATAGAAGAAGAATAAACAGTAGAAGAACAATACACAATAAACAGTAGAAGAAAACAAACAAAGAAGTATTACAAAACTGAGATTTAGGAAAAAATTACCAAATGAGATCATCATCATCCAGTGGCCTGTTTGGCACAGTATTTCTCTACAAAAACAGTATTTTGAAATGTTTGTCTGTCATAAGCCAGATTTCCTGCATTTGTTATTGTCATGTGTAAGTTATCTATTCCACATTGAATCAACCTACTTTGTAGTCCTCCTCTCCTATGCCTTCCTGATACACTTTCTTACAAAATGATCTTGTCTAGACTTTCTTGTCTTTTTACATGTCCAAAATATTTGATTTAATTTTCCTCATTTTTGTTTTGTCTTAACAACCAATCTTCTTTAATATTGAGTTTTTGATGGAAAGATATGTTTGTTGTCCCTAAATTCAAAGAGGTCAAGGTAAGAAAATTAAGGTTTGACCATATAAGGAAATGATGAAGAGAAAATTATAGGGGAATCACGCAAGAGGAAGACATCATTACATGTGGGTGGACAACATTAAAATATTGAATTGAAGAATCCTGTATAGACAGAGGGTGTTGGAGACTTCATCACCATCAATGTGGAGATGGCACTTGATAATGAACCTTTAAACCCCAGAGTGAAGTGAGAGTCTGCATGGCAAAGTGATTACATGGTCTGCCTCGTGCTCTGAAGGTTGTAGGTTCAATTTTGGGCTACGACAATCGGTTCATGAGTGAAATTATTTCAGAGACTACTGCGGGTCGTCACTGGAGCTATGGAGTTTGTGCTTTGTGTGACACTTTAGGCAGGCCGCCCTGCAGAAAGAGACCAAGCCATATGGGATAAAACTTGGTCGATGCTCTTGCCTTTAAAATCGCTTTGTTATAACCCCAGAGTAGAAAATAGATAGGGGAAAAAAAAAGGAAATGATTTGTCTGTTGAAAAGCTATAGAAACAATGGTGCAGGTTTTCTATTGTTTGACCTTGTGCCGTTTAAAGATACGTGCATGTGTTCATCAGATGTTGGTTTGATCAATCTAAAGAGTTCCACTCAATGACACTTATGAAATTAATCATCTGCAAGTGTTAGCAGCCCAAGAAGATGATGTTGCGACAGGTTCATAAAGATGACTGCAAAGCGAACTCTGGAGTCCATTGTGGTTACTTTCTGTTGTTATGGAGCACAGGTGATGTGACTTGACATTTGACTTGAAGTAGTATGCAACATGACATACGATTTGAGTAATATGATGTGATTTTTTGTTTTCTTTTTGAGAGGAGTGGCTGGCCGAGTGGCTAGAACGCTGGACTCCCATTCGGGAGACCCGGGTTTGATCCCTCGGTAAGGTGTGGGATTTTTTTCTGTCGGGGGCAAAAAGAAAATTCTAACCTGCACAGTTCGCGGCGACTGCACTAGCCAGGTGGCCTTAATTCCTCATGTTCAAAGACCCCCGCCCCCTCTGAAATACACCACAAGGTACTATATTGGCAGTAAATGACTGCACTATCCAGGCGGCCTTAATTCCTCAGGCTCAAAGACCCCCCCCCCCTTCTGAAATACACCACAAGGTACTATATTGGCAGTAAATGACTGCGCTATCCAGGCGGCCTTAATTCCTCAGGCTCAAAGACCCCCCCCCCCCCCCCCCCCTCTGAAATACACCGCAAGGTACTATATTGGCAGTAAATGACTGCACTAGCCAGGCGGCCTTAATTCCTCAGGCTCAAAGACCCCCCCCCCCCTCCCCCTTCCCCTCTGCCATACACCACAAGGTACTATATTGGCAGTAAATGACAGTTTTTTGTTTTGTTTTGTCTTTTTCCTTTGAACTCAAGCATAATCCATACACATGTGTGGATTAACGTTTCCTATTGCTAGCGTCCCTCGCCATCAGGCGAACCAACTCTGACTTCTGATGTGATATGAAGAGTAATATGACATGATATAACATTTGCCTCAATGGCTCAAGGTAACATGATACCTCTGAAAACAAGGAACCTTGGTGGTGCAGTGACTAGGTCCCTTGCCGCTGGTCTGGCAATCCTTAGTCTGAATTGCCATCATCATTATTATCAAGTGTTTTGCTGGCTGGCACGGGCAATCATGCTGCTTCACAACTGTGATCTCCAACAGCATGGATCAATTCATGTGTTGACTCCCTTCTGTGCCATGACGCAAGACAGTCAAGGATTTTCTCTCGCCATCTTCCTCAATATCTTTTCCCACAAATCTTTCCTTTTGTATAACATTGTTTCAAATGCTGTCTTATAATTTGGCTATTTAGCAACATCCCCATCAAGACTGATTGACACAAATTTACCTGGGGTCCAAGGTATGGTCTAATATGGATGCCTGGCCGTGTCCAAGGAGTGTCCAGGGAAGCAAAGCACATGGCATCGTACTGACCACTTTAGCTATTAAGTGCCAATTGATCTGTATAAATATGAGGTTGGCACCATAAATCTGCTGGCTCCGTGGCTATGGTGTTATGGACGCCATTCGTAATTCCGCTTACCCGCGTTCGAAACACAGCTGCACACGATTCGGCAGCAAACCATTTTGCGTTGGTTTTTTATGAAATGGTATGGGTGCCGGTCATTCAGAAAGCAATGGCAAACTACTGAACGTAAACTTGCCAAGAGATCACAACAGCAAACAATGCTGGTGTTGACTGCAACGTCCTCTAAAGGATAAGCAACTAACTTTTAACCATATACCTAAAGCTGTGTAAAATTATCCTTTTACATTTTACTGTGAAAGCAGAATGCTTAGGAAAAATGATGGCCCAGTCAAGTATAGTACTCTCAATGAACTGAGGGTAAGATCAAACAGAGAAAACACAACTATATAAGTAACTATCAGTCAATAACATGATAGAATCCAGACAAGGGAATGCTGGGACATATGTTTTCAGTGTATTCTAACAGGAAATCACTAACAGTTAAAACATGCAGGGGTTGATTTGATGTCCTGCAACTTACTTTTATTTTAACATGCGCGCATACGCACTCACGCATGCACCCCATCACACCACACACGCACTCACACTCACATATATATGTCATAGTACAAATCTGAGGAGATAAGAGAAGAAAATGGAGGCAAAATATATAACTAGATTGTAAGGTATTGGGTACTGAAGACTGATCTAGCCTATTTATAGAATATAATAGAAATTACTTTATTGTCCATCCTGAAGTTATGTGTTGATTATGTCTGTTAACAGTTAAGCTGGCTTTTATAACCTTTTGGCTGACATATCACACACACTTCTGTATACCTTTTTTGAACCAGAGTTTCGACCCTGTTGATATTTAAGCGACTTCTTTTGACTTCCTTCAAATTCACATATGCTATAAATAGTCTTTTGTGGGATGGTTTTCTACTTTGTGAAATTTTGTCAGAGCTGTGGCAATTTTGGCCTACTTTTTATAATCGCCAAATGCCGAAGGTTCTGTAATATAAGCAAAATGCATATAAGACCATCTAATTTTCACCCTTATTCATAATGGCTTAGTGTCCAATCAAACAATCAGGAAAAAAACTGGCAAAGATTCCTTAAAAATCAAGAGGTAAGGTGAAAGAGATAGAAAATTATGGTGGTTAGATGACTGGGAAACAATAAGATACTGAATGCTGAAAAGAACAAAATAAAGGATAACAGTAATAATATTCATACACACTACTTACTTTTTAAGTGTGGGTGGCATGGAACGATCCCATAGAAATGTGCCACTGGTTATTGATATTGCATCTGCCCAGAAATAAATTAACAATATGTGGATATATTTGAATAAACCTCTTACATGATAAACAATTTTAAAAATGGACACTTCTAGATGCCCTGAGGGATACTGGGTATATGGTGCTAGCCTCATGTTTTCATATATCAACTGGCGAAGGGGTTATGGATGCGGTTCATGATCCCACATACCCATGTTCAAAACACGCGGGTATGTGGGATCACGAACAGGCTGCGCTGTGTTGTTTTTTATCGAAATGGCATAGGTGCTGGTCGTTCAGAAAGCAATGGCAAACTACTGAACATAAACTTGCCAAAAGATCACAACAGCAAAAAATGCTGGTTTGACTGCAATGTCCTGTAAAGGATATGCAACTAACTTTTTAACTTGATGGGCAGTTCCATGCAAGCAGTCTCTACCTCGTGGGACATATCTTCGTACCCTTTCTGTGAGCCCCAGTCATAAATACCAGAATATAACAGCCTGCCATACTGGTCCCCAGCAATTAATACTAGAATGTAACAAACCCAGTCATGTTAAAAGTTAGTTACATATCATTTACAAGACGTCACATCAACGCCAGCATTTTTTAGCTGTTCGTGATTTCTTGGCAAGTTTACATTCAGTAGTTTTCTATTGCTTTCTGAATGACCGGCACTCAAACTATTTGATAAAAACAAACACAGCCGAATCTCCCTCAGCTGTGTTTTAAATGTGGTATGCAGGATTACAAACTGCGCCTGTAACCCCTTCGCCACAGAGCCAGCACCTAGTCATGAATACCTAGAAATATCAATTCCAAATACCAGTCTTCAACTCTTGAGTTAAAATAGAGTGTAACAACTGAACAAAAACAAACAAAAAAACTTAATACAAATATAGGCATTTGTACATTTTTTTCTGTTCGCATAGTATCTTCATTAACAAGTAAAACGTTACTCTATTGTTATCAAAAATCACTCTATCTGAGAAATAACAACAGTGGCTTTTATCTTTTGAAAGTTTCAGGCATTGAGGTGTGACTTTTATACCATATGAACAAGCACTATCTTTCCATTTACCTGTTAGTTAGTTTATTAGTCGAGGTTCCAGCTTCACGGCAAAGGGTCGCCCCATTATGCTCTGTTCCTGTGCCAGTGAATATCACACAGAATGCTCCTCACTGCCCCATGTGAAAAGTGGAATAGACAGGAGTCTTGACAAACCAACAGCCCGCACAGGTATACTATGCATAATGCCGCTGCTAGAATGCCAACACAAAAGTCCGCCACAAAAAATACAGTTCATCCTCGATGGAAGTGGCAGTCACTAGAAAACCAGCAGCCACACATTACAGCATTAAGAACCCAGTTAATTCATTTACCTGCTAAACACATGTAAGTTTATGGCTGCTGAACAAGGGTAGACAACTACAACTCACTTCTTCCAGCGGCTCTTAGTCTCAGTGACTGGACTTGGTCCTCAAAACTGGTCTTTTCTGGTCTCTTTTCTCTAATGACATTGTTAGGGTCCAGATCTTCTCCTGACAAGAATTTGTTTAACCTTCCAATAGACACATGCGCCTGGCAAATATAAATCAAATGCTCATTTTAATTTAGATAAATGAAATTTCTGCATTTTCCCCTTACATATTACGTAATCTGGTGTATAGTTCTTTTTAAAAAACTACATAGATAATAAGATTTATGTTGATCACTATACACCCATTTGGTTCTTCAAATAAATGTTACCCTTCCCATTTATCCTTCTACTCTCTGCATGTCTATATTTAATATTAACATTAAAAACAAAGTCAGTAAAGGACACTTTTACATGCCTTAAGATGTATTGGACGTGGGACCAGGTGGAGAAGGCGGAGGAACAGATTGAGAACCCATATGAGGAAAGAATGAAATTGTGGGGGATCAGAAGGGGTTCTGGAAGAATCTCAAAACTGAGAGGGAAGACCAGGAGAACTTTTAATCAGATAGCGGTGGGAACGATTAGTAGTATGACTCTTCACTGGCTGTTGAACGAGGGGACTGAGCACGTATGGGAATGTCCTGATTGCAGTGATGTCGGTTCTTAACTCCACTCAACTCAGCTCAAGTATACATATTTAATTGTTCATCTCTGTCATAATGCTCATAGTAATTGAAGATCTTTCATAATGTTCTTGGTAAAATAAGATGTGCTATAATGTTGCTAGTAAAAACATCTGCTATGATGTTAACTATATAACAAGATCTGTCATAATGCTCTTGGTAAAATAAGATACGTTATAATGTTGCTAGGATAATCATCTGTTATGATGTTAATAGTAAAAGAAGATACTGTTCTTGATAAAATAAGAGATGATATAATGTTACTAGTAAAAACATAATCTATGGTATTAATCAAATACTGAGCATAATCTTGCCAAGAAATCAACAACAGCGGTACAATGCTGGTGTTTACAGCGATGTCCTGTAAAGGATATGCCAACAAAAATGGTATTAATAGTATTAAAAGATCTGCCATAATGTTAGTATGATGTTAATAGTATAACAAGATCTCCTACAATGTTCTGCGTACAACACGATCTGCTACTATATGTTCTTAGCACAAGAACATCTGTTATGATGTTTTTAATACAGAGAAGACCTGACATAGTGTTCTTGGTAAAATAAGATATGCAATAATGTTGCTAGTAAAAACATCTGCTATATTATCAATAGTGTAACAAAATCTGTCATGATGTTCTTGGTACAATAAAATATGCTATGTTGGTAGTAAAAACATCTGCTATGATGTTAATAGTATAACAAGGTCTGCTATATGTTCTTAGCTCAAGAAGATCTGCTATGATGGGTTTAGTACAGAGAAGATCTGTCATAATGTTCTTGGTAAAATAAGATATGCTATAATAGTGCTGGTAAAGACATCTGCTATGATGTGCTAAGTACAAAAAGATCTGCAATATTCACAGTACAAGATCTGCTATGATCTCTTTAGTAAATGAAGATCTGCTAATTATTCCTAGTATAAGAATAGCTATAATTTTCTTGACATAATAAAATACTCTATTATGTTCTTAGTACAACAAGAACTGTATAGGCATTCTTGGTATAATAAGATCTGCTATTATTAAATGCTCTTAGTAAATTAAAATCTGCATTGGGTTCTTAATGAAACAAAGCCATCCATGATATTTCTTGATAAAACAAAATCCGCTGTGACTTCATTAGAACCAAATTCAGTTTGCAAATGAACATCTAAAATTTTTTTTTTGTGGGGGGGGGGGGGGGGGGGGGGGGTGAGTATATTATGAAAAAGTAAAGAACAAATGTGTATTTCAATATACAAGTCACCCACTGCATTCAGTGCAAGTCCTCCAGCGCCGATAAAGTGCTTGGATTCTAATAGAAAAAAGTAATCTTGGTCACGTGTGTAACCACTCATGCGTCACCTGCTGTACCTTTTCATAGAAGTCACGCCATTTCAAAACTTCTTACTCCACTCATACACTTGCTGGACTGACAGGCATGCATCACCATACTGGACCTTCATTCACCAATGAATTTCTATAGGTTTCACCCCTTCACTGATACAAACAACAGATAATAGAAATCTGCTCCTATTTGGTGCATGTCAAAAGTGGGGCGGCATCTTTAAACTATCCTTATGATGCCATCGTGTTCATCTGCACTGTGATGTCATGTGCTGAACACTCTTGACATCCTTAACAACAATATTGACAGGTTACAAGACAATGACATGGTTATTGTAATTTCTATCACACTTTAAGATTTTCATTTGAAGCCACTTATAGTAAAGAAAGCACTACTGTTATCTTGTTCATAAAACAAGATATTCTATGAAATTGTTAGGAAAACAAAACCTACCAAAAGACTGTAGTAAAACTTGATTTGCTAACATTAGTTATACATTTCATGATAATTAACAAATCAATCTTAGGCTCTTACCGATACAAGGTCTGTTATGAGGTTGGGCAGTCGGTTCATGGGGATGGACAGAATGTTGAAAAGGATGAGAGAAACGAATGCTGTGTTGGAGTCCAGACTTCCATGATGTGACACAAAAATATATGTTATAAATGTAGTAGTTGTCACCTGAAATAAAGTGAATGTTGTTAGTATTTCTGTGAATATGATTAGCATATTTGGGAATGTGATTAAGATTTATGTGAATGTGATTAACATATTTGTGAATGTGATTAAGATTTATGTGAATGTGATAAACAATTTTGTAAAATACGATTAACATTTGTTCCTTCGGGGGGAGGAAGTGCTATATGCTAACCATATTGCTTCTCCTACTGTGTTCATTCATATGAAACCTGTGAGGGAAACATGACATATTTTGGCCTAATCCCAGCCAGCCCATACGTGCTGTGCCAAATCATGACCTGATTACATCCTAATATGCTCTCCGCAGATGTGACGTTTCAGTGCCGGTCTTGGATTCTGAGCTTTGAAAGGTGAAGAAAAGCTTTGCAACAGTCCCCATGGAGATGGCACTGTGGTACAAGGTGGGGGTGGAGGGGGGGGGGGAGTCTTTACACCAGCCTCAATCTGACACAATCGAGTCCTGCTCAGGACATATATGAAATTAACCCTTTACAGGACAGAGCGGCCATTAACGGCCGATCGCTTAAACGAGCGGATCGGCCGATTACGTCCGATACTATTATGCATTGTAAAAACGCGATCTCTCGGCTTTCCGACACTTCCGACGGCTACTTTCGCTTTCGCCGATAGCTTGACAACGTGGCCGCCATTTGTAAACGCACTACTATGAATTTGAACGGACTTTTACTGACTTTTTTTGATAGTTTTCGGGATTTTTACGCTGTTTTTCAAAATGGATTTCGGCGATTCTTCAAGTGATAGCCGAGATTTCGCTAGATTCAATTTAAATGACAGTTAAAGGGCACGAAGTTGACTATTAATTGGAGCTAGATATCAGTGCAAAGCGTTACTTTGCATTAGCAGTCTGAGTCGGACTTTAAAGAAAGTGATTATGATTCTGAAAATGTGTTTGTAAATTGCCGTATAGATGACGGAAAATCACAAACAACATGCTGTATTTCGTAAATATTTGTGTTCATATATGGATTACCAACAACAATCACGTGAGTAACATATTCTGCATGCTTTTCCCTTCATTGTGTTGTTTATTTAACTAAAATCGGTTGACTAACACCTTATTTGTGATGTTTTTACTAACGCAACCCGAAATTTTACCAAACCTGAAAAAATCTTGCCCGTTCAGGGCTAAAAAACGGACAAGCGTCTGCCCTGTAAAGGGTTAACATCAATGCTACGAACTTAAGAGTTAAAACTCAAGTCTATTAATGCCCTTAGAGAGATATCGAGAGCGGAGGACTTTGACGCCAGTTAATCCACATCACTGTCTAGAATGAGAGACTTGGGAGTTAGAAATGACATGGCCAGACACAAAAGGCACATTAGGTGAATTTGGGGCCTCATCAGCCAACACAGATATGGCACTATTAGGCGACAGACATTGATGCATATGTTGGGGAGAGGATCTCAGCACCTATGGACATGTCTGGAGTGCAAGAATGACACCCTAACAGCTAACTAACTGACTGATTGACTAACTAATTCAGTCTTCCAGAATATTCACCAACTAACCAACCATACCAACTAACCATAACATACCAGAGAGACGAATGGAGACGGATTGTATTTGCAGCAAAGAACCTCAATGGCTCGGAAAGCTGAAGAAGAAGAAGAAGAAGAAGAACCAACCAACCAATCACCAATAATATAGGGCAAGCAATATAATCCCAACATGCCTTACTGACATGCAAATGAGTTATTTTATTTTACTGTGTACACACCAGTACAGGAGAACATAGCCAGCTGAATACGTTAATGATGTTTAAGATGGCAGCCGACCTCATCAGCTTCAGTTCTCTCCCTCTAAGTTCCAGTATACGGTCTTCAAATGATTCCTCCCATGCATACAGCTTCAACACCTGAAAAAAAAATAAAGACAATCTTACAGCTGAAGAATATGAATATCACAAATCGTTATCTCATCTCATCTTGCTCCTCCTGTACCTTGCGATGTCGAGGCGAATTATAAAGAGTGGGAGATTGCCTGTTTATGGGCTTCATATATGGATTCTGTAATTCCCTCTGTTCATCATTTACATGGTCGGCCTCTTCTTCTGGTTCCATTTGGTCTGTACATCATTGCTTGTCAGTTAGTAGCCTAGTTATGTATCCAAACCATTTCACTAGCTTTTTCTAATGAGATCTGATAGTTTATTTGACATTAAAGACTTCTTAAACAAACAATTTAACCTTTTTTTTAAAAAACCGTTTTAAAAATTAAATCAGACATGCTGAGTATCAAACTGGGTTACAGAATATATTGCAGCAATGCTGAAATAATTATCATAAACTTCTTTTTTTTAAAAATGTCATAAATAAAAAGAATTGATGCTGAACAATAACAAAATGATCATACATAATCAATTAATGTTTGCAAATAAGAAAAGGGATAAATAGAGTATAACTCATTACAAAATTTTCCTCCTCAAAAATATTTTTAAAAACTAGTCAGAAATAACATCTTTTACAAGAAATAATGAAAGAAATTGTTCAAGTTAGAAGAAAAATATTTAAGAAATAACCAAAACATTGCATCAAATAGCAAATAAAATATTAGAAGTTATAGATTAAATTACCAAAATAGAATCAACATTTATAAAAGCAGAGACAAAATAATTCTTACAGATAAAAAACACACCCACACACAAATCAGACAAAAAAGACCCACAACTATGAAATAAAATCCAAAGAAAATACAAGTAGCACAAGGAATTATTACATTAGGCCAAAAAAAAAAAAGTTCCAAATAACAAATGAGCTTTTCAAAGGTAATAAAATATCACACATTTAAAATACATGTTCTCAAATATCAAAATGCATTGTCATAAGTCCCATTTAAAAATAAATCTTCACAAAAAACAATATCCAGTATTATGCCACACTGCAATCTGGGTATTTAACAAATCAGATTAAATGCACATATGAGTAATTGAGGTCGATATCCATTTGGGTCAGTCCGTTTATACTTCTTAGTTTTTCTACGAACAGTATGAAGCTCCCCTGCCGGCTTGATAGGCCATGGGAATATCGATACATGAAATCCATAATCGGGCACTCTCACGATGTTTATACTTCACCTCAACACCACAAGGTACAAGAGGAACATGATGAGATGAAATGAGTAATTGAATATATATATATTTTTTTGGCATATCCTTTTTACAAGACATAGCTGTCAATGCCAGCATTTTACTGCTGTTGTTGATATTTTGGCAAGTTTATGTTCAGTAGTTTGACATTCATTTCTGAATAACTGGCTCCCATACCAACTTGTTTAAACCCAGCGCAACACGATCTGCTGCCAAATTGGTCACCGCTGTAAAAGGATAACAAACAGATCTATTTAACAAAAATGCAATACCAAAGAAGGCTGATTATTAAGATAGATACAATTGATGAAAATGACAGAGATAAATTTAGAAGACTTCTTCTTCTTTTGCCTTTAAGGCTTCTAGTGGAGTACTGGCCCATAATGTTGCATGGCAAGCTCTACATAAAGAATTCTAGTGGAGCAATGGGCTACAACCATGTTTGACAAGTTCTATGTAAGACTTCTAATGGAGTACTGGCCCACAACCATGCATGACAAGCTCTATGTAAGACTTCTAATGGAGTACTGGCCCACAACCATGCATGACAAGCTCTATGTAAGACTTCTAATGGAGTACTGGCCCACAACCATGCATGACAAGCTCTATGTAAGACTTCTAATGGAGTACTGGCCCACAACCATGCATGACAAGCTCTATGTAAGACTTCTAATGGAGTACTGGCCCACAACCATGCATGACAAGCTCTATGTAAGACTTCTAATGGAGTACTGGCCCACAACCATGCATGACAAGCTCTTTGTAAGAATTCTAGTGGAGATTAGGCCCACATCCATGCATGACAAGGTCTTTGTAAAACTTCTAGTGGAGTACTGGCCCACAAACATGCATGACAAGCTCTTTGTAAGACTTCTAGTGGAGTGTAAGCATGACAAGCACTATGTAACACTTCTAATGGAGTACAGACTCACAACATGCATGACTAGCTCTTTGTGGGTTAGTCAGATTGGCTGGATATTGATTTATTTTTCTATAGTGCGAGGTAACCAGTCTCAGACCAGCCAGTTTTAGTTGTCTTGTAGGACATGTACAGGAGGTCTATAGTATTCTTATTCTCTACTTTCTCTTTGGGGCCCCATTAAGACACAGGCCTTCAAAAGACTGTTATGAGAGTAAATAACTTCATGGTCTAAGAGCCGGTTCTGTGGCGAAGGGCTACAAATGCAATTCATAATCCTGCATACCACGTTTGAAACACTGGCTGCAGGTGATTTATAAGCCTTGTATTGGTATTTTTACTTGAATGGTATGAGTGCTGGTCGTTCAGAAAGCAATGAACTACTTAACATAAACTTGCCCAGGAATCACAATCAGCCCAAAAGTGCTGAAATCGACTGCTACGCCCTTTTTAGGATATTCAAGTAACTTTTAAAACTAAGAGTTCAACTTGCTAACTGTCGGGTTATATAACATAAAAGTAAAAGACATGTTTTAATGCCTAGGAACATAAAACATGTCACTGGATGATGGATGAATATAAGCAGTGATGAATTCGCACCTTGATCCCACTAAGTATCTCGTTCATAATCTTCAGCCTCTCATCCTTAACCCTCAACTGTTCAGCCTGTGCTCGTTTGGCCAGCACCGATATTCTGGCATTCAGGGGTATCAATGCAACAATCACTGCCACACCCGCCACAAATGACACACCCAAGGCATCATTCAGGAAATAGAATGCAACACAAATCTGAAAATAAAACAATTATGTGGTTAAATTATATGTATGTGACAGATAGATTTCTGCTCTGTATCCCCTACTGGAGCATAAATCCTCAACTAACTTATGCCGATGCGTCCTATCTTTTTTCTATCTCCTGCAGCTTGCTCTATGTTTTCCCTATCTTTTTGCTAACTCTTGCAGGTTCCTCCATGTTCATCCCATAGTTTTTTGCTAACTTCTGCAGCTTGCTCCATGTTCTCCCCATATTTTTTTTTGCTAACTCCTGCAGCTTGCTCCATGTCCACCCCATATCTTTGCTAGCTCCTGCAGCTTGCTTCATGTTCTACACATATTTTTTGCTTTTTTCCAGCAGGTTGCTCCATGTTCTCCCCATATGTTTTGTAATCTCCTGCAGCTTGCACCATGTCCACTCCATATTTTTTTTTGTAATCTCCTGCAGCATACTTCATGTTCTCCCCATATTTTTGCTATTTCCAGCAGCTTGCTCCATGTCCACCCCATATTTTTTTATATTTCCAGCAGCTTGCACCATGTCCACCCCATACTTTTTGATATTTCCAGCAGCTTGCTTCATGTCCACCCCATATTTTTTGCTAGCTCCTGCAACTTGCTCAATATCCACCCCATATATTTTTGTAATCTCCTGCAGCCTGCTCTATGCCCCTCTCCCATGTTATTATATAGTTCTATCATTCTAGGTGCCAAATCTGGAGGTTTTACAAGGTGAAAGGAAGTATGTTGATGATCTGGATTCCCTGCAACTTTCTCTGCATCACTAGAAGATCCCTCCTTTCATTTTGGTTGGTTGAGTTATTCTTGTTTTCCTTATCTTTAGATTTGTTCATGGTTGATTGTTGGTTGAGTTATTCTTGTTTTCCTTATCTTTAGATTTGTTCATGGTTGATTGTTGGTTGAGTTATTCTTGTTTTCCTTATCTTCAGATCTGTTCATGGTTGATTGTTGGATGAGTTATTCTTCTTTTCCTTATCTTTAGATTTGTTCATGGTTGATTGTTGGTTGAGTTATTCTTGTTTTCCTTATCTTCAGATCTGTTCATGGTTGATTGTTGATTGAGTTATTCTTGTTTTCCTTATCTTCAGATCTGTTCATGGTTGATTGTTGATTGAGTTATTCTTGTTTTCCTTATCTGTAGATTTGTTCATGGTTGATTGTTGGTTGAGTTATTCTAGCTTTCCTTATCTTCAGATCTGTTCAGGGTTGATTGGACTTTTCAGCTAGAGTTTTATATGGCATGAGCTAGCCAGTTCTATGCCACCTCTGCTCAGTTGCCTCTTAGGAAATGTATAGTAGGCTACAGTGTTACTATACTTTGCTCTGCTTAAGGACCAAATAACACACATGGGACAGATATGATAAATGAAATAAAAACATACAAAATAGCTCATCTTAAAGAAATTTTGTAATAGTAATCTGTATTTTAGAGAGCGGTCATTTGACATTTGACAAAATAGATGGTATAAATCAGAATGGAATGAAACTAGATTACCATACTATAAAACTATGATTATATAATATTGAATGAGGGTCCCGGGAAGGTTAACCCGGTCAACAAATGCCCGCAGAAGTCGGATGTGTCGGCCTAACGGCGCAAGAACGCAGCTCTGCTGTAAACAGGCACAACGCAATCACGTCCGAAAAAAAACTCCGGATGAATGAAGAAGAAGAATGAGGGTGAAAATAAAACTACATTATGGTTATATAATATTGAATGAATGTGAAAATAAATCTATAGGCAATCAATACTGATCAATATTAAAGACTCATCCTCATCATTCAATGCCATCTCCATATTGAAGGTTGGCCATTATAAGTCTCAAACATTTTCACATCTCTTAATGTTGACCACATGCAATGGACATTCTTGGACATGAGTCCTTCACTCTTTTCTCCATAACACATTCTTTTACACGTACAAATTTCTATATGTCTGAAGTAATTTAAATGCTTGGCCTTGATCTCATTCAGTGATGACCAAGTCTTTGTGTATTTTCTTCTCGTGCAATTTCTTTGGACTGATATAACATTTCAAACACCTCAATGTTTTTTTTCTTCACACTGCCCTTATTGTAAAGTAGCCCTCTGCTTGGAGGGGCAGCAGCAGCTGCAGTCAGTTAATCTGTCTGTTGCTCTGAGCAGAAAATCCATGACATGCATGCAACCTGCATCTTGTTATGCAATGCCAGCTACTCAACTTGCAACATTTCAGTTTTCACTTTCCAAAGTCTGCTCTATGAGTCTGTTACAAGCATGTGTCAGTTTCCACTTTCCAAAGCCTACTCTATGAGTCTGTTACAAGCAGAACATGTCAGTTTTCATTTTCCAAAGCCTACTCTATGAGTCCGTTACAAGCACAACATGTCAGTTTCCACTTTCCAAAGCCTGCTCTATGAGTCTGTTACAAGCACGTGTCAGTTTCCACTTTCCAAAGTCTGCTCTATATGAATCCGTTACAAGCACAACATGTCAGTTTCCACTCTCCAAAGCCTATTTTATAAGTCATGTCCATAACAAGGCAGCTCTTTCCTACAGATAAGTAACCTTTATATATATTGTCATGAAGTTGTATCAGTGTATGTTTATTATTTGTGTGCTGACAAAGGTTTTAGCCTGACATATGCCTGGGTCATTGACAGTAAGGTGAGTGACCTGGCTACGAGAAAAACAACTAACCATGAGAAATAATGGTGAGGGTGAGTAGAGACCCCCAGGATGGATGGGAGGAGAGACAGTTTTAGGCTGGGGTGTAATGTTGTGGGGAGCCCAGGGAGGGGCTACACAGCAGGGTTAAAAGACAGTGGAAAACTTTGACTAGGCAGTGGAAGCTGAGACCGACTGGGGTTCGGTTCGTGTGAAGTCAGGGGACTTCTGGGCAGTTGATGTTTTAGCGCTGAGCGGATCGGTGGGCTAATACGTGGGAGTTTAGACTGACTGCGGTCAGATCTTTTGTTGTGTTGTTCTCCCAGTTGTGAATACAGGCTTGAAACCCAGTGGGGGTTGGATAGTTAATGGAGGCCTGAACCCAGAGTGAGTTTATAGTTAGTGGAGACTAGACCCATGTGTGTGGGTGTATTGTGTGAGGTCCAGCTGTGGATAGGAGCTGGATTACCTGTCTTGTGAATTTGAGATTCAGCAGGCCGTGAGAAGACAGTGATGTGTGCTGCTTAAGTTGTGAGGAGGATATTTATATTCTATGGATTATATTGTTTCTGGATATATAAGGATGTTCCGTTTGTCCGTGTTCTTTCTGTATTAAAGGATTATGTGCGCCAACTCAATCTTGTTTAATGACTGATGGATGTGTATTACTGGGGTGAGTTGCATAGTGAGACAGTTAGATAGCTCAATTGACACACCAGGAGCATCGTTACCTAGACAACGACCATCTCACACACTTATCATCAAGAACATCGTGAGAAGCCACAACATCTATTATAACCTTGTAATCATGCTCTAGTTTTTTTTTTTTTCCACACATCCTTTATAGGACATCACTCAGTAGTTTGCCATTGCTTTCTGAGCGACTGGCTCACATACCCCGTAAGTTACTGACATGGAGAGAACCGCTACCAATTCTCGTGCACGTCACGTTACTCACGAGAGTATACAGGATTACGGAGAAAGTCGTGTAACTCCTAACCAGGGAGACCGGCCATGCTCTCGTAAAGCTTATAAATTCTACTTCTCATTTTCACTGATCCTCTACATAGTACTTTAATACTCATTTTATTTGTTTCACCCAAAGCCTCTACATAGTACTTTAACAATCATATTATTTGATTCACCCATAGCCTTTCCATCCACACATCATGTGCCATGCCGGTAAGCGTGGGCAGTCATGATTTGCCATTTCACTCAATCACCAGAGTCGTGGATCGGCTCAGTGTTCTTGTCTCGACCGTGCCACATGGTCAAGCCATTCAGGTATTTACTTCTCTGTCTTCCCCTTGTTCTCTTCCCCTTGATCTTGCCAGTTGTTACCAAGTTCTCTAATTTATTTCTTCTCATAACGTGTCCAAATATTTTTGACTGTCTACATCTAATTTCTCTAATCAGTTTACGATTTTCATTTGTTTCTTGTAGGACTTGGTCGTTGGTTTTTCTGTCTGTCCATGGTATTCTTTGCATTCTCCTCAGAAACCACATTTCCACAGCCATCAGATGTTTTTCAGCTTGACTGCTCATTGTCCAAGCTTCACATCCATACAAAAGTACAGGCTCTATGTAGCACCTCAACACTCTTTTTCTCGTAGCAATTGACATCATTTTATTGATCAGTATGTTTTTCATCTTGCAAAAGGCTACCTTCGCCATGGCGATTCTTGTTCTAATCTCTTCAAGGCATCTCCCATCAGATGTTATGACTGTTCCGAGATAATTGTACCGATTCACTTGTTTAAGAATATTCCCATTTACCTGTATATTACATTGTGGTATTTCGTTCTTCCTAGTGACGACCATAATCTGTGTCTTCTTACAATTTAATTCTAACCCTAGTTGTTCACTGTGTGCAACAACCGCATCTACTAAATGTTGCAGATCCTGCTCATTGTCTGCAATCAATACTGTATCATCTGCATATCTAATGTTATTGATGGTCCTTCCTCCAATGATGATTCCTTTCATATCTTGCACATTTCTGAAAATATTTTCACTATACAGGGAAAACAGATTTGGAGACATTATACAACCCTGTCTCACTCTTCTCTTAATAGGCTGATATTGACCTACTTCATTACCAATTCTGGTGGTTGATTGTTGTTTCCAATATATGTTTTTTATAAGTCTAATGTCTTTCCCATCAATTTGTAGATCTGCAAGCATCTCTATCATGTTGACATGTCTTACTCTATCGAAAGCCTTTGTGTAGCCAATAAAGCAAAGATTTATATCTTTAGTTACTTCTATGGAACATTCAATAACTGTTCTCAGCACATAAACAGCATTTACTGTACCCTTGCCTTCTACAAACCCACATTGTTCTTCTCCTATTTTGGGTTGTATTTTCTTCCTAACTCTTTGCATGATAATTCTTAGCAAAATCTTCGTGATGTGGCTCATAATACTAATTGTTCTATGTTGATCACATTCCAAGGCTCCTGATTTCTTTGGGATTGCAATAAATACATAATTACATAATTCATGAGGTATATCTCCAGTATCATATATTGTGTTCAGCAGTCTGGTGACTTGATCTATTCCATATTCTTCTAAAGCACTGATCATTTCTGGTAGAATAGCCTCTCTATAGTACTTTAACATTCAGTTTATCTAATTCACTCATAGCCTCTACATTGGTTAACAAGAATAAGGGGAACCGCAGTAAAGCTTAAAAAGGCAATTCATTTTTGGTGATTAATTCATAGCCTCTACATAGTACATAGTAATAACACTCATTTTTCTTATCACAATTAACAGCTTTTCATTGGTATGTTTTTCCATATAGAAAAAGGCTACTTTTACATGCTGACTTCTGATCTAACCTCTACAAAGCATCTTGCATCTGAAGATAAGACTATCCAAAGATAGTTGAAATGATTGCCCTATTTAAGATATTTCACATTTACTTGGATACTTGGGACGCAGAGGTGTTTCCAAGGCACCAGGGCCGGGTTCTATACTGGCCAAGACTTACTGACGCATCCTCGCCGAGTGTCCTGGGCAACAGGTCCCTTTGGGGTCCTGGCTAAAGTCAGTAGGATCGTTGATTCCTCCGAAATCGGAGAGTGTCTGCCTGCACGGCAAGGAACCACCAGTCTGCACACCAATAAGCCAAACATGGGACAACGGATACTCACTCAAACCTCAGGTCCTGTATGACATCACACTGATGTTGGACAGCAGGATGTCTTCATCTGGCATACAGGACTTCACGCTGGAGTTCACAGCCAGCGAACACAAGCAAGAAAGCAAGCACTTGGATACTTCATTATTGTATTTCTTTCTTCTTGCATATGGCCCTAATTTATGTTTTCTTACAATTTCTGAAAGCTTTATACTTTATACAATGACAGAAATGATGTTCATAGTTTAGTAAAACTGCCTGTAAGCATAAACATGAGTGAACACAAGAAACCCACCTGAAATGGTGCTGATATCACAATGTAGAGGTTAGAGGTCACATCCTGTAAAACTTGACAATCAATGGCCATCAGGTTGACAATGTTTCCCATAGTGAACACCCTCTTTGTTTCAGTGTTCATTGTAAGTGACTGAATTCATCAGGAAAATAGATCATAATTTAGTTTCACATATGCTTTTTTTACTAGGAAATTAGCAAACGTCATAAGAAATTAAAACTAGTACTAGAATTATGAAGTTAAATGGGTGCTACTGTATAGATTGGTAACATGAAGAAAAATTTGAAATAAACTATTACTGTAGGAGTAACTATGAGAGACAGAATTAGGAATGAGGAAATTAGAAAATAACAAGGTCTGATTCTAGTCATGCACTTCATTAAAGAGCAACAAATTAAATGGTTTGGCCACCACACAAGAATGTCCTGGTACCATCTGCCATAAACAGCCATATTGGATACAAAGCAAGGGGAAAATCACGTAAAAGAAGGAGTCATGGTATCAACAACATTAGAGAAATGAATGCAAATTTACAAAGCACATTAAAAAGAGCCTGTCACAGTCTTGCGTTACTCACATTCTGGCATTCTCGCGACTTCATCTATACCTCAAATATAATTTTGCTTGTACAGATGGTATACACAGATTTTATTTCAGGCAAGCCTGACAATCATACATTTGTGACAGAGGTGTTATCTGCCTGTCAAATCAGTACAATGGTCACCACTCGTCACACAGTATATATATCATTAAACATGATCACTCTGTCTCTAATATCACATGCGTTCACAACATTAGATAATGGCTTCAGAAAAACACTAGGTCCTGTCGGGAAGCCGTCTTGTCGCTGTCTGACTCAACTCAGTCCGTCGCTTGCCTACGTGGTCAAAATCCCTCGTGCGGTCAGCAACTCCGCGTGCTGTTCCGTTTGTCACGTAGTACTGTCATCTTAGTACTGGTTGACCCTAAAGTTCTATTACTATTTACGTCGTCACGGTATACTCCGTGATCTAATGTACCCATCCCCTGTTCTCGGGGTTGGTCCCTCTGTTGTCCTAACTATGACACGTTAGTGTCCCCACCCGAGTCTGGTCTTATCACTGTTCTTAAGTCCTAGCTTGGGTGCTGCCTCTACTCTGTATATACCTTTATAGAGGTCCTGTTTCTCTGTCCTCTCAGTCCTTGCCCCTCTTCTGTCCCTAGTCTGTCCTAGTGGTATCTAACACCTTGACAGAGCACATAAAAGATTCTTACATGTTCTCCCACTTCACTGAGGTAAAAGGATTAAGTGCAGAAATGGGAGAAGAAGCAGCAGTAATAAACTATAAACATTCATCAGTTGGTACCTGTACAGAATAGAAGTTTTTTTTTTTTTTGTATATCTTTTACAGGACATCGCTGTCAACATCAGCATCTTTCTTGGCAAGGTTACGCTTATTAGTTTTCCATTGCTTTCTGAGGGACCGGCTCACATACCTCGTAAGTTACAGATGTGAAGAGAACCGCTACCGATTCTTGTGCATGTCACGTTACTCATGAGAGTATACGGGATTATGGAGAAAGTCGTATAACCCCTAGACCAGGGAGGCCGGCACAGAATAGAAGTACTAAAGTGTAATGACACAATAACCAATGTGGAGCTCATGGAGAGAACGAACAAACACAACTGAATCAAGGGGTTAAGAAAAGATGCTGGCGCTGGATAGGACACACATTGAGAAAACCTGAGAATTGCATAACGAGAAAGTCCGTTCACTGGAACCCACAGGGCATATGAAATAGAGGGAGACTTAACAACACGTAGAGATGAGAATTAGAGACAGAGATGAATAATATGGGGAGGATATGGATGGTGATGCATGAGATAAAAAGATACCACAGCCTGGAGTGAGTTGGTTGAGTGCCTATGCTCCAATGGGGGATACAAGGTAGGGGAGAGAGAGGGGGAGGGAGAGAGAGAGGGAGGGAGAGATAGAAAGAGTTGAGGGAGAGAGAAAAAGAGAGAGAGAGATGGAGAGAGAGGGAGAGCGAGAAGGAGAGAGAGAGAGGGAGGGAGACATAGAGGGAAAGATAAGATAAAGGGAAAGGGGAACCAAGAGAGAAGATGCCACAGTTTGACATCATGGCATGGGGGAATGTCTGTATTAGATATCATTGGCAGTGCATGAGACAGAAGGCTGTGGACAGATATGATGACTAACGGCACTCGATATGGACCATGAGAAATTTATGTTGTATTTAATAATGAAAGTGCTTAAGTATGAAAATACCAAGATATGTGCAAACAATCCTCAAAGGTGGTAGAAATACATTTGGAAAATAAAAAGTATGGACACATCAGCTATAAGATAAAGTGAAAGGGGAACCAAGAGAGAAGATGCCACAGTTTGACATCATGGCATGGGGGAATGTCTGTATTAGATATCATTGGCAGTGCATGAGACAGAAGGCTGTGGACAGATATGATGACTAGCGGCACTCGATATGGACCATGAGAAATTTATGTTGTATTTAATAATGAAAGTGCTTAAGTATGAAAATACCAAGATATGTGCAAACAATCCTCAAAGGTGGTAGAAATACATTTGGAAAATAAAAAGTATGGACACATCAGCAAAACCACTAGCAGACAAAAGAAAGAAGCAAATCTGCAACAGGAGAAAAAAAACAACAAAAAACAAAACAAAAAACAAACAACATATGTCAACTTACTAAACACCCAAGTTAATAACCTTCACTAAGGTTGAATGGGGTATTTTGATAATTAAAACATATAATTGTATGAAATTAACATAAACACAGTGAGATCATAAAAACTTTTATGTATTTACCTTTACAGCTACACAACAATGACATATTATATATTAACATTTACAGTTAAAAAGGTTAATTATTTACCATCACATTTAAGAAGAAAGAGTTAATTATTCACCTTTTTGTATACTGCAGCAACCACAGCTGTTTTAACCTTCATACCTATGCTTGAACCTCTGAAAATACAGATCAATACCAACGTAGGGGCCACAAATTTTGAAAAACTTATGAAAACCATACAGTTTAACAATAACAGATATAATTTTAATTACGAGGGGGCTTCAAATGAAACCCTTAAAAGTGTGATAGAAATTACAATAACCATGCCATTGTCTTGTAACTTGTCAATATTGTTGTTAAGGATGTCAAGAGTGTTAAGCATGTGACATCACAGTTCAGATAAACAGTGATGTCATAATGACAGTTTAAATATGGCTGCCCCACTTTTGACATGCACCATAGTGGAGCAGCTTCTATTATCCATTTCTTTTTACCATGAAGGGGTGAAATCTATAGAAATTCATTGGCGAATGAAGGTCCAGTATGGTTATGCATGCCTGCCAGTCCAGCAAGTGTATGAGTGGAGTAGGAAGTTTTAAAACGGTGTGAATTCTGTGACAGACTGTTCACAATTGGGTCAGGCACACCAAGCAGTGGCCCCAGAGAATTTTTCTACAGAAATCTAAGCACTTTATCAGTGCTGGAGAACTTTTATTGAATGCAGTGGTGACTACATCGAAAAATGATACATTTGATCTTTATATTGTTAGAATATATTCACACACAAAAAACATTTAAAGTGTTTATTTGAAGCCCCCCTCATATATAGTTTAACAATGAAAGATATAATTTTATATATTTTAGATGATAAATACTTAAGATAAAACATGCAGGTGAGATCAGTAAAGCAATTAATTTCAGGCACAATTAAGTATAAAAAAAGAATTACTCAGCCAACCAGTAGGAAAAGAATATTGTCTAGAACAACTGTGATATGATGCAGAGAAAAGCACATGAATCCTGAATCACTGATTAACTTCCTTTCCCCTAGGAAAATGTCCAGTATTAGCACCTGGCATGATAAAACTATGTATGTATTAGGAAACACAGAATCAGGTCTTAGAAGAAATGAAATATTGTAAGATTAGCATTTTGGAATTATATGAAACAATATGGAACAAGACTCAGGAAAACTTTCTTAATACAGGTTAAACGGTGCTGTTCTCAGGCTGTACAGAGGAAAAATGCTCTCCACAGTGAAAGTGTAGCCCTATTGGTATCTGTAGAGGCAGAAAGAATAATTGGAATGGGAAGCAGAGACTTCCAGAATAATGACAGCAATATTTAGAACCATAAAAAAGTAAACATGAATGTGATTCAATATTATTTACCAACAAACGAAAAAAGGATGAATCAATTTAGGAGGATTTTAACATGAAACGACCATCCTCTTTTTAACCTGCTGCCCTTCACCTTCATAATTTCACTATGCAGTGGATGTTGTGTGTTTGCGTTAACTCTGAGGTAGGCGTGTGCTCTGCAAACTTGTATTCTGTCTTCAATGGTTGGAAAATCAAGAAGGTAGCGCATTGCCCTGCATGCTGTATCTCTTGTACATCCAAGAATAATGCACATAGCTTCATTCTGTATCCTTTCTATCTGCTTATGGCTGAGAGTCAGGATTGCCATCGCATACTCAAAAACAGACATGACCAGCCCCTCATACAGAAGACATAGATGGCGCTGCTCACAGTTTGCTGCCGCCATCACCCGCATCGCAGCCAAAGCCCGCTTGGCCTTTGTTATCACCTGGTCTATGTGCTCATTATAAGCAAGGCTTCGATCAAACCGTATCCCCAGGTAATTCATTGCCTGCGTTCTTGCCACCGTCTCTGAACACAGCTTTACAGTTGGTGTTGGAGTGTTGACAATATGATTATTCCACGAGAACCAAGTCACTGTTGCCTTTAATGGGTTGACCATTGCCCCAGCTTCAACACACCAAGTACTTATGCGATTGAGTTTGGCTTGTAGTTCCACAGCAACCTGATCTCTATCCTTACCCTGACGATACACTAAAACATCGTCGGCATATGACAATGTCCTACCAGGTCCAGTGATCTGCTCACTGGTGATTCTCACTGTGTAGGCATTGAACAGTACCGGAGATAATGGTGATCCCTGTGGTAGGCCAGGATATATTGTTGTTGGTTCCGAAGTCCAACTGCCATATCTAAAAACTACTTTCCGTTGGAAGAGGGCTGCAGCAATCTAACTAAGGAGGAATGAACTTATTTTGAGTTCAAGAAGCTGAAGCATTAAAAAATCCAATGGTACTCTGTTGTATGCGTCCTCAAGATCAATCGCTGCAACAAAGGTTTCAATGCCTGAGTGGAAACCTTCATAGACATCATGGGCAAAAACTGCTGCATTCGTCCAGGTTTCTCTTTTTGGACGGTACCCACCCAGGGTAGGTGGGAAAACACCTTGCCTCTCTAGCTGGCTTGATATTTTCCTGGCAATTAACTTCTCCAGCAGCTTGCCTATTGTATTCTGCATGGTTATAACTCGATATCCCTGAATTTTTGTGTGGTCTTTGCCAGGCTTCGGCAAGGGAATCAGATAGCTGTGTAACCACTCCTCCTTGATGCTAGCACTCCCTATACTGTTATTGTACATGTCTGCTAGTTTCTCTAGCTCGTTGTCGGTACACCTATTTATGTCGTCGTATCTTATGCCATCAGGCCCTGCAGCGCTGTTTTTTTTTTATCGTCGAAGCACAGCCTTGATTTCTTTCACTGCCACTGTGTCTTCATCCGAAGTGTCCTGGGCCTTGCACCTGTCTGAGGTGACCTTCTTGGCAAGATTTCAGCCTCCCATGTCTGTCTGGTTGCTCTGCTCTAGATAGCGTTCAAAGAGGGCTTTGCCTTTGTCCTCGTCAGTCCTCTGCCAGATGATCAGCACCTCGGAAGTCAGAAATGCTCTTATTCTTGACTACCCCACTCATGCTTTTATGTAGTCGCCAGAACAATTTCAGTGACTTGTCTGGGTTTACTCTTTGACACACCTCTGCCCATTTTTCACTTTTAACCACCTTGACCAGTTTTTTTAAATAGCTTACTTTTGTGTGCATCTCTCTTTCAAAGTGCATGCAGGGACTAGGAAGGCCAGCTCTGTTCTTCTTGGCATTTTGCCATCTCCTTACAGAAAGCACTACGCTTATCCACCCAAGCTTTCTCCACCTCGAAATTCCACCAAGGTGGCTGCTCCCAGCTTTTTTCCCTACCCTGAAGCTTTCTGTGCTTGTCACGTCTTATTTTACTCACCACATCTTGCCCTGTACTGACATACTGGAAAGTCTTGACCATTAGTTTGTGCTGACTGGTTCTGCCTTTCTCCACCAATATGCTGCAAGGGTGGTGGTCGCTGCCGTGGTGACCTAAGACACCCCATCTACACACTGTAGTGAGTGAAGGAGAAACCAGCGCCAGATCAATAGCACTTTCTCATCGCCTGGACGGCTTGCTGTCCTGGTGACACAGCCACTGTTGATACAAACCAGGTCAATGGTTTCAAGTGCAGTCTCGAGCTCCTCCCCCTGTGTGTTGGAGGAAATGTTTCCCCATGATCTGCCTTTAGCATTAAAATCGCCACAGAAAATAACATTTCTCTTGTGACCTAATATGTCACTTAAGCACTGCCACTTCTGGGAATCCATACTCGCGTTGCGGGCATAAACATTCACTAACACAAATGGTAGACTGGATTGAACCCTTACTGCCTGTATTTGTATATTGTCACTGTCCCAATCGGACATGTCTAGCTCTGACGCCACCATGGTGTCGCGAATGAGAATCGTCATTCCCAGATGTATCTGTTGTAGAAACATTTGAAGCCGGCAATTTGGAGTATCTGATCACCCAGTCTTGTCTCCTGGAGCGCTACAATGTCATTCCTGTAAACCAGGGTTTCTAGAATAGGGCCCGTTGTTTTACGCTGGCGCAGTTCCAATACAGAATACGGATATTCCTGAGTCCCAGATGGTCACACTTGAGTCTAAAACGCCTTAAACCACCACGTTTACCTTGCCATTTGCCTGGCGCCGACGTTGCCTTGTTAGGTTGACTGCCGACCGCTCGGAGAACACACGTTGTTCCACCATGTTGAAAAAACCGAAAACCACAGAACCACACACGCCTGCAAAAAATTCACTCAAGGATTGCTTTGCTAAATGCACGAAACTCCATAGCATTGGTGCAGATCTTGAGTAGAAACTCCTGGTTTTACAAATTATCCTGGCACACAAATTACACGCAAGAGATGAATAAATCCATCTCCTACGTGAAAAAGTTAACGATCACAAAACAACACGATTGTCCGTCGCCATCTTGAAACCGGAAGTCCCGGAATCAATATATCATTGGCAGAAGTGTTTTTCCACATAAAAAATGCATAAAGTAATGTGGGTATCACCAGACCACAAGACAGAAAATCAAACTGATTACATCCATATTAACAGGAAATTTAATTCATATCTAAATTACATTACACCACATTTCATAACCTTCTAAGGTTCTTATATTTGGGTTCAGAATCCATGTTTCATAGCCATATATATGTAGTGTCTTTTCTGTTCTACAGTTCAGTACTGTTGATACTTGATGCTAGAATAAAAAAAATTAAAAAATGCCTATTGGCTTGCAAACGCTTTAAATGGCCAGATATGTTTGTTTTACTTTTCTGTCTCACTGTGACTTCTAGAAGACATTCTTTACATTAAGGGCAGGTAACTCAAATAGTAAAACAGTAATTATGTAAACAATTTGTTAGTAAATAGTTATTCAACTAATAAGATTAATATTATATTGTAATTTGATCAAATGAACACCTACCTGAATGAGTTCTGATTGAACAGCACAGAGTACACAAAAGTTACTACAAAGAAGCCTGCTGCAAGAGCGTATCCATGCCATTGTCTGTGTGTATTTCTGGTTTGCACAAATTCTATCAACAAGCTAGAAATAAATTTGAGGGAAAACTGTAAGTAAAAATAGTAGGGGAGTTCTTTTCATGCCTTGAGGTGTATTGGGTAGTGGTGCCGGCCTTATATTTTAATTAAAAAGAAAACTTCTGGATTACATACTGGCACAAAAATTACACTGCAAGAGCTGAAACTATCCATATCCTATGTGGAAAAGAAGCAGTTACACAACAGCACAATTGTTACAGACCTTCACTCGGGCATGTTTCCTTATGAATCAATGAGTATGCTCAGGAAGATAGAGATGGGTTGGGTCCGAAGACAGTGGTTGTTGTCTCTGGAGCGGTTGTGGCTGGCAAAGATTAGTTCATGCCAGGGCATGCGGGTGTACAAGGAAATGAGCAGGCTGACAGGCTTGCAGGTAAGGCTACTGTGGAGGACGGACGAGCTATGGACCAGGCTGATATACTGAATGCTCTATGAGAAGTAAGTCGTTAGCAAGAACCAAGTGATGACTGTGAATCTACAATCATGGTCAGATGGTGAGAAAAGCGAGTTAAAAGAGGTGTGGCAAAACAAGAACACTATGCAGGAAGACAAAGAAGATTAATAAACCAAAATAGAACTGGTGTCATTAGCTGCTACACGTTGCTGGATTTACTGAGGAGGGAATCTGAGCACTTATGGACTGAATGTTTTGATGTGCAATGAGGATGACCTGTCGACTAACTAACTAACTAAACTAACTAACAAACCAACTAACAACTAGCTAACTAACTAACTAACTAAGTAAGTACCAACCTAACGAACTAAACTAAACTAACTAACTAACTAACTAACTAACTACCCAACTAACTAACTAACTAACTAAGTAAGTACCAACCTAACGAACTAAACTAACTAACTAACTGACTAACTACTACCCAACTAACTAACTAACTACCCAACTAACTAACTAACTACCCAACTAACTAACTAACTAACTAACTAACTAAACTTATGTTTTTATAGATCAATTGAAACTTGATTAAATATGTGGTCAATATTACGCCGGCTGCCTTTATTTCCCAGAACATTTCCTTGTACCCATTGCTGCGTCGATCTGGGAGCCCAGATTAATTTTAAAAATATGTCCTTGCTTCGATGGGGAATTGAACACATAATCATCTGGCAAGCAGAAATGATGCTAGCCACTGCACTACAGACAAACTAAAGCCAACAGTCAAGTACTTTTTTACCAGCCTTAAGGTACAGTGGGCATATGGTGCTAGACCCATCGTTTTTAGACCAATTGGCTCTGGGTGGGTGATGTGGTCAGTATCATGCCGGCCGCCTTTCTTTCCCCAAGACATTTTCCTGGTGCCCATTTCTAGGCTGGGTCAACCTGGGAGCTCAGGACAACTTTTAAAATATTCCTAGTAGGTCGGCATAGCCAAATGGATAAGAATACATGTTCTTAAACATCCGGTGTGCTGATGCCAAGGAAAGCATTCCAACCCCTATACTGGACACCCTTGACTTTGGGACATTAATTACAAGTACCTCTGAAGTCAGAATGGGTTCGCCTGATGGCGAGAGACACTGTTACTAGGTAAAGCTAATCCATATGCAAAATTAAGTCCATCACTACTAAAAGTAGTGTGTATGGACTACGCTAGAGTTCAAAGCGAGCAAGTGCCCCAAACAAATGCCTCGATGGGAATTTGAACATGGGGCTGTAGTGCTGGCGTACTGACATGACAGTGCTAGCAAAGACTAAAGTGCAGCAATGGTGTTTGTGCTTATCATTATTACTTACATATGTTGACAGGAAAAAGGGAGTAAAAGGACAATCAGTATCTGCTGAGAGAGATGGGGTACACATAGATGCATGCTGAGGGCAGTGACATTGATACTAGTTCAACAATCAACCAATTAATCAGTGCCAGAAAAAAGTATTAACATTTTATAGTACACATGGGAATCTGCTTCCCTGTAGAGAATGAGGAAGATAGGGGTGAAAGGGAGTTGCCACCAGACATAAACTGTTTTCCTATGGTTCAAGACATTTAATTAATCAAAACAGAACTGGTGCAATAAGTCGATGTATGCTGGTGGAGATGCTAAGTAGGTGGTTGGGGCATCAATGGATCTGATGAGTGTGGAGAATCAATGGATCTGTCTGGGTGTGATGCATCAATGGATCTGAGTTCAAAGATGATAATCCTCACTAATGACTAATTAGAGCCAGCATTAACAGTATTTTTGTTATTACCAATAGTTTGAGATGTTGTAAAGTACAGTAATGTCCCCTTAAATGATATTTTACTTATTTAAAATACCGTAGAATAGCACAAGCAAAATCTGTATTTCTCAAGATGAAGAATATTCTGTGCATTAAATATTTGTCAATTAAGGTGAAAAGAAGAATTCTTGAGAGCCTTATCAAGCCAATCCTGATGTACAGATGTGAATCATGGACAGTGTATAGTCTAGTGAGGAATTTTGTGGAAGCTGCAGAGATATGGTTTGATAGAAGAATGATGAGAATGCTATGGACAGATAACAAGAGTGATGAAGACACAATGAAAGAAGGTAACTCACAAAGAGAAAACTGATTACTGGAGTCCAAAGAAGAAAGTCTAAAATTTGTGGGCACGTCATGTGAACTGGAAAGCTGGAATATGTCGTGAGAACAGAAAAGTTGGAGCGGAAGTGAGACAGGGGAGACAGAGAGAGAAGATTCAAGACATTTTCACATCATGGCATGGATGAACTTTGGTATCAGATTTTATTGGCAGTACATGAGTTACAAGTCTGTGGAAAGATGTTATCACTAATGCCACATGGTTTGCACTTTAAGAAGTACTGTGATAAAATCACGCATGATGAGGTCAGTATGACACTGATTGCCTTTACTGTTGAAATACCAAATTTAGGTACCTTTGTTAACTCCTTCAGACAAGAGGTATTCAGTAGTTTTATGGGCTCATAGTGTGCAATGCTCATAAAGCAGGCATTCACTGATCAATCATCCAGATATCATCATCATCATCATCATCATCATCATCATCATCATCATCATCATCATCATCATATGTTTTGCAAAGTGATAAGACATTCATGTCTTTCCACAGATTTTGGTCCTTGGTACTCTGGGTCAATTCTGTTGATGGCAATCTTCCATAGCATTGTTTTAAAGCCATCCATAATAATTTCTCTCCATCTGCCTCTGCCTTTTCAGATGATGATCTTTCCAGTTGTCACAATGCTCGCCAATGTCTGTTTTTTTTTCAATATGTTGTTTGTCCATCAAGAATGATGATGACCATTCATTTTATCCAGTGGGGTTGAAGGTATGGAGCCGTGGGTTCTAAGATGGCTGATAAGGCCTACTTTGGCTCGAAATGTTCTTTGACAATGTGGGCAAAGAATGCTTGACGTTTCTGGAGGAGGATTTCCTGCAGTGGTTTTTCTGTCCTGTTTTTTCTTCACAGCTCTTGCAGTCCTGGTTTCCTCACATATGACTGCACCCTTGCGTAATGATGCACGCCACGAATTTCGGTCTCTGGCTGCAGCCTCCCAGGTGTCATGATGAATTCTAAAAGCATTCAGTGAAATTTTCAGAGTGTCTTTAAAGCATTTCCTCTGGTCACCTTGGGAGCTTTTACCACAACGCAGTTCGCTGTAAAAAATTCGTTTAGGGAGCCTGTGATCTGGCATGCGAGTCAAGTGACCAGCCCAGCGAATCTGATTCTTCATCAGTAGAGTGTGGATACTGGGCATGGACGCTCTTTCTAGGACTTCAGTGTCTGGAATCTTGTCTTGCCATTTAATCTTCAGTAGCTTCCTTAGGCAGACTGTGTGGAAGTGGTTTCATTTCCTGGTGTGTCGCTGATAAACAGTCCAGGTTTCACAAGCATATAGCAGTGTGGATAATACAACTGCTTTGTAGACTTTTAGCTTTGTTTGCAGGCTTATTCCAGTTCTGTCCCATACATTCTTGTACAGTCTGCCAAAGGCCGCACTGGCCTTGGAGATTCTTGCATTCGCTTCGTCATCAATTGTGGCAGCTTGTGACACAATGCTGCCAAGATAGGTGAATTTGTCCACAACACTTAGTCTATGATCATTCACTTTGATATTCGGTTTCAATATATGACAAAAGAACACTGTCTCTTTCTTGCAGTAGTGTATAATGTTCTTCTTTCAATAGCCTTTTCCAGACAAGCGTTGTGAGTTACTCTGGCTCTTCAAGGCATTTGCAACATTCATCTCAGAAACCACATCTCCACTGCATCCAAGATCTTCTTCATTGGCTTGTTCACATTTCAAGATCCACTGCCAGACAACAGACAAGGATCAATATAACATTTAAGTAATCTCTTTCTGATATTCAACAAAAGCAGAACAGGCTGATAGGCTGGCAGGAAATGCACCTCTTGGTGGTAGATTACCTACCTATGAGACGAAGTGGAGAAGGTGGGAGAACAGATTGAGAACCTGCGTGTAGAAAGAATGATATTGCAGAGGATTGGCAGGGGTTCTGGAAAAATCTCAAAGCTGAAAGGGAAGACCAGGAGAACTTTCAATCAGATAGTGGTGGGAAAGATTAGTAGTATGACTCTTCGCTGGCTGCTGAACAAGGGGACGGAGCATGAAGGGTAATGTCCTGAGTGCAGTGATGTCAGTTCTTAACTCAACTCAACTCGTCTCAACTTAATTAAAGCAATGCTGACATACATGAAATTAAAGAGCGTGGCACAAGAAGACAACCATAGAATCATAAGGAATCTTCATGGCCAGCCCAAGGAAGGAAATACTTGACAGTGATGATATAGTTCAGTTGAAGAGCGGTAAAACACCCACCTTCCTCACAGATTGTGGTCAGTACCAAGTGAGGCGCTGGTTGATAGTTTAATTGTCTTAACAAGTTGAGCTTGTATTATTTAGTCAAATAGTTTTAGAATGATCTCCCCTAAAGTCAAAATCACAAGTGCATTACTTTCGTAAGGAACATTCACCTTGTAAAGCAAATACATTGCCATACTTCTCCCATATGTTCTGATTAAATGTAAGAAGTACAAACACACGACACATTACTGGTATGTAGAAAGAACAGCCAATCACATAGTACATACTGATTGGTATATATGAAGAACAACCAAACACATATTACACAGCAATTGATATATGTGAAGAACAACCAATCATATAGGACACATTTGCTGGTACATAAAAAAGAACGACCAGTCATACATGACACATTGATACACATGAAGAACAGCCAGTCATATGTGACACATTGATCTGTACACAAGAAGAACAGCCAATGACATTAAACAAACTGATTACGGTAAACTATTAAGAGGTGGTTAGACTCTAGTTTTCTACTGCTGGGAAGTAAACTTACTTAGTGAGAAGCGGCAGGAAAAACTGTATTGTATCTGCCACAAGTCTCATTGTATGAGCTAACAAAAGCTCAGGTGCGTATGTCTTCATCAGCACTTTCAACAGAGATGGTGTATGTTTTCCTTTTGAAGACAAGCTTTCTGTACTCTCAGTCAACAGATGTGTGCCCTCATCAACATGGTTAACAGAAGCTGGGCTTAGGTTTCTGAAAAACGATTTGTCAGAATATTTATCAAGAAGTGATGCAAAGCTGCACAGAAACAAAGAGATGCAGAGCTGCACAAAAAAAAAAAGGGATGCTGAGCTACACAAACAAAGGAATGCTGAGCTACACACAAACAAAGAGATACAAAGCTGCACACAAACAAGGGGATCCAGAGCTGCACACACACAAGGGATGCAGAGCTGCACTGAAACAAAAGGATGCAGAGCTGCACACAAAAAAGGGATGCAGAGCTACACAGAAACAAAACGATGCAGAGCTGCACACAAACAAAGGGATGCAGAGCTGGACACAAAATAGGAATGCAAAGCTACACACAAACAAAGGGATATAGAACTGCACATAAATAAAGGGATGCAGAGCTGCACACAAAGAATGGATGCAGAGCTGCACAAACAAAGGAATGCAGAGATGCACACAAAAAAGGGATGCAGAGCTGCACAGAAACAAAATGATGCAGAGCTGAACATAAACAAAGGGATGCATAGCTGCACCAAAAAAAATGGATGCAGAGCTGCACAGAAACAAAGGGATGCAAAACTGCAGAGAAACAAAGGGATATAGAGCTGCACACAAACAAAGGAATGCAGAGCTGCAAAGAAACAAAGGGATGCCGAGCTGCACACAAACAAAGGGATATAGAGCTGCACACAAACAAAGGGATATAGAGCTGCACACAAACAAAGGAATGCAGAGCTGCAAAGAAACAAAGAGAATGCAGAGCTGCACACAAACAATGGGATGCAGAGCTGCACAAAAAATAAAGGGATGCAGAGCTGCACACAAACAAATGGGGGCAGAGCTGCACACAAACAAATGGAGGCAGAGCTGCAAAGAAACAAATAGATGCAGAGCTGCAGAGAAACAAATGGATGCAATGATGCACCAGAAACAATCTTCATTTCTCAGGCAGGAGGTGTTTGTGACAAAGTGGTGAAACCATCTGCCTAACATTTAGAAGGTTGTTGAGTTGTTGTCTTACTCTTACATTCTGTTTGTGTGTGTGTGTGTATGTATATACGTGTGTATTATGTAAGTGTGTGTGTATGCATGTGTGTATGCATGTGTCTGTGTAATATATATATATGTGTGTGTGTGTCTGTCTACCTGCCTGTCTTATAATGTTAACGTGTGAATAGTTTCTGTTTGGAGTATGTTTACAGCATTCATTTTACAATGTTTGTTCCTGTTTCTTTTCAAATGTAAATGTAACATTCATGATAGATAACTGGTGTGAGAGAGATGATTTATAGAAGGGTCGAATGTAAGACAGTCCTGCGTACCCAATTTGTGTTAGTTGGTTGCATATCCTTTACAGGAAATCGCAGTTAACCCCAGCATTTTTTGGCTGTTTGTGATTTCTTGGTAAGTTTATGTTCAGTAGTTTGCCATTGCTTTCTAAACAACCAACACTCATAACATTTTATAAAAACCAACGCAAGGCAGTCTGCCCCAATCTGTGATCATTTGAAAATAAAGTTTGTTCGTTAGTCGGTTCTGTTGACAAATGCAATTTTCTTTGGAGACCCCTGGGGGTCATCGCTGGAGCTACAGAGTTAATGCTTTGAGTGAGTCTTTCAGCAGGCCATTCTGTGGAATGAGACTGAGCCACACAGCACGAAGTTTGATGCCATGAAGTCGATCATCTTGCACTGAATGTCTCTATTTAACATCTTCATATTCTTGTCTTTAAAAAAAAATAGTATACATAAATTGTATAAATAAGTACACACAGAAAGTGGAATTGACCTGCTTTAGAAGGACACAGCCACAAGCGACAGAATGGATGTTGCAGCTAGAAAGCATTCATCAGCACATAAAAAAACAAGAAGAACTTATACTTTTAATGAACAATGTTTTATATGTCATTTAAAAAAAAGTAGGTGTTTCAGTGTCTATTTATTTTTTATGTGTGGATGACGGCTTTCTAACCTAAAAATCTGGTCTGTAACTTATGATTTTGGTCTTATAATGTTGAGAGAGAGAGGGTGACAGAGAGAGACAGACAGACAGAAAATGGCAGATAGAGACAAAGAGAAAGAAAGCGTGACGAGTGACAGGAAGTGGCAGGGTGTGTGATAAAGAGAGACAGGGAACGTGACAGTGAGAGAGAGAGAAAGAGAGAGAGAAAGAGAAAGAGAGAGAGAGAGAGAGATATTCAGGAAGAGTAACAGAGAAATACAGGAAGCGTGATAGTGAGAGACACAGATTCAGGGTGACTGACAGACAGTGAGAGTCCACACCAAAATATGTGAAATTCTGACATCCTTAACATACACAGTCTATGCCCTCCTTACTTGCAGTTCATCTCTACATACAAGACATGCAGCCTGCCAGAATTGTTTAGCCTTTTACCGCTTGTAGTGACTTGAGAAATGTACACACATCTCTAACCTGTTCTTATTACTGGCTCTAGTTTTTTCCTTTTCCCATGCCTTCTCAAATTCTGGAACCACATTCTGAGATTTGAAATACTCTGGTAGCTCCCAGATGTCTTCGGGGCTCAGAGATGTTCTATAGCCTTGCCATATGTAGCTATAATAAAATAAAATAAAACACAATCATCCTTACAAGTTAGTACTATTTTTAAAACTTATCATGCACAAAGCAAAGGTGAACTACGACTATGGTCATATATTTGTAGATGTTTATTAGTATCAACATCATGTGGCAGGCATGATAACGGAATCATTAAGATGTTGTGCTGATACCTTTATGAGCATGGCCATATGTAACTGTACAATAAAACATGCAATTACAATCATACTAACAAGTTAATACTTTTAAAAACTCACTGTGCACAAAGCAAATGTAAATAAGGGCTATGGCCATATACTTGTAATGTTTTATTATTATCATTATTATGTGGTCGAGACAAGAACACAAAGCTGATCCACGACTCTGGTGATTGTGTGAGATGGCGAAACATAACCACCCACGCTTATTGGCATGGCACATGATGATGATCAGCGGAATTGTGCATTAGCGGAATTGTTAGGATGTTGTGCTGATTAACGCCATGAGCATGGTCAGACGCTGGTGTGATGTCTACATCCATTCTCCGCCAAGAGAGGGAAAGACTGGTTACCTATAGCTCCGTGTCTTTGGGTCTACAAAATGTGATGATTCTAACAATTGACATGCCATAGCAAGTTTCTGCTACAGGACTTATTATATTTGCTTAATCATCACCAAGTGCCATGGTAAGCAAGGATGATCATGATTCATCATTTCACAACACCACCATAGTCTCTGATCAGATTTCTGTTATGTCATTTGGCAAAACCACCTAAGTATGTACATCTTTGTTTTCTTCTTGCTCTTTGGCCATCAAGTTTAGCTAGTTAGTTAGTCAACAGATCATCCTCATTGCACATCAAATTATTAGTCCATAAGTGCTCAGATCCTCTCCTCAGTATCTTCTTCAGCATGGAGCGATAGACAACACCATTTCTGTGTTAGTTGACTATTCTTCTTTGACCAAATTTGACTTGATGTTCTTGCAGTCTAGTCAAAGTTGCAGAATCACACCCATCCTTTGAGTCATTTACTCGTCCGGCCTCCCAAGGGGTTTTCAGATGCCAGCCTGGTCCAATGCTCGACCGTTTCCCACAGCAACCAAACCCACAAGCCTATCTGCTCATTTGTTTCCTATTACACCCACGTGTCCTGGAACAAAAATTAAATAGATATTAGACAATTTTGAGCTGCTCAGAGATTCAGACCATTCCCTTCTGGATCTTCCTTGGCATACTCATGGAGTCGCTGAGAAAATATGCAAGGGTGAACAACTGGGTTTCCAGCCATCTATTACAATTGTTACTGCCATAACCACCATGGTTGACTCCTTGTAGTCACAGCAAAAGCTCAGCTTCTTCTGTAACAGTTCTCCCTGCAACCTGGGCTGTGAAAGCCCGTGAGCTGGGCCATTGAGTTTATCAGTTGTTACCAAGTTTATGAGTTTATTTCCCTTTACAGCTTGCCCAAAAAATCTAGACCAGTGGTTCTCAGCCTTTTTTGGCCCATGCACCCCTTCACCATATGTTCAGAATGTCATTCCCTCCCTCCCCCCTTTTGTGTTTCCTCTCTATAAATTGCCTCTGCCCCTACACAGTATACGTAAATATGGAAGTTAAATTTAATAACACATACTAGAACAAGTCTAGACATCTATATAAAACGTGATTTGTGGGTCTACTTACGTTATAAAATGAATTTCAGAAGGGCGTGAAGTACAGAACCATAAAGTATGGAGGGAAAAGCAACATCAAGTGATCGGTTCTTGTTTTAACGTGATATTGAACTAATCTTAATCTCCCCCCCTCCCCCAGAAACCCTAAAATTCCCCCCTAAGGGGAGGGGGGGGGGGAAATTCCCCACCATTTGAGAACCACTGATATAGACTATGTCTCTAATCAGTTGAGACTTTTCATCTGCTTCTTGTAGGTAAACATAAAGGTCAAGGTAGCCTTACAGCAGATACTGCTCTTGGGGATGTAAAGTCTCAGGTCTTCATATATTCAACCATGACATATGATGTTGCATGGTCAGTTCCCTTTCTTGTTGCCTTTTCATCCCAGACAATTCCCAATCTGGTACCAATTTTATGAGGCAAGGTCAACCCTGGTGATGTACTCATCAGACAAAAATAATCTGGCCTGTACTGGTGACTGAACCCAGACCATTGTCTTAACAGACAAGCAGACTAACCACTATACCTCCTTCTTGAATGACTGCTTCTTTCCTGTTTTTGTTCTGTCTGTCTGTGGTGTTCTATGCTGTTTCCACAGAAACTATATTTCTACTGTTATCAGACATTTTTCATCTTGTCTGCTTATTGTCCGTGTCGCACAAGCACACATCAGTGTGTGATCTATATAGCACTTCAACAGTCCTTTTCTCATAGTAATTGACAGCTTCTAATTGGTGAGTATGTTTTCCATCTTATGAAATACTAAGTTCTTAAGTAAAACAGAAACAGTAAAGCACTCTTTAGCACTTGAAGTGTACATTGGGTACATAGTGCTTGCAACATATTTAATAGAACATTAAACACTTGATGGGTGATGTTGTGAATACACCACATATTGCACTATATTTGATAGAACAATCAATACTTGATGGGTGATGTAAATACACCAGATATTGCACCATATTTGATAGAACAATCAACACTTGATGGGTGATGTAGTGAATACGCCACACATTGCACCATATTTGATAGAACAATCAACACTTGATGGGTGATGTTGTGAATACACCACATATAGCACCATATTTGATAGAACAATCAACACTTGATGGGTGATGTTATGAATACACCACATATTGCACCATATTTGATAGAACAATCAACACTTGATGGGTGATGTAGTGAACACACCACATATTGCACCTTATTTGATAGAACAATCAACACTTGATGGGTGATGTAATGAACACACCATATATTGCACCATATTTGATAGAACAATCAACACTTGATGGGTGATGTTCTGAATACACCACATATTGCACCATATTTGATAGAACAATCAACACTTGATTGGTGATGTTATGAATACACCACATATTGCACCATATTTGATAGAACAATCAACACTTGATGGGTGATGTTCTGAATGCACCACATATTGCACCATATTTGATAGAACAATCAACACTTGATGGGTGATGTAAATACACCACATATTGCACCATATTTGATAGAACAATCAACACTTGATTGGTGATGTTATGAATACACCACATATTGCACCATATTTGATAGAACAATCAACACTTGATTGGTGATGTTCTGAATGCACCACATATTGCACCATATTTGATAGAACAATCAACACTTGATGGGTGATGTAGTGAACACACCACATATTGCACCTTATTTGATAGAACAATCAACACTTGATGGGTGATGTAATGAACACATCATATATTGCACCATATTTGATAGAACAATCAACACTTGATTGGTGATGTTCTGAATGCACCACATATTGCATCATATTTGATAGAACAATCAACACTTGATTGGTGATGTTATGAATACACCACATATTGCACCATATTTTATAGAACAATCAACACTTGATGGGTGATGTTCTGAACACACCACTGGCAACATTTACTGCTCACAACATTTCTTGGTACCTATTTTAGGATGGATCGACCTCAGAACCAAGTTCAATGTTTAAACAAACTTTAAAAAAGCAATATTTGTCATAGGTTCATTCCTTGAAAGTTTGCCTTAACATTTGGTCAACATGCCAATGTCTAAATCACAAACTACTTAAAGATTAACAAATGTAAAATCTCACCTGCTATTATAAATAAATGCTCTTCACCTTCACTCAGCGATAATTAAAACTAATATGGCATATCACATTGTTCCTTGTTGCACCCCACACTGCTTTTCTTTGTATATACACCATCTTTAACCTACCTACCAACTTCTGACCTAATCTAGTCTATTCTGACTTAACCTACCCTACCCTACCGTAACCTAACATAGCCTTACCTGCTCACCCATCCGCTCATCAATACTGCTGTCCATCCTACACCCAACTCCATACACCCTGACCTAACCCAACATTCCATCCATCTGTCCCTCACTTCATCAATCAATCCATCCATCCATCAATCAATCAATATATCTATCTATCCATTCTAATCATTCTGTGTATGACTATTTTACTATCTGTATGTTTGTCTTTTATTTCTCTCTTTTCAAGTCACAAACGTCAACATGGCCAAAAGGATAAAATAGCTTCTCTTAAACTTCTATGGGCTAATGGCAAGGTCGGGAGTTCAATCCCTACACTAGCATTAAGATTGACTCAGTTGTTGACTTCTTGTTCAGAAAACAATGGCAAACTACTTAACATAAAATTTCTAGAAAATCAACCTGAGGTTGATTGCAACATCCTGCAAAGGACAAGCAGCATTAATTACCAACTCATAACAACTATCATAACATGTCTGTTTATGTTAAAGATCATCTGCTACCTTGTCACCCAATGAAAAGTGATTTTGGAGGGAAAAGAAGCCAAAATCTCTGGACTTTGTTTCTGCAACAGAGAAAAAATGAGCAGACTACATTTTAAAATGCATTTATGATTCATGACACAGGGGGAAAAAACCTCATGAAAATGAATTATTTTATATGACAGGGTATGATTAGAATTCATTTGTAAAGAGACTGCACTGCATATGTAAAGTGGCTATACTGCTTATATAAGGGGTGTTCATTTGAAATCTGTTCGTGCCACACTGAGCGTAATTGCGTACGTTGAACATGATCATGTGATAAGTACTGACCAACGAATAAAAGAGCATGTGCTTATCGACCCATGATGTATAGGTTCTGTTTCTGGCAGTTGAGAAAATGACCGGGTTGATCCAAAATCCGTCCAAAGAAGCTCAAAGAGCGGTGATTCAATTTCTTTCATTTGAAGGATGTCGACGAGTGGACATTCGTCGAAGAATGCAGGCAATGTACGGTAACAAATGTGTGTCGAAGACAACAGTGACAGACTGGGCATGAATGTTTTGGAAAGGACGTCAGCTCAAGACAGATCTTCGACGGCTGGGTCAAGCGCATATTGTTGCAACAGAAAAAAACCATCACGAAAATTGATGCAGCAGTGCAGGTGAACCGTTGTTGAAGCATACGTTTGCTAGCAAAAGAATTTGATGTGTCAATTGGGACAATTCAAAAGGTCGTTTGTAAGAAACTGCAATATTGGAAGGTGTGTTCACAGTGGGTACCATGGATGTTGACTGACCACCAAAAAGAGGAACGCATGGGATGGTGTTTGAACCACTTGCTGCATTACAGAGTGGAGGGTGATGCATTTCTCTTCCACATAATGGCAGGTGATGAATCATGGTATCACCACTTTGAGCCGATCAGCAAAAGAGAGAGCATGCAATGGAAGCATGCTGGATCACCAAAAGCCAAAAAATGCAAGTTACAGGTTTCCGCTTGTAAGGTTATGCTGAGCGCATTTATTGACCATTTTTTGTGTTTGTTTTTTGTTTGTTTTTTGCGCTCGCTCGCTTTGAACTCAAGCGTAGTCCATACACACTATTTTCATAGTAGTGATGGACTGAATTTTGCATGTGGGTTAGCTTTCCCTAGTAATAGTGTCCCTCGCCATCAGGTGAACCCATTCCGACTTCAGAGGTATTATTGACCACGAAGGGCTATTGTTGGCCGACTTTAAAGAACCTGGTGTCAACATCAACTCTACCCACTACTTGCAAACACTAGACAAGCTGCAAAACGTGGAAAATTCATACAAGAAACAACATTGCAGTTATAGACATATTTCAAGCGAATGAAAGAAGAAGAATTGACATTACTGTGCAAACATGTGTATATTTCAGCTTGAAGGATTTATCTAGTTATTTTACTTTATGTTATGTGAATTCTGCAGTATGTACCTGACGAGATGCGGCAAAATATGTCAGGCGATAAATCATGCAATCTATTGTTTGTGTCTTTATTATTCAAATAAAAATATGGGTCTAGCACCAGATGTCCCGTGTACCGAGGACTTATAACCCGTAACTGATACCTCTCGCTTTGATTCCGAGACCGGTTAAGACTAGGGATGGAGTTATATCTCTCCACAGCACAAAGCCTGGGCTGAAATATCAGCATCATCATCATGTGCCAAGCCGGTAAGCGTGGATAGTCATGTTTTGCCACTTCACTCGATCACCACAGTCATGGATCAGCTCAGTGTTCTTGTCTTGAACATACAACATGGCCAAGCCATCCAGGTATTTACTTCTCTGCCCTCCCCTTATTGTCTTACCCTTGATCTTGCCAGTTCTCTTGCTTTAATATAGAGACCATGTGTTGCCCATGCAGCATGATACCTTTCTCGGCCTGCCTAGTTCGCTCCAGAGGAAAGGTAACATCAATACATCTGGAACAAGACAGGCTTTAGAAGCTGCCGAATAAGCAAAGCTCTAACTGTCTGCCTGTCAGAGCTTTGATCCTAGACCAGCTGCCAACCAAGGCTTAGGGCCTGATGTGCCCTGCCATTTTGTCTTTAGGCTGCATTTCTTTGCACCAGGATAAGGCCAATAGTGCTCCTCTGCCTGAAGCCGTTGGCACAATGTGGGGTGTCGGGTGAAGTAAGCACCATCCAACATTTGGCACTAATAGTAAGCAGGTGGTACTGTCATGTGGTAGCTCAGTCATATCTGACTAAGACCTGACACATGTACCTATGGTGTGTTAAAGGGTCTTAATTTATGATAAAGAATTCTGACAACGCAACTGTTATCTCTGTCTGTCTGTCTGTCCCTCTGACCTTTTGGGCAGCTGTTATGATATTCTGGGACTAAAGAGTTAATCAGTTATGGTATTCTGGGACAAAAGAGTTAATCAATTATGATATTCTGGGGCTAATGAGTTAATCAGTTATGATATTCTGGGGCTAATGAGTTAATCAGTTATGATGACACTGAGCTGATCCACGACTGTGGTGATCGATGACTAAAGAGTTAATCAGTTATGATATTCTGGGACTGAAGAGTTAATCAGTGATGGTATTCTGGGACTAATGAGTTAATCAGTTATGATATTCTGGGGCTAATCAGTTATGATATTCTGGGACTAAAGAGTTAATCAGTTATGATATTATGGGGCTAATGAGTGAATCAGTTATGATATTCTGGGACTAAAGAGTTAATCAGTTATGATATTCTGGGACTACAGAGTTAATCAGTTATGATATTCTGGGGCTAATGAGTGAATCAGTTATGATATTCTGGGACTAAAGAGTTAATCAGTTATGATATTCTGGGAATAAAGAGTGAATCAGTTATGATATTATGGGGCTAATGAGTTAATCAGTTATGATATTCTGGGGCTAATCAGTTAATCAGTTATGATATTCTGGGACTACAGAGTTAATCAGTTATGATATTCTGGGACTAAAGACTTAATCAGCAGCCATATTTGTTCATCTTATTTATGCAATGACAAACCTCCATTGCTGAACATACATCCAACTTTCTACATGTGCTTGATTTTGCAATTTCTTCATTCTACAATGCCACAGTGTAGATTACATGTCATGAGACCACAGTGTAGATTACACGTCATGAGACCACAGAATAGTTGTGGGTGCTAATCAGTAGTAGGTGTACAGCAGAGATATCAGTGCCAACCATCTGCTAAAGTTAAAAAAGAAAGTTAGATACATATCCTTTACAGGACATCACAATCAATCCCAGAATTCTTTTTAGTGTGTATCATTTCTTGGCAAGTTTACGTTCAGTAGTTTGCCATTGCTGTATGAATGACCAGCCCTTATACCTTTGTATGGAAACCAACACAAGGCTGTCTGCTTGCAAACTGCCTGCAGCAATGTTTTTTGTTTTTTTAATGCAGTATGCGGAAAAATCAAATGAGACAGTCCTTCAAGAAACAAATGAAAAACAGAGATTGACTAGAATAATAAGACGTAGATAGTCAAGATATTTTGGACATAATTTAAGGAGAAATGGAGTTGGAAATTTGGAGACAACAGGCAAGCATGAAGGGAAGAGAACCTGGTGACCATATGAGATGACAAATTATGACCGACCCTGGCACTTGATGATAATGATGCAGGATTATGAATTGCGTTCGTAACCCTGTCACCGCAGAGCTGGCATCTACTAAAGAGGATATTAAATGAAGTCCCTCTCCATTCTATGCACCACTGCTGCACATTTACCTGGGATCTTCACAGACTGTTCTCATCCTCCCATCCCTATCCCCTATGCACTTACACATCCTCACCACGAACTACATAAGCTACGACAGGGATTATCCATGTGTATTTCACATTCTGAGATTCTGAGATAAGTATGAGTGGGCTTCATATGAAAACCTTAAAAGTGTGATAGAAATTACAGTAACCATTACATTGTCTTGTAGCCTGTCAATATTGTTGTTAAGGATGTCAAGAGGATTAAGCACATGACATCAAGGTGCAGATGCACACTGTGACATCATGAGGACAGTTGAAAATTGGCCGCCCCACTTTTGACATTCACCAAAGAGGAGCAGCATTCTGTTATCCGGTTTTTGATCAGTGAAGGGGTGAAACCTATAGAAATTCATTGATGATTGAAGGTGATGCATGCCTGTCAGTCGAGCAAGTACATGAGTGGAGCGGAAGTTTTGACCCGCAATCAAATCCAAATGACGTGGATTTCTGAGTAAAGGTGTCCTTTTGCAAAATGACAATGCTCGACCCCCATACTGCCCGTGCAATGGTTAAAATCATCAAAGACCTCCACTTTCAGTGTGTGCCACATCATTCATCTTGCCAGACCTAGCCCCAAGTGATTTCCACCTGTGTGGACAACTCAAAGAGTCTTTGGGAGGCTTAAGGTTTTCATTTGAAGCCCCCTTGTACCACACATTGTTTTTCCATTCCTCTCATTCTATTATTATGCCATAATGTAGTCACAGTAGTTTCTCAGTGGTCTATATGTTGTGGTTTCTTGCGTTTGTCTTCTGATAAAGGCTTGTCACAATGTCCTTTGTTTTTAATTGTGGTTTGTAAAGCTACCCTAACTTCTCATTTTTTTAATATTGTTTATATGAATCAAATGCAACAATAGAAATTCATGGGTTCAAACTGGAATAACATTTTGTACTTACCTTATTTGTGTTCTCATAACCAAGGTTAACCTTTTCCGCAATAAAATGTAAGAAGAACTGAATCACAATGAACGCAAATGATGCACACATAATGTTGAATTGAAATTTTTCAACTTCATACACCTGATAAAAAAAGAAATAACAAAATGTAGTAATCAAAAAAGGAAAGAAATCAGGTGCCATAAAATGGTCACTATCACTTCATTAATTTTTCTAAGGAGATTTATGAAATGGAAATACTAAATGCAAAATCATACATGTATAGAAGTAATAATTTTTAGCACAGACAAAAGAACGAAACATAAATTCAAAGCAATTATTTAATCTGGTTAAACCTTTCAGTCTCAAATTAAACACAATATTTGATTTACTCTTTCCGATAAATCCCAAACATCACATAATATGTTCTAGTGAATATTACAATTGGTCAAAAGTATACTAAAAAAAAACATCTGGTGTCCTCAATGATTACTCGTTTTGTGTATTTAGCCTCGCCTCTTTGAATGTAATACAATTGTAAGATAAACAAACATTGATCTGCAAAAGATAAGGCAACTGACAGCTTTATGGATTAGAGAAGATGGAACAATAAAAGTACTAAGAAACCTTCTAGGACTAAATGAAAATTGGAACAGAGAGAACAAAAGTCACAGCGCTAACAGCATGCATATTTCCTGTGAATATTTAATGTGTATATTTTCTGTTCATATTTCCTGTGCATATTTAATGTGTATATTTTATGTTCATATTTCCTGTGCATATTTAATGTGTATATTTTATGTTCATATTTCCTGTGCACATTTCTTGTGCATTGTTTCCTGTGTATACTTTGTGTACATATTTCCTGTGGCAACATATGACATTCACTTAAAGACTAAATGTCATGGCAGGGCAGACCAGGCCCTAGGCCTTGGTCGGCAACTAATCTAGGATGGAAGTTCCAATAGGCGGACAGTTATAGCATTGCTTTGCTGATCTGGCAGCTTCTGCAGTCTGTGTTGTTCCAGACGTATTGGTGTTACTTTTCCTCTTGAGTAAACTAGGCAGGTCGAGAGAGGGATCATGTTGCATGGACAACACATTGTCTCTAAATTCAGCACAGGCTTTGTGTTATGGAGAGGTTTAATTCCATTTTACAAACTATCATCTGTCAAGATGGCCAGGTGCCAGTCATATGACATTCATGTCTCTTTACATGTCCCAAATATTTCATTTGTCCTTAACCTTTTTAATCCCTCTACATTGTAAGCCAGATACATTCAATCATAGATGGTAATTTTCTGCACTAGAATGAAGACATTCCTGCTAGATTCATTTTATCATAATCATACATCCTCTTGATTTTCCACACCAGGTCCAGTGAAACATCACACAGAGATTTATATCTAAGACTTCAATAGAAGTTAGTCAACAAATCATCCTCACTGCACATCAAACCATTCAGTCCATAAGTGCTTGGATCCCCTCCTCAGTATCCCTCTCAGCATGTAGAAGCTGGCAACACTAGTTCTGGGTTGTTGACAATTCTACTTCGGCCCTCTAAATAGCGTTTCTGTCTGGCTTCACCCCTTTTGATCTAATGTTCTTGCAGTCTGGTAAAGGTTGCAGATTCACAGTCATCACTGGATTTCTATAATCGCCCTAACTCTCTGACGACATTCATTATATCAGCCCGGTCAATTGCTCGTTGACTTTCCACAAGCCTGTCAGCTTCTTCATTCCCTCTTACATTCACTTGACCTGGTACAAATATTAAGCTGATTTTTGTGAGTTCCGACCTCCTTAGAGACTCCACCCACTGTCTTCGAGCCCAGACCATCTCAATCTTTCCCAGCAGAAACAGACAGATGTGCTATTGCTGTCGCCCACAAGTCATTTGATCATGTTTACACCTCAAGTAAATTTTCATATGTTAACACCCAATACAGGAGTGAGATAGGAATGTGTGCTCTCTTCTCTGCTATTTAATATCTACATGGACAGAATATCCAAAGAAGCAAGCTTGACAGAACAGATTCAGAAAATTTAGAACTCTTTTCTTCAGATAAAACAACTGATCCACAGGAAATAAATGAACTTCTATTTGCAGATGATAAGTGCCTGTTTTATAGTGACGAGGGCAGACTGCAAAATCATATTAATAATCTGAGTTCAACATGCAGCAGATACAATATGAGTGTAAATACAACCAAAGCTGAAGTAATGCAAGATAGCAGATCACCTGGTCCACTAAGTATACAGATAAATAGCACATCTCTGAAACAAGTTAAAGAATTCAAATATCTTGGAAGTATGATCACAGAAGGTGGCAGATTGGGCAGAGAAATCAAAATAAGATGTCAGAAAGCTAGTGCACTTACATATGAACTATCGCCCATACTGAAACATCCAAATATACCCATGTCTGCAAAACAACAGATAATAAACAGCATATTCACACCAACCCTATGCTACCAATCTCAAACTTGGACTTTATCCAAATTACAGTTTGCAAAATCAACGCCTGTAAGATGAGATGCCTGAGGAGAGCTGCCAACTTAACAATCCGAGACCGAGTAAGAAATTCTGTTATTAGACAGACAGTGGGATCAACACCTTGTGCCATATTTATTGAAAGACATAAGATCAAGTGGTTTTTCCATGTCGTTAGAATGCAACACCACCAATTACCATCACTGGTCCTACATGAAAGATCATCTACAAAAAGCCAAAGAGGACATCAAAGAAGAAAATTTATTGATGACATCAAAGACATTGTACTATCACACAGAATGACACTATCGAGTGCCGCCCACCGGGCATTGGAGCGCAAATTATTCCTCCCCACAATGCTTGACGGCAGAAGTGGAAGATGATGATGATGATGATGATGGTGAACACCCATTACACACACAAAACCATAAGCCAAGTACTCACCCCTGATAAAACATAACTGTACAAAGGTACTATGTGGCATAATAGTTTCAGCAGCCAAAACATGAACAGAATACATGGTGATGCTAATACCAGCCTTCCTTGCAAGTCTGGTCAGAATGGCTGCCAAAATCTGAAAAATCATAAACAAAATTTTAAAAAACAAATAAGGTATAAAATATTTCCATTGCAACAAGGCAGCTTCAGTAACATGAAGACGTAAACTGAATTTAGTTCTTTCAAATTAAACACTTTGACAGTGTTGGCTTCTGATATATATGGTTAATCAATTCAAGAACTGAGACGTGTTATTATTGTTAAAAACCACTTCAGAATCATAAAGTACAGGGTTTGTTCCTAGAATAGGGTTGTGAATCATCCAAGAACCACTTATATCTAATGATACAACACATCCCCCTGATCTCCTGGCTAGTGTCCCCCTGATCTCCTGGCTAGTGTCCCCCTGATCTCCTGGCTAGTGCCACCCTGATCTCCTGGCTAGTGTCCCCCTGATATCCTGGCTAGTGCCACCCTGATCTCCTGGTTAGTGTCCCCCTGATCTCCCAGCTAATAAAGGTGAGTTACCTAGCCTTCTCTGAAAGGGGCGTAAAACAGGAAGTCCCATGTACAAGTTATGCACATTAAAAAAAATCCCATGGCAGTTGGAAATCGCAGAGAGTATGCCATAAAGCTACTTCCCTGGCAAAACTGTTAGGCAGGACCTACCCTCAGGTAGGAAGAACCTGATACCTTCAATAGAATTTTGAAGTTTTAGAAATGCATGCTGAAGTCGGACACTTGACCTTTTAGGTGCATAACTGAGTGTGACATACTTCCCTCAAAAGAGGAGCGAAGAAAAAAAGAACTGCCCTAATTGGTGACTTCAGGAGCATGAGTTCATCACTGAAATTAGTTCTCTGATATAAAAATAATGTTAAAAATCTGGAAATAAAAACCCTACAATGATGGCTTTTGTCATTATCAGGTTATTATGTCTGACAAGTATGTGAGATTTAGTAAATATGTCATGCCATAAGAAACATGGCAAATGTTACGCCCCATAGTCTTGAGCAGCCAGTACATGAACATACTATATTTTTTAGTATTATACTGATTCAGTTGAAAGTCAGCAGAACAGACTGAGAATCCATAACCTTGCATTGTCTATATGACCAGATTTCTAAAGCTTATCTTTTGTCCTCAACTTTTTTACTCACTGTCCAGTTTCTACACAACTGAATAATGCAGAGCTGGTTTGATCATGTTAAGAAAAGAGAGGCATTGGAGAACATCGTGACAACTCAAAAGATTGAGGGGAAGAGATGCAGAAGGCCGACCAAGATAAAGGATGCTGGGTGGATTGAGACAGTGGCATGGAGGAATATCAGCAGCAGAGTTGATCCAGAACACCAAAGACCGAGATCTGTGGAGAGACAACTCAGACATGAACACCTACGCCAGCTGGCAGGGCACTTGATGATGATGATAATAAAGCTTGCTTGCTTGTGTTCGTTGGCTTGAGCTCCAACGCGAAGTCCTGTATGTCGGATGAAGGCATCCTGTTGTCGAACATCAGTGTGATGTTACCTGAGGTTTGCGTGAGCATCAGTTGCCCCATGTCTGGTTTATTGGTGTGCAGACTGGTGGTTCATCGCCGTACAGGCAGACACTCTCCGACTTCGGAGGAAATGATAATAATGATACTACCTGTTTCAATTTCTACTAGCATTTAAGCATTAAGCACCGCCATTATGATAAAAACAAAATTTACACAACTTACGTATGTGACAGCACTAATGGAGCAGGCAACATAAAATGCATTCAGAGGTGGCGTGATGTGTTCGTCAGTGTTGTACGGCACTGAACAGTTGAAACAATGTCAGCACTGCTTGCAGCAGACATAAAAACTGTGGGAGAACACAACAAATGAACAGTTATGAGTTATCTATTCTTTTGCACATTACACTTGTCGGCGTCTGTGACGAAGGTAAGGTAACCAACGTGATTCGCAATCCCGCACATCGTAATTGAAACAGATTTGGAAGCCGACCAGCTTATGTTGATTGGTAACAATGATACAAGCTCTGGTCATTAAGAAAGCAATGGCATGCTACTGAACGTAAACTTGCCTAGTAAATCACAAATAACCACACACAAAAAGAAAAAGAAAACAAAATGCTAGGGTTGATTGCGACTTCCTGTACAGGACAAGCAACTAACTTTCAAAATATTTAGTACACAATAATGATAATTTCTGGACTTACTGAATCAACCCGTAAACCTTATCTTTCACTCTCTCTCTCTCTCTCTTTCAACATCCCCCCTCTCTTTCTGTCTCTCTCTCTCTGCGCTTGTACTGTCATAAAAACGGTTGGACGTGAATTCGAAGCCAGGGCTCATCACTTGCCAAAGTAAGGGAAAGATTGGCCACCTATTCCTCTTTGCTCTCAGGTCTAGATAATGTGATGGCGCTATCATATCACACAGCAGGAAACTGCTCCAGAACATGCAGCTCTGACTGGTGGAATCAGGAATCGAATCTGGCACAAGCAACAAGTATTGTGGTAGAGGACAAAACAGTGGAGGCAGCAGCCGACTGGCCACGGGGACTTAAGTACCCATACTGATTGATATCTTCTGGGCGTGACTGAGCATATATGGACAGGTGCTGAGTGCTGTGTGTCAATGTTGGATGACAGTTTCTGACAACTGAAATATGATAGAATAGACCAAACTATGCTCTGCACACTTGCATGCTTGTATGCAGGCAAGCAGGCATCATGTTTTGTTTTATACGCACGCACACACATACATAAATAAAATCAATTTAGGTATTTCAAAGACTGCTGTTGAAGTCGCCTGATCGTGTAAATCTACTGTCCCGTTGTGAGAGGGGGGGGGGGAGAGAGAGAGAGAGAGAGAGAGAGAGAGAGAGAGAGAGAGAGAGAGAGAGAGAGAGAGAGATGTTGAAAGAGACAGAGAGAGAGATGTTGACATAAAGAGAGAAAGATAATGTGAGAGAGGTGATGAAAGAGAGAGAAAAGGAAAGAGAGAGAGAGAGGTGTTGAAAGAGAGAGGTGTTGAAAGACAGATATAGGTGTTGAAAGAGAGAGAGAAAGATAATGTGAGAGATACTGAGAGAGAGAGAGAGAGAGAGTGAGAGAGAGAGAGAGGTGAGAGAGAGAGAGAGAGAGAGAGAGAGAGAGAGAGAGAGAGAGAGAGAGAGAGAGAGAGAGAGACAGACAGACAGACAGACAGACAGAGAGAGAAGGTTATGGGTTGATTAGGTAAGTCCAGCAATTTTTATTATGTTGTACTAAATAACAATAGGTGAGGTGAAGCATTTTGCCAGGCGGCCAGGGGTCTTGATGCTAATGTTAATGATAGTGATCACGATAGACATGATAATGGTGATGATAATGATGATGATAAAGATAGTGATAATGGTTATGATGAAGACAATGATGATATAGTAATGATGATAATAATAATGTTACCCAGTACCGCGCGGTAGATAATTCTCAGTAGCAGGTTCAACTCGAAATTCCGCCAATTACATGTTGTTTTCTCCTTTAAAAATGCCGCCACCTCACGGTTCCGCCTGATGCGACTGCCTCTCTGTATCATAGCACGGCACGGCCCTTTTATTACTGGTGGTGATGATCAATATTGATGGTTATGTGGCGGGGGAGAGTGGATGATGATACGATTGATGGTGATGATGATCATCATAATGATGATGAACATGATGATTATAATGATGATAATGATTGTGGTTATGAACATGATTATAATGATGATGCTGATGATTGTGATGCTGAACATGATTATAATGATGATGCTGATGATTGTGATGCTGAACATGATTATAATGATGATGCTGATGATTGTGATGCTGAACATGATTATAATGATGATGCTGATGATTGTGATGATGAACATGATTATAATGATGATGCTGATGATTGTGATGCTGAACATGATTATAATGATGATGATGATGATGATGATGATTGTGATGATGAACATGATTATAATGATGATGATGATGATTGTGATGCTGAACATGATGATTTTAACGATAATGATGATGATGATGATGATTGTGATGATGACCATGATGATTACAATAATAAATGATAATGATGCTGAACATGATGGTTATAATAATGATCACCATAACCATGATCATAACACCCCTGTGAAGAATGAACGCCATTACAAAAGCGTCAACAAAGCGGAATACAGACATACGTACAATCTTTGTTATGTTGAGCTTGTTGCCAGATAGCCTGTAGACAGCAGACGAAGTGTGGGTACGCAAGTACCAAACATAGGCTGGCAGGCATACCCACAGCCAGAAATCTGGCAACCATGACAGGACTGTCCACTGGAAGCACTGCGTGAACTCCGGCCAGCTGTTGTTAGTCAGTCGCTCTGTGTCCTGTAATTATTATTTGCAAATGTATTTATTAATCGCTTTGTGTGGCTTCATAAAGTTAAAGATATTTCACGGTGATTTTCTGGCTTTTTATGATACACATCAGAGCTAGTGCCGTTATTGCCGACGTCCTTATTATCCCCGCTGCCCCCCCCCCCCCCCCCTTCTTCTCCTTCTTTACCCTCCCCCTTTTCTCCTTCTTTACCGCTTCTCACGCGCCTTCTAGTAAAATTGCCTTCGATACTTTGACATTTTAAGCGTATCTGTGTCAAACATGTTTGACCCCTCTCTCGTGTCGTATCTTTGTCGAGATTGGGCGACTTTGCGTGTCGCAATGAACTCAAAAGATTTGCCGCAATTCGTGTCGGTAACTTACGGGGTATGTGAGCCGGTCGCTTAGAAAGCAATGGCAAACTACTGAATGATCTTCAAAGTCCGACAAGTGGAGAGACAGGGGCCAGCCATGAAAAGACATAAGGAATCTTCGTGGCGAAGTGGTTACGCTCCTGGCTCCAACGGTTGTTGGTTCAATTCCATATGGGATACACTCGGTGCAACGAAATCGATCCCCTTGCCTTGTAGATCCTATTGTAAACTGATTGAGCGCCAACAAAAAGTGGACATGGATCAAACATGGTACACTATCAAATGAACAAGTGTTATAATATACATGTCCATTCACTGAGCAATGAAAATGCTGAAGATACCATGAAACAACAAAACAACACGATGACCGTAGTATGGCGATATATCGTCCTTGTATCCAAATAGGGCCTGCTCCGTGGCGAAGGCGTTACGGACACGGTTCGTAATTCCGCCTACCTGCGTTCGAAACACAGCTTTGCGCGATTTGGCAGCAAACCGCGTTGAGCTGGGTGTGAACGAATTGATATGGGGCCGGTCGTTCAGAAAGCAATGGCAAACTACTGAACGTAAACTTGCCAAGACATCAACAATAGTAGTAAAATGCTAGTGTTGACAGCGATGTCCTGTAAAGGATATGAAAAACAAAATCCAAATGGGAGGTGACTTTTAGCGATATATCAGTTAAGGACACAAAAATCTGCTACCATATAGGCCGAGAGGGGAGAGGCAATGCTTAAGGTAGACAAACTTAAACCGAAATGTATGTCAATACCGGCGTGGCTGGGATGTCGAAACAGTGTACTCGCTTTATGATCACGACACCAACATCCGGTGTCGAGGCATCAGGTTCAACACTTACACCGGTCAGTTAGACAAAAATATTGACTTTTCGTCCTTGACTTGGGGATGTAAATTACAAGTACGTCAGAAGTCGGAGTCGGTTCACCTGACGGCGAGGGACACTGGTAGTAGGAAAAGCTGATACACCCGCAAACTTCAGTCCAGGGCACTAAAATGAGTAGCGGACGTATGGACTAGGTTTAAATTAAAGTGATCGGACAAGCAATCAACCACCCATTCAACCAACCAGACAACAAACCAACCAACCAACCAGCCACCCAACCAACCACCACCCACCCACTTACCCAACCAACCAACTAATCAACCAATCAACCATTACACCAATCAACCCATCAGGCAATCAACCAACCAACCATTCAACCCATCAGAAAACCAACTAACGAGATAACCAACCAACCAACCAACCAACCATTCAGCCCATCAGACAACCAACCAACCATTACACCAATTAACCTATCAAATAACTAACCACTACACCAATAAACCCATCAGACAACCAACCAACCAACCAACCA
>JACEFZ010020689.1:37500-47500 GCA_014155875.1 Cepaea nemoralis | reverse complement strand
CTGACTGTGATGATGAGGATGCATGAGGCGGATGATGATGCGCTGATGATGATGCTGCTCTGATGCTGATGCGAAGCTGATACGCTCCGCCGACGGGAGGTCGCACGCAGCAAAAGAAGTAGAAGAAGAACAAGAAGAAGAGGAAGAGGAGGAGAAGGGAAAGGAGGAGGAATGGGAAAAGAAAGAAGAAGAAGGAAGGATGGAAATAAGGAAGAAGGAGAAGAATAAGACCGAGGAGGGGGGAAGAGAAAGAAGAGGAATAAGAGGAAAGAAGGAAGGAAGGTAGGAAGGGAGGGAGGGAGGAAGGAAGGAAGGAAGGAAGGAAGGAAGGAAGGAAGGAAGGAAGGAAGGAAGGAAGGAAGGAAGGAAGGAAGGAAGGGAGGAAGGAAGGAGGAGGAGAAGAAGAAGAAGAAGAAGAAGAAGAAGAAGAAGAAGAAGAAGAAGAAGAAGAAGAAGAAGAAGAAGAAGAAGAACTGCGCCCGGAAGAACTGCATCTGTAACACCTTTGTCACGGAGCCGGCGTTAACTGTCCTAGGTAACAAAAACTATTCACTTATTCAAGTGACTTTCTATTCACTGTAAAATTCACTTTAACATTTACTGTAACACAGAGTTTTTGTAACTAGCTATAAAAATAAGTGACGGTTTAACATCCCCCCCCCCCCGGTTCTCCGTCCATTTGTCTGCTAGCTGTCTGTCCGTCGGTCCACTTACCCATCAACTACCCATTTAAATATTCACAAATGCTGGCCATCCTTCATTCAGATGTTAAAAGAAATAAAGTACCGCAGAATAAAACTGACGATAAAGGAGTCTCCATGACGAAGTGATCAAGCCGTTTGACTCGGTCTCCGAAGGTTGTGGGTTCGATTCCTGGACCGCGCCCTTCGGGTCACAAGTGCATTTTATCGGAGACTCCTGGGGGTCGTCACTGGAGCTACGGAGTTCGTGCTTTGTGCGACGCTTTCGGCAGCCCGAGCTGGGGAAAGAGACTGGGCCATGCGGGATAAAACCCGGTGCAATGAAGTCGACCCTGTCGACTTTTAAAACTGACGAACTGACCGTTAACCCATTAACGAAACAAACATTTTATTCTAGTTGATCAAAGGTTAGCTGAAGCTAGTTATCTATGTGCAAATATCCACATAAAACGAAGTACGGCAACTGACCGAAAGATCCCCTCACAGTATCTGAATGAATATCACGTGATCAGAGCATGCAAAAACTCTACGGTTGTCCTGCAGATAACGTAACGTCCGAAGACTGCGTCCACTGGACCCGGGCAGCTCATCTCAATGACACTTGGGGACTTGTTGACGGTGTGGGGGAAATGGACAATTGCCACAGGAACATAGATATCATTGTTTGTGACTTAGAATCGACGTTGGTCCGTGCAAACACGCGTGATCATTCTTACACGGTGGATAGGGCCTTAAGATAGTATGAGGTGGAGGATGTGGCAAAACAAGGAGAGGAGGGTAGATGCTTTGCCTTGCGGTCCAGGTAATAAGCGAAGAAAGTGTAAAATTGCTTATCAAATCACAATCAGCCAATACAATCCGGTGTTGGGGTTGACTACAACAACCTGCCAAGGACATGCTACTATTTAACCCATAGTTGCCTCGTCAATTTCCAAAGGGATTCTCTATCAATGCTGTCGAATGTCTTTGTCAAAGTCCACAAATCCAAAATAAAGTCGCTAGTTCAGTTGGATGCATTGTCCAATAGTATGCGCAATATAGTAATACCTTTATGGATGTGAAACGTGGACAATGAGCAGACAAGCTGAAGAAAAGCATCTAATGGCAGTGGAAATGCAGAAAACACAATGGATAGAGAGAAAAACCAATCACGATGTCCTACTAAGAAACAAATGAAAACAGTAAAATTATTAGAGAAATTAGTCGTAGACAATCAATATCTTATGAGCACGTTATGAGAAGAAATAAACTGGAGATCTAGGTGACAACTGGCAAGATTAAGGGGACAAGAACAGGGGGAATTCAAAGAAGTAAACATCTTAATGGCTTGACCACATGGCATAATGAAGACAAAAACACAGCTGATCCACGACTCTGGTGATCGTGTGAGAAAGCGAAACATGACCGCCCACGCATCTCGGCATGGCACATGATCATCGTCTTTGATGAGGACTCCAACAAATTACCACCAGTCCAGTTGGCAAGCGTACTAGCCAGAGGGCCAAGTCACCTGCCCTCTAAGCCGTCATCACTCACTAGCCTTTCCTGTGCAAAACCTTTCTCCATAACAGTCTTTAGTCATTTCTGCTGTTCTAAATATCGTCTTTGGTCATTTCTAATCTTCTACACAACGTCCTTAGTCGTTTCCAATGTTCTAAATAACGTATTTGGTCGTTTCTAATTTCTAATGTTCTACACAACGTCCTTAGTCATTTCTAGTGTTCTAAATAACGTCTTTGATTGATAGTTTTCTAAGTATCTGTAATGAAGATGTTCTGCCATGGATGTCCTGCTGGGCGGTGACCACACTGGCACGGAGGGCTGTGGACAGACATAATCACCAACGCTACACGGAGTGGGCTGTAAGAACAAGAATGTGACCTCGTAGGTTTAGGGTGGTGTTAGCATATGAACTGAAATACTCGTGAAGCGTTCCTAAACAAAGTGGAAGGTACATGAACGACAGTGCCGGTCTAATCAGGAAAATTTTAACAGCAATCATGCCTAAAAAGATTCAAGAGATCAAAGACTGTTTGCTCACAGCCAGAAGGAAAGATGCCAAATCTGTTAAGATCAAGAAGAACAAGGACAATGTCAAGTTCAAGGTGCGATGTAGCAGATACTTGTAGTCCAGGACAGAGAAAAGGCAGAGAAGCTGAGGCAGTGATTGCAACCTGGTCTGGAAGTCAAAGAGCTTCAGTGAAATTAATAAATAAAGAAATCATGAAATAAATAAATAAATAAATAAATAATTGTTGTGATAAATTGTAAAGCAACGCCCAGCTTCCAGTCGACGGTTGATAAGTCTCGTGAAATGTGTGGATATGCAAGGCAGGAGAAAGACGCCCGGGAATCATAACCCCGGCAGGCCAGCCCCTCTGAAAGTGTAAAGGGGGCCGAAACATTTGGCGAGGGAAGACCTCTTCTGGTGATCGGAAAAATTATGTCGTGTTTGCCCCGCGGCGGAGTTTTTGCTACTGTGTATTATGTATAACATAATGAAACCAGCGAATTGCGACTGTTGTTAAATTGTTCTATACATCATTATGTGGCTCTCATCACGGCGCGTCGTTAAGCCTCTCGATCTATGGTCATATCTCGTGCCTCGTGACCCTCATATCCAAGGTGTCTGCAATGTCCTGTGACCATCTTTGTGCTGGTCCACCCCTGCCACTTCTCCCAGGAACCACGCCTTCCATTGCTGTTCTTTCCCAGTCACTGAGCCGTTAAATGAGTGGCACCTTGCCGTCTTGACAGACGATAGTTTGTAAACTGGGGTTATCTCTCCATAACACAAAGCCTGGGCTGAGTTTAGAGACCATGTGTTGCCCATGCAGCACGACTCCTCTCTCAGCCTGTCTAGTTTACTCCAGAGGAAAGGTAACACTAATACGTCTGGAACAAGACCAGCTGTAAAAGCTACCGGATCAGCAAAGCAATACTCTAGCTTCCATCCTAGACCAGTTCCGACCAAGGCTTAGGACCTGATCTGCCCTGCCGTGACATTTAAACTTTGGGTTGCTATTCCTCACACTAGGATAAGGCTTGTACCCTCTCAGTTGCACTTTTCCATCCGAAGCCATTGGCACAATGTGGGGTGTCGGGTTTGGTGAGCGGCGCCCAACATTCGGCACTAATAGAAAGCAGGCAGTACCGTCCAACATACGACGCTAACAGAGAGCAGGCAGTACCGTTCAACATTCGGCGCTAACAGAAAGCAGGTAGTACCGTTCAACATTCGGCGCTAACAGAAAGCAGGTAGTACCGTTCAACATTCGGCGCTAACAGAAAGCAGGTAGTACCGTTCAACATTCGGCGCTAACAGAAAGCAGGTAGTACCGTTCAACATTCGGCGCTAACAAAAAGCAGGTAGTACCGTCTACTGTCATACGATGGTTCATTCATATCTAACTAAGACCCAACATTCGGCGCTAACAGAAAGCAGGTAGTACCGTCTACTGTCATACGATGTACCGATGTTTAATATGGCCAAAATATTTCAGTTTCCGAGACATGATGGTGTTTATCAGCTAATTGTCTTCAATGTTGAGATCGTGTAGGATTTCAGTATTTTTTAGTCTTCTTAATCCATACAATTCTAAGAAAAGTTCTGTCGTATACTAGATATTAACATGTAATACTCTATCGGTCGACCCTGCTCTCACGGAGCACCCATTGACACCGCTGAACTGATATTGTGTTTAAACATGCTTAAAAGGCAAGAAGATCGACTTCATTGCACCAGGTTTTATCCCATATAGCTCGGTCTTTTTTCGCAGCGCGGTCTGCACAAAGCATGAACTCCGTAGCTCCAGCGACTACTCCCAGGAGTCTCCTAGAAAATTGCACTCGTGAACCGAACGAAGTAGCCCGAATCGAACCCACAACCTTCGGAGCACGAGGTGGACGGCTAACCACTTCATCACTGAATAATGATTTGCTAGAGGCGGTTGTCTCATTGCTTTCTGGTGACCATACTGGTCGATGCCCAAGTCAGGTTCACCATAAAGAGACCCTCTGCCTACAACCAAGAACCTGAGACCTAACTATTTAAAAACATTACAATTACTTGTCGGCAAGGCCAGCATAGCCGAATGGATAAGACCGTTAGCTCTTAAAAATCCGGAGTGCTGATGCCTAGGTAGCGGGTTAAACCCATACACCGGTCAGCTGGACAAAAATGGTTGCTTCTTGTCCTTGACTTGCGAATGTAAATTACAAGTACCCCAGAAGTCAGAGTGGCGAGGGACACTAGTAATAGGGAAAGCTAATCCAGACGTAAATAGCAGTCTAGTGCACTAGAAGTGATAGCACGTGTATGGACTACGGTTGCGCTCAAAGTGAGCGAACGCAAACAAAAACAAATCTATCGGCTGTTTTCATTCGTTATACACTACCTGCTCTCTTTCTCAAAACAAATCTATCGGCTGTTTTCATTCGTTATACACTACCTGCTCTCTTTCTCAAAACAAATCTATCGGCTGTTTTCATTCGTTATACACTACCTGCTCTCTTTCTCAAAAAAAAAAAAAACCAACAACAACTGAGGAGCGTTATTGAGAACAATTCACCCAACTGCTCAAGAAACGCGATACGGAGGAGAGAATGGTACGTTCCAAGCCTAAAACCACAAGACACCCGATGTTTAAGATGAGCAGCGTATAAGCCTCCAAGGCCGTAAAGAAGACGAGAGGAGAGACCATGCCTGCGAGCTGCAGCGAAGTGCCAGAACCTCCGGTAACTTCAAATGAAGCGACCAGTACGTATGGCGACAACTCACCACAGACAATATCCTAATGAGAAGCAGTGTGAGGAGAAAGGACACCATAGTGGGGGGGGGGGGGGGGGGGACGACTTACAGACGATCAGGTGGGTTATCAAACGTATCCAAGTGGAGCTGACAGACGACCAGATACTGAAGCAGCTACAACAGGAAAATCTTCACATCCGAAGCTTGAAGGCGGAGCGGCTCCTGACCTACTCCAAGATTCCTACAACTCTAGCAACGGTGACAACAGAGGGGAGCGTCTGCTGATCAAAGGTGTCGATGAACAAGAAAGCCAAACAGCCTGGACGATTCATCCTGAGAATCACACAATGCTCGCGGTGCCAGAGAACCGGCCATAGCAGAACAACGTGCTGCAGAAAGACAGAGATCTACCGATACTGCGCTGAATACCATGCCTTCAAAGAATGTCCGCTGTCCAAACTGGACAAGGGCTTCCGAAAGCCCTATGACAAGAGAAAGCGTGCCAACTGCCTTGGCAAACACGGAGCAAGATACCTGGGCTGCCATACCTCCAATGACACAGAGACGTATTAAAGACCGCCATAATTACAAAGACACCAAACAAGGAAGAACTGCGGAGGTGCGAGACAAACCACGTGCATCTCACAAGTTGGAAAATCTCAGCTCCAAGGCCAGATTGACGAGCTGAAGTAGCAAATCAAGGCACTTCTGACGCCGACACCAATTACAAAATCCAAGAACACTATACCAGCACTTGATCCTCTCAGTGATTGATTATGAACTAGGACTGCTCACTGCCTCAAAGAGTCAGCTGGTGAAGTTAGAGCGCATACAGAATGAAGCTATGCAGGTCATTCTGGGATGCACTAGAGACACCCCAGTAGTGTGTATGCGTTACATCCTTGGTCTGCCTGACTGTTGCTGGTAGGCACAGGGTGATGCAGGCGAAGGCATACCTCAGAGTAGCTGCAGACACAGATCACCCGTTGCATGAAGGCGCTGGACGCAGTTAAGGGTCAGAGACTGATAAGAGGGAAATCATGGATGGCTCAGGCGGAGGATACGATCAGACAGGTGTGCATCTTGGAGAACATTAGGCGAGGAGAGGAGTGGGTCAGAGTGCCAGCGGAGCAGTCAGACTTGTGCAGAGTTATAATCACATTGAGCCGGGAGTGCAGGGAGTGGCCAGCAGGGGCCACGGAAGTGGAAATCCAGCAACTGATTCAGGATAATGCTCGCCCGGGTGATGTGATTATCTACACAGATGGTTCGATGTTGAGAGGTAGGAGAAGTGCCTGGGAATTCTTAGCAAAATCTAATGGTCGACGTTTGGTGCAGGAGAGCCTGGCGTATGATACCACAACATCTAGCTTAAGAATGGAGGTGGAGGCGGTCAGTGCAGCTTTCCGCTGGATGGAGAACACGATACATACACACATCGTGATTGTAACTGACTCAGAAAGCATGCTGAGGAGGGTGAGGACAGGCAGGCTTCGTGCAGAGTGGCTTGCTTCGCTTCGGAGGTCACGGGTGGCAAGCATCACCTGGATCTTTTCTCTCGGGCAAGCCGGTGTGCTGAGGAATGAACAGGCGGACAGATTGGCTGGCTCGGCAAAACTTGGTGGAGTATTGATGCATGACAAGTCAGACGTGGTTGCGGCCTTGTGGGAGCACGTGTACACCTCGGAGGAGCAAATGGATCACCATAGTCTGGCAAGAATGAGGCAGCGAGGAGTGACGAGGGGATCTGGCCGACTCTCGACGCTCAGAGGAAAGGCGAGACGGACATATAATCAGATTGCTACTGGAACTATTGGTGTTGGAACTCTTCGCTGGCTGCTGAGGATGGGGACGGAGTGCTTATGGGAATGAATGCTGTGATGTTGGTTCCTAAATCAATCAATCAATCAATCAAGAACAAGACACCGGCAGCAATGCAAAACGTCTGGACGACGTGAAGGAAATTCAGCGCAGCATCCAGCAAGGGGTGGAACGCATGGCCCAGATAAGGAGAACGAAGAAATTCTGCAAGCAATCAAAACAGAGAGAGAGAGAGAGAGAGAGAGAGAGAGAGAGAGAGAGAGAGAGGGGGGGGGGAGGGAGAGAGAGAGATAGAGAGATAGAGAGAGAGAGAGAGAGAGAGAGAGAGAGAGAGAGAGAGAGAGAGAGAACTACTGAAAGCCGAAAGGGAACTAACCCAAAACAAGCCAGCAGAAGCCAAGCAAAAGACCACTGAGAAGCCGCAAGCTGAAGCCAAACTAAAGACCGACCACATACTTCTAGCCAAGGCTAGCGATCCACCCACGATGTCCAAGAAACACAAGGGGAAACCAGTATCCTACCAGACCTCTGAAGATAGCCTAGAGGTGAAATCCGACACAACCACATGTAACTGGAGCGTAAAACAGTACCTCAAAGCAACCAAAGAAATTCAAAGAAACCTAGAACAAACAAACAAACAAACAACCAACCAAACAAACAAACAATCAAACAAACAAACAAAGAGTCCTTATAAGGACTGCACCCAATCAAAACTGACGTACGAGGAGCCAACACTGACAAACGGAAAAGCAGGAAGAATCGGACACAAAGGAGAATCCGGCCAGCCAATCCCTCAGCTGACGTCACAGGCTTAAACGTTTCGAAATCGAAAAGTAATCTAACACTGACACAGAAAATGAGAGAAACTAAACCCGCAGTTTGAGCCATCACAACTATAACCAACTGAGGCTGGTAGAACGAGGTTGAAAGCCTCTTTTTTTTTCTTTCTTTTTACAGATCGGATCGGATGGGAGTTTTAAAAAAAAAAAAAAAACCGTAAAGTAAACCAAGATTTTTGGGCACATCATGTTGAGAAATAAACTTGAAAACTTAGTGATAATCGCAAAATGTAGGGTGGAGGAAAGTAATAACCGCAAATTGTAAGATGGGAGGGGGGGGGGGGGAGGCAAAAGCGGAAGGCCTAAAAATAAATACCTGGATGGCTTAGCTACATGCCATCTGATCCATGATGGACGATCGTGGGAGTTAGAGAAATATGACCACTCACGCCTATCGACATGGCAAATGATGATGATAATAAATCAATAAATACGATATTATTTCTCATGAGCAATCACAACATGTATCAGTTCTGCAATGAAACTACTGGCTTTGCCGATGATGACATCGATGAAGATTACGATGATAACTAATCCACGACTACTCACGTTTCTTACCTTTAATATGTATTCACATGACTGGTACAATCTGTAACACAATCATACTCTTTCGGTTGAACAGTTCGCCTTCTATTCCCTGGACATGTACTTATTGTCACACAGGCGTTAGTCTACAATGACCAGAGTCTGTTCACAGCACGAGGTCAGATTAGTTTTATCAGAATAGCAGATGGTACATGCTCGTTGTAGTTTAGTTTGAAATGTTTAGTGTCAGCTTTGGCTTCACCAGATACAAGTACCGCCGCGTGATGTTGGGAAGTGTCCACCTGTTTGTGTGTTGACCTTCTTTGGTCGGCTGGTAACAGAAGATAAGGCTAAGAAAGAGGACTTTCTTAATCAGGCACAATGTTATTGTAGCTCTGACTTCATTGTTTAAATAACATATGCCTAGCAACACATTGTGCTTCTTCTTCTTCGTTTTCTTCTTCTTCTTCTTCTTCTTCTTCTTCTTCTTCTTCTTCTTCTTCTTCCTCTTCTTCTTCTTCTTCTTCTTCTTCTTCTTCTTCTTCTTCTTCTTCTTCTTCTTCTTCTTCTTCTTCTTCCTCCTCTTCTTATTCTTCTTCTTCTTCTTCTTCTTCTTCTTCTTATTATTATTATTATTATTATTCCCCCATCTCCTCCTCCTCTCTTCTACTTCTTCCTCCTCCTCTTCTTCTTTATCTTCCACTGCTTCTTCTTCTTGCTGCATCTCCTCCTCTTCTTCTTCTTCCTCTTCTTCATCTTCTTTCTTTCCTTCACGTTCTTCATCCTTTTCTGCTTCTCCCCCTGCTTGTATCCTAATGCTTTTGCTGAGAAACGTCGTAGATGTACTATTCTGTTTTTCGCTTGTCTTGTTGTTTGTACTAATGTCATATTTGATTTCGTCATTGTCTTTTTTATTACATCTAGTCGTCCTTTTCTGGTTGGCCCTCTGGCCTTGTATCCCAGTGTTCTCAAGTAAATGCTCTAGCGTTGATTGACCTTGTTCCCGTCTAGCTAAATGTCCAATCCACTTTACTCTCCGGTGTTATATAAAATGTCCAATCCACTTTATTCTCCGATGTTATATTGATTGATTGATTTAGGAACCGACATCACAGCATTCGGGACATTCCCATAAGCGCTCCGTCCCCATCCTCAGCAGCCAGCGAAGAGTTCCAACACTAATAGTTCCAGTAGCAATCTGATTATATGTCCGTCTCGCCTTTCCCCCGAGCGCCGAGCGTCGGCCAGATCCCCTCGTCACACCTCGCTGTCTCATTCTTACCAGACTATGGTGATCCATCTGCTCCTCCGAGGTGTACACGTGCTCCCACAAGGCCGCAACCACGTCTGCCTTGTCATGCATC
>JACEFZ010020689.1:10000-32500 GCA_014155875.1 Cepaea nemoralis | reverse complement strand
ACATGCATACATATCTAAACTTGAGTAAGACCACAGTCTACTCTAGTAAAGAAAAGGTCAGACAGACAGACAGACAGACAGACAGACAGACAGACAGACAGACAGACAGACAGACAGACAGACAGACAGACAGACAGACAGACAGACAGACAGACAGACAGACAGACAGACAGACAGACAGACAGACAGACAGACAGACAGACAGACAGACAGACAGACAGACAGACAGACAGACAGACAGACAGACAGACAGACAGACAGACAGACAGACAGACAGACAGACAGACAGACAGACAGACAGACAGACAGACAGACAGACAGACAGACAGACAGACAGACAGACAGACAGACAGACAGACAGACAGACAGACAGACAGACAGACAGACAGACAGACAGACAGACAGACAGACAGACAGACAGACAGACAGACAGACAGACAGACAGACAGACAGACAGACAGACAGACAGACAGACAGACAGACAGACAGACAGACAGACAGACAGACAGACAGACAGACAGACAGACAGACAGACAGACAGACAGACAGACAGACAGACAGACAGACAGACAGACAGACAGACAGACAGACAGACAGACAGACAGACAGACAGACAGACAGACAGACAGACAGACAGACAGACAGACAGACAGACAGACAGATAGATAGATCCCGGCCAGGAGCTGGTCGAAGCCGGGCCGAGTCAGCTAGTTTATTTATATAATCACGTTTCATGAAAGAACCCCCATTGAAAACACCTCTGAACAATACCATTTAACTCTGCGCTGTTTGTGCCAAAACGAAAACCGCGAGACAATTTCAAAAATAGCGTGGGTGTGTCTTGCTGAAGCTGTAATACTCTTAAAATGATGGTATTAATCCCGGAGCCGTAAATGATATACAGCATATAAACAAACATTGAAATCTGCTGTACAATCTCCAGAACAAATTTTTGTTGTTGTTGGGTGGACATAATGATAAGATTATATGCTAAATCTCATCATTTTCCCTCAGTTGGTTACTGAGATATTGAATTTTATATTGGGGCAAAAAAACAAAACAAAAAAAAAACACTATAGAAAAGTTTCATAATGATGTGGAAGTATGTAGAAAGCAAGCAGGGGTCAAACCCAGCCAAGAGCACCACAATAAATACCAAAATGCAAAAGTCAAAATTCAAGGGCCAAGCTACAGGCAAGACGGAAAATCTAGCAGGAGAAAACAGGGTCACTGAACTTTGAAAGAAACGCAAGAAAGTGACGGAAACATCTTAACAGGAAAGCAAGCAGCTGGCCATTTTGCGGACTCATTTGCAGAAGATAACAACATCGAAATTAGACCAGAAAAACAACAAGATATTCGAAAGCAGTGGCAATATACAGCACAGAATGAAATACTACATGAGGTTCTGGAGGCACCTACCACAATTAGCGAACTGGAGCTAGCAATACCAAAACTGAAAATGAGAAAGTCAACAGGAGCTTATGGTATCTCCAATAAAATGATCAAGAACCTAGGCAACAATGACCAAAACAACAGCTTGTATTAGCTACAGAGAACACCGAACTGAGAACTGATCGGAACAAAAGACATCTATCACAGCTGTGATTTGAACCTGTGCCACTGTTTTGGTAAGCGAGAACACAAACCACGATACCAAACCAACTCCTAAACTGGATTGTCCTTTAATATAACAGGGTTCACCTGAGCATTGGTTTAAAATCTGTAGACAATGAAATACTCAAACGATGATGAAGCATGACTTACCCAGACCAGACTGCACGAGTCTGTGCCGAGCCTGGTCACATCTTGATATGCCTGTATGTGCTGTGCCAACTTGGTCACATTCTGATATGCCTGTGTGTAATGTGTCCAACCTGGTCACATTCTGATATGCCTGTATGTGCTGTACCGAACCTGGTCACATTCTGATATGCCTGTGTGTGCTGTACCGAACCTGGTCAAATTCTGATACGCCTGTTTGTGCTGTGTCCAACCTGGTCACATTCTGATATGCCTGTATGTGCTGTACCGAACCTGGTCACATTCTGATATGCCTGTGTGTGCTGTGTCCAACCTGGTCACATTCTGATATGCCTGTATGTGCTGTACCGAACCTGGTCAAATTCTGATACGCCTGTTTGTGCTGTGTCCAACCTGGTCACATTCTGATATGCCTGTATGTGATGTGCCCAACTTGGTCACATCCAAATATGCCTGTATGTGCTGTATCGAACCTGGTCAAATTCTGATATGCCTGTATGTGCTGTGTTCAAACTGGAACCATTCTGATATACCTGAATATGCTGTGCCCAACCTGGACGTGAAATTCCAGTGCCGCCCTTGCACTGGAGATTGAATGAGTTGCTCTACAAGACAATCCTTGTGGGGATGGTACTGTGGCACTAGGTCGGGGGAGACTACTCTAGGCCAACCTAACTCCGCTAGACACGGGACTCTTTTCTGTGTTTAGGCGACATGAACACTACTGCTGTGAGCGTAAGAGTTAAAACTCTGAGATAGTAGAGCGAACTAGGAAACACTCGGGACGGCTAATCTGGTTAACAAACGCCTGATGACGCCGGACGTGTCAGCTGAAAGGCGCAAATATTGCAGCTCTGCTGCAAACATACACAATGCAATGAGATCCAAAAGAAAAATACCGCACAAACAAGGAAGGAAAAGGGGGGGGGGGGGAAGAAGAGGAAGAAGAAAAAGAAGAAGATGTTATGGAAGCAAAGTTCTGCACAGCACATGCCACCGGATGAACTATATCTGTTAAGCTGTCAGCGTTAACATCCAACATGGGATTAATTTCCTAATCTTGCCTTATATTATACAGGTCTTGCATAAAAAACGGTTCGCGTTGAAACACAACCCGTAGTGTTAGCTCATCAACTTTTGTTTAGCACGATTTCTCCCATTGACCTAACTTTTAGCAACTGCTTGAAAATCCCATGTAACACGAACCAAGAACGCGGCAAAACGGGGTTTTCGATTTACAAAATGGCTTACCGTTCATTCTCCTTGATAATCCAATATTATATTCCGTGAAATAAATAACACACTTTTATACAGCATAATAACTTAGTTGCATAGAACTAAATCCAGAAAGAAGTGACAACAATTTGAAATGCAGATGTTTTCTTGTCCCATAATGAGAACAGGTGGACAACAGAGTACTTTCCCCCTTGGCTGCAACATTTTGAGAAAGATAAATTATTAAGTGGAGACTGATGTTTCGTTCAGTATGAAGTCAATTACAAATTTCGAATGTGTCTAGGGATACTGTGCGAAATTTAAAAACAAAGCATAACTTCCGCACGAGGATTTGTGAACGAACTGACCTGACCTTTAATTTGGGGCATTCTTCTGGACACAGTTATTTAAATGAATATGTAGGTGGGAAAACACCGTTGATATGTTTCGTGGCGGCACCTACTGTCTAAGTATAGGGTTATAGGGTCAAGGATCGCCCTGATATGTGGGAACCGTTTCGTACATTTGGAAATGTAGAGGTGGTGAGTGAGGTTGTACTGTTTTCTTCTGTCGTAAAATGTATTGTTAATCCATCCATCCGTCCACCCACCCACCCATCCATCCATCCATCCAACCATCCATCCATCCGTCTATCCATCTACCTCTTTACCTACCCATCCGTCCGTCCGTCCGTCCGTCTGTCCGTCTGTCTGTCTGTCTGTCTGTCTGTCTGTCTTGTCTGTCTGTCTGTCTTACCTACCCATCCATCCTTCCGTCTGTCTGTCTGCCAGCCCGACGCCCACCAATCCATCCATCCACCCACCCACCCACTCATCCATCCATCCATCTATCTACTCATCCACCCGCCCACCCACCTGCGCGTCCATCTACCCACCCAGATTCATCCATCCATTCATCTCTGTCTCTCTATCGGTCTGTCTTCTTTCTTTCTTTTTCTGTCTATCTGATTGTCCGTCCGTCTGTTCATCTGGTCTGCCCGCCAGCCCTCCTGATTGTCTGTCTGCCTCTCTGTCTGTGTGTCTGTCTCATCAGCATGTGCCATGCCGTTAAACCATATTTCGCCATCTCACACGATCACCACGCCGTGTGGTCAAGTCATCCAGATATTTACTGCTCTGCATTCTCCTTATTCTTTTCCTCTCAAGCTTGCCAGTTGTCACCAAGTTCTCCAGTTTATTTCTTCTCATAACGTGCCCGAACAAATTTGACTGCCAATGTCTAATTTCTCCATCAGTTTGCGGGTTTCATTTGCCTCTTGTAGGACTTGCTCATTGTTTTTCTGTCTGTCCAGTGTTTTCTTTGCATTTTCCACTGCCATTAGATGGTGTTGCAGCTGTCTGTTCATTGTCCACGTTTTCACATAGATACAAAATTACAGGCTCTATGTAGCACTTCAACACTCTTTTTTCTCATGGCAGTTGACATCTTTTTATTAGTCAGTATGTTTCCCATTTTGCAAAGGCTACTTTTGCCATAACGATGCTTGTTCTAATCTCATCAAGGCACCACCCATAAGAAGTTATGATTCTTCCGAGATAGTCGTACCGATTGAGTTGTTTAAGAATATTTCCATTTATCCTTATATTACATTGTGGTATGTTTTCTTCTTCTTAGAAACGACCATAATCTCTGTCTTCTTACAATTTCATTCTAACCCCAGTTGTTCACTGTGTGCAATAAACGATATCTACTGTTACAGATCCTGTTCATTGTCTGCAGTCAATACTGTATCATCCGAATGAATATCTAATGTTATTGATGTTATGTCCCCAATGATGATTGCTCTCGTATCTTCTAAAGTTTTTTTTTAAATACTGTATAGGGGAAACAAAATATGGAGACATTGCACATCCCTGTCACACACTTCTCTAATAGTTAGTTAGTGGTTAGTTAGTTAGTCGTAGTTCCAACCTCACAGCAACGGGTCGTCCCCATTATGCTCCGTTCCTGTGCCAGTGAATATCGCACAAAACTCTCCCCACTGCCCAATGTGAAAAGTAGAAAAGACAGGAGTCTCGACAAAACAACAGCCCGCACAGATACACTGTGCATAATGCCGCTGCCAGAATGTCAACACAATAGTCCCCCACGAAACATCCAGTTCATCTATGATGGAATAGGCAGTCATTTTCCCATCTGGATGTTTCCTAGATGTTCACCCACACAGTCCACGAAAATACAGTTCATCGTCGATGGCAGTGGCAGTCAACCAGTAGCCCAGCAGCCACGCATTTCTTCATAAGGCAAAAACCGGTCAACTCTGGGACATAGCCATCTGCCATCGCTCCGAACATGCACTTCTCTAATAGACTGATATTAGCCGACTTCATTATCAATCTTTATAGTAGCTTGTTTCCAATACATGTTTTTACATGTCTAAGGTCTTTCCCATCAATGTGTAGATCTGCAAGCATCTGCAACATGTTGACATGTTTTACTTTATCGAAAGCTTTTGTGTAGTCAATGAAGCAAAGATGTATATCTTTGTTTACCCATATAGAACGCTCGATTAATGTTTCCAACAAGTACACAGCATTTATTGTGCCCTTGCCTTCTACGAACCCACAATGTACTTCCTATATTTCAGGTTGCCAGGTACACACTGCAGAAATCACACAACATAAACTAAAGCAGTAAGGTACATCCTTTAAGCTGAAATATACAACACACATATTCACATAGTAATGTGAATGGTCTACCGGTGTAGTTTTTTGGCAACAGGCATACGAATGTTTCTAATATTGTAAAATTCGATCTGTAACACAGTAATTGTGGGAGACAATTACTTGATTTGTTGAGTATACTTCAACCCTGGATTACTTCCCATGAATAACTTCTCATGAACATTCTTTACCTCACTGGATACGAAGAGAAATATATTCGCGGGTATTGATTAGCACACATATTAGTAACGTAGACAAAAGCGCACACTAGACAATAGACACATTACTGCCAACGCTGATGGTATTCAGGTACGAACCTTGGGCCTTGTCCTCGTCAGTTCTGACGAAGTTCCAAGGTTCGTACCGGAATACCATCAGCGTTGCCAGTAGTGGGTTATGCTCAATCTTTAAACCTCACATCCCGAAACAACCAAATAAATCAATATAAACATTGAAAGCTTCTCTCCTTCTTCGGTACTTTATTCTCAACCCCCTTTTACCAAGTTAAATCGAGTCATCATTTGCTTAATTTATTCTCATTATGTCTGTCTTTCGCTTGCGAATTGTAGTCCCAATTATTGTGACTTCAAAGAAGTCACGAAACAATAGGTTGCATAATGTATTGCCTGGTATATTTCGCTGCAGCTCGTCAGGTGCATACTGCAGAGTTATATCATCATCACCCAGTGCCTTGCCGGCTGGCGAGGGTAATCATACCTCTCCACAAATTACGATCTCCAGCGTCAAGGATCAAATCATGTGTTGACTCCCTTCCGTGCCATGACATAAGACTGTCAAGAATCTGCTCACGCTGTCTTCCTCTATCTCTCTTCCGCATATCTTTCCGGTTGTCACAACATGTTGCAGTGTTTGTCTTCTCATAACGTGACCAAAAACGATGACTGCCTCTTTCTGATGTGTGTGATAAGTTGTCTTTGCGACTCAGCTTCCTTTAAAACGTCCAGATTGTTCATTTCCGCTGTCCAATTAATTTTCAGCATTCTTTCTATAAAACCACATCTGCAATCCTCCAGGGATTCTTTCGCCTGTTTACTAATTGTCCAGGATATGCAGCCGTATGTTAAAACTGGTTCTATGTAGCATGCAAGAACTCTTTTTCTAACTTTCAAGGACAGTGAAATTTTGCGCACAACGTTCTTCATTTATATCATATGTAATATCAAATGAAGTGAATAGATGAATCACATTTTGACTGAATTGCATATCATACTCGTATATTGTCGTTAATGCTGTTAGAATGCTGAGCATTTGTTATCCTCACGGTAATTACAGAGCCGCTATGAAGTATTTATGTCTGCATAATAAAGGTTTCAGCCTATATTCAGATAACACTTATCTCAGATAGAGTAAATATCGCGATGGCTCAATGTATGACTTGTTGAAAATGAAGTGCTTTCATTCTGTCTGTCTGTCTGTCTGTCTGTCTGTCTGTCTGTCTGTCTGTCTGTCTGTCTGTCTGCCTGTATGCCTGCCTGCCTGCCTGCCTGCCTGGCTGCCTGCATGTCTGTCTGTCTTAACCACTAGGTTTCTGTAATGCCATGTATGCATGTGTGTGCTGGTTGACGCCTCCCATTTCTCCCAGGAACCATACCTTCCATCACTGTTCTCTGCGGAACGCAGAGGTGTTTCCAAGGCACCAGGGCGGGTTATATACTGGCCAAGATCTATTGACGCGTCCTCGTCGAGCGTCCTGGACGAGCGTCCTGGGCAACAGGTCCCTTCGGGGTCCTGGCTAAGGTCAGTAGGATCGCCGATTCATCCGAAGTCGGAGAGTGTCTGCCTGTACGGCGAGGAACCACCAGTCTGCACACCAATAGGCCAGACATGGGACAACGGATACTCACGCAAACCTCAGGTCTTGTATGACATCACACTGATGTTGGACAACAGGATGCCTTCATCTGACACACAGGACTTCGCGTTGGAGCTCAAGCCAACGAACACAAGCAAGCACTGTTCTATGCAAGCCATTGTGACGTTTCATATGACCAAAGTATTCGAGTTCCGAGGTGCTTCAGACCTTTGTTGTGCAGAAATGCTTCTTAGAGATTCTATGATTCAATGGCAAACCAAGCAAACCAGACTGGCACCTTGCCGTCTTGACAGACGATATTTTGTTGCATTACTGATTAGGCGCTGAATGATAATATATCGCCAAATATGACCTCCCGTTTGAACAGAAGGACAATATATCGCCATACCTGGGCCATCGTGTTATTTGTGTTCTTTCTTGATATCTTCCGCAAAATCAATGCTCAGTGAACGGAAATGTACACTTCTTCTTCTTCTTCGTTCATCCGGAGTTTTTTTTCGGATGTGATTGCGTTGTGCCTGTTTACAGCAGAGCTGCGTTCTTGCGCCGTTAGGCCGACACATCCGACTTCTGCGGGCATTTGTTGACCGGGTTAACCTTCCCGGGGTTTCTTAGGACGTTTGACTCTCACTGTTGTGGTGTTATCCCCCATCCCAGCTGGTCCATATAGAACAGCCAAAGATCCTGGTCAGCCCTCAAGGGAAGGCAGGGGCAGACCATGGGCATTCCCCGCCATCCAAGGAGGCTTCCATACTTGCAGAGCCGATACATAGCGCTCTGGTACTGGGCTCACCCAAGGAATCGTCACGTCCTGCACATGGCTGCTTAGCCTCACTTCCGTATATTGGGCCTTCCGTTCACCATAGGCTGTTCTTCCGGAAACCAGAAGTATGCAGTCTGCAGATGACATCCACACAGTGAGCTTTCGATTCGGACTTTCCACGTAATGGATTTGCTATCCAAGCAATATTCCATTTCATGCCACTAGGACACTTTTCCACCTTTTATGAAGCCCACACAATGGGCTTTTGATTCGGACTTTCCACGTAATGGATTTGCTATCCAAGCAATATTCCATTTCGTGCCACTAGGACACTTTTCCACCTTTTATGAAGCCCACACAGCGAGCTTTCGATTTGGACTTCCCACATAATGGATTTGCTATCCAAGCAATATTCCATTTCATGCCTCTGGGTCTTCATGCACCTTTAAATGTCAACCTGTATGTAGTTAAAGTAAGCTGCGGTCAACTTGAGCTTGTTGATATCTCCATAGAGCTTGTCCTCAAATGAAGCAGGTGTGGGCCAAAATATCTTTCTCTGTTCTGCATACGTTGGGCAATCCTGCAGCAAATGTTTTGCTGTCATTTTTCCAGTTCTACAATTACATTCATCAGTATCTCCTATCTTTAGTTTATTGAACAAGTGGTATTTCAGCCTGTTATGTCCTGTGCGGAGTCTGAAGATTGCTACTTGTTCTCTTCGGTCGAGTTTGTAATATGCGTCATCCTTCTGATGGCCTGGATGCTCAGATTCCCATTTGGTTCTATAAGTGCTTTTTATCAACCTCTTTGCCTCATTATAGGTTATGTCTATGTCAGGCTGTGGTAGTCGTCCGCCCTCTTTTGCCAGTCTGTCAGCCTCTTCGTTTCCAGGTATACTGCAATGTGATGGGATCCACTGTATTACAACTTTTTTGGATTTCTGGCATAGACCATGGAGTGCTGCTCTTAGGTCAGTTAGTTCTGTGCTGTTATTGCTCTTGAGTATTGAGACAGCTGACTTTGCATCAGTGAAGATAGCTATTTGCTTCTCTTTATTTTCCTCCATCAGGAGCATTTCTGCTGCAGTTTTCAAAGCCTCTACCTCCGCTTTGAAGTTACTTGAAAATTTTCCAGTTGCCATTGAATGTGTTTTTTTCACTCCATTTTTTAAATTTAGGAGAATTCCTCCTCCTCCATTCTCTATTGAATTTTTGGCTGATCCATCTGTATATGCATGGGTCCAATTCCTGCTTGGGTAATGTTCTTTTATGTAGTTTAGGGTTATTTCTCTTCTTTCGGTTTCATGCTGAGTGTTCTTTTTCTCAATACCAGGAATGTTTTCTATCATCTCAGGCAGTTGCTGCTGTCTCCAAGCTGGGAAGTTGTGTGCATTGTGTATGGGCTTGACTGTTGATATGTTAAGTATAGGATCTGCCCTAATCCTTCGTTTTGCAGTTTCTACAAAGTTGCTACGCTTCAGTCTTCCCTTTCCAAAACCATTAAATCTGTTGTACATAGGGTGGTCTGTCAATCTTCTAAATTTTTCTGCTTGTTGCTGGGCTCTGCTATCTCTTCTATCCTGCATTGGTTGTAAACAAGTGATCTTTTCTAGTTCATTAATAGGTGTTGTCTTCAGGCTTCCAGTTATGATTCGCATTCCTTGGTTTTGGACTCTACTTATTTTGTTAAAGTTTGACTTAGCTGCTGTTGCCCAAGCTGCAATGCCATATTCCAGTACTGGCCTCACCCGTCCAGTATATAACTTCTTGAGAACTTTCTCATCTGCTCCCCACGTTGTACCAGCAAGCTTTTTCATGATTGCCATTCTCTGCCTTGCTCTTGTTCGATTTTTCTCAACCTGTGTCTTCCATGTCAGGCGACGATCAAAGGTGACTCCTAGATAGTTTGGATTTTCTTCATGGCGCAATATTTTTCCATTCAATACCAGCTTAGGTTGCTGAGTTTTATTTGAGAGGGAGAACACTGTGCATGTTGTTTTCTCCTCACTTATCTTCACTAGCCATGATTTTGACCAGTCCTCTAGCGCTAATAAGGCTTGCTGTATTCTGCTGTTTGCTGTACTAATATATTCTTCAGATGTCCATATGGCTAGGTCATCTGCAAAGGAGGATGTGTGTACTCTGGCTGGAAAATTTTCTGTGATGTCATTTATATATGCTAGGAATAATGTTGGTGAAAGAACTCCTCCTTGGGGGACACCTTGCTCCAGCAGCATCATTTTGCTTGTTTGTCCTTGTACTTTTGTCCTGGCAGTTCTGTTCTCAAGGTAGTGGCTGATCCATTTATACATTTTTCCACAAACATGCATGTTTTGCAGTTTTACTTTCAGTCCTTCCTTCCATACTTTATCAAATGCTTTTTCTAAATCTATCCAGACTGCTAGTGTGTGCTTTTTCTCTTGGAAGGCATCCTCTATTTCCTGAGCTATATAGGTTATTTGATCTTCAGTGGATCTGTATTTTCTGAATCCTGCTTGGTGTGGTGTTAAGAGTTTGTTTTCTTCCAGATGCCATGTTAACCTGCCATTGATAATGCGTTCCATTAATTTTCCTACACAGCTAAGTAGACTGATAGGTCGATAGCCATTTGGTTCTTCCAGGTCTTTTCCCTTCTTTGGGACTGGTATTAGTATAGCTTCCTTCCATGCCTGTGGGACTATTCCTCTCTTCCAGCTGTTATTTAGGACTGCTAGTAGTTTCTTTTTTGCCTTGGTGCCTAGTCCTATTAGCATTTCATTTGTGATTCCATCCTTTCCTGGTGATTTCTTCTTTTTTAGGGTATTCATTGCCTGTTCCATTTCTTCCATTGTTAGGTTTGCCATCATATATTCTGCTGCTGTCTCTGTAGTTCTATGATGTATCTGTTTGTCTTTGATTGCTTTCTTCTGTTCGGTTGTAATATCAATGTGGTTTGCATTTGCATAGTGTTCCATTAGTGCATTTGCAGCCTTTTTGCCTGTAAGCAAGGCATTTCCTTGTTTAATTGTTATTTGTTTGTTTCTAGGTCCTTCATTGTTCATGGCTTTCACTAGTTTCCATAGTTTGTTTCCATCCCTGTCAAAATTCAGGTTTTCTGTTTTTTCCCTCCAACAATCTCTTGTTGTTTGATTTACTGTTCTTTTATATTTTGCTGAGATGGCTTTGAGAGAGATGTTTGCTTCAATTGTTTGTTCTCTCTCTGCTGTCTTCCTGGCATCTTCAACTTTGTCCTCCAAACTTTGTAGTTCTTCAGTCCAGTATGGTTTGTAATTTTTCCTCGCTCCTCTTGGAATGGACTCAGTGGCTGCCTGTATTATCGCTCTGTTTAGACTTTCCACCATTTGCTTTATGTTGCCATATCGTGTATTTATGTTTTCACAATATTTGTCTGTTAGTATGGCAAATCTGTCCCAATCTGCTCGTTTGTAATTCCAGCGGGGCAAGGGCTTTTGCTCCTGTGGAACATACTCCATATTCATTTCAAGCTTGATTGGTCTGTGGTCACTACCTGCTAATTGGTCCAGCACATGGCGATCGATTTTGTGGAGGATGTCTCCTGTGCAGAAAGCTAAGTCTGGAGAAATGTACACTATAATACTTGTTTGTTTGATTGTGTACCATGTCTAATCTAAACCTACTTTTTGTTTGGCGCTGAATCAGTTCAAAGGGGACATAATAACCCATGGCGGGGACCAGGGATGGAGTTATACTTCTGGATAGTACAAAGCATGGGCTAAATAGTAGAGACCATGTGTTGCCCAGGACCTCCTCCTCCACTCTCTCTCTCTCTCTCTCTCTCTCTCTCTCTCTCTCTCTCTCTCTCTCTCTCTCTCTCTCTCTCTCGCTAGTTGACTCCAGAGGAAAGGTAACCCCAATACATCTGGAACAAAGACAAGCTTCAAAAGCTGTCGGATTAGCAATGCAATGCTCTACCTGTCCGCCTCTCGGAACTACGACCCTAGACCATTGCCGATCAAGACTTTTGGTCTGCCCTTCCATGACATTTAGTCTGTAGGTTGCATTTTCTCGCAGTAGGATAAAGCGTGTAAATCTGTGATTACCGTGTGGATAATAAAGGCTCCACATTTGAACAGAGCAGTGAGTTAGTTATTTTAAGCTCAGATCTTACAAAATGACAGTAGTGTTGTTCCTTCGTTGTCCACGGAATTCTAAGAATTGTAAATTCAGCAGGGCTGATTATCCTCTTGACTGACTGCGACATAGTGCCTGACTCACATCAGCGTGTTGCCACCCAAGACAAACTTTAGTCAGCAGTTGTTTACTCAGAAAACCGGCGCTGTGTCAAAGGAATTTAGAAAGCAATTCGTAATCCCGCATACCGTGTTCCAAACACAGCTGCCGGCGACTTGGACGCAGACCGGCTTGCGTTGGTTTTCATACATAGCTATGAGTGCCGGTCGTTCGGAAAGCAACGGCAAACTACTTAACGTAAACTTGCTAAGAAAACGCATACAGACAAAAATTGCTGGGGTGTACTGCCACGTCCTGTAAAGGATATGCAACTAACTACTCATAAAACAAACCTGATTTAAAAAAAAAAAAATCTACAATAAATGGTCGCACTGAAGAACCAAGTGGATTAAACAACTAGATAGTTTTTGTTTTGGATACCACGGGGCAAAGAAAAACAAGTAAACGAGAGACTTTGGAAAGCACAATATAAGAGACAGATTGGAAAAATGTGAAATATACTTAGGAAAGTAAACGAGACAGAAAGGTGCTCTATTCTAAAAGACAGTTGTGTGCCCTTTACAGGACATTGCAGTCAACCCCAGCATTTAGTGGATGTTCGTGATATACTAGATAGTTTTACGTCCAGTAGTTTGCCATTGCTTTCTGAACGATCTACGGCCTGTCTCAATCAGCACAAAGTAGTCGCTTCCAGATCGTCCACGGCTGATTTGGAAGAAAGAAAGAAAGAAAGAAAGAAAGAAAGAAAGAAAGAAAGAAAGAAAGAAAGAAAGAAAAGCGCGGCGGCAGAATGAATGGAACCCAGGCCACGAGTGATAATAACCCTGGAAGGCAACAATTGCTGGTAATGTTGTCTAGCGGCAGTACGACGATTACAACACCAGCCCATGTCATTGACAAGGAGATTCCCATCTGTCCCGACCGGCTCCCTGAAAGGTGAGGAAAAAACACAGACGTGCTTAACAACATTTATTTTATTTTGTCTGCTGTCAACACAACAAGAATTAATGACATTACCACACGTAATGAGCTGCACCAGCCCGGTTTTTTCGTCCTCGGAACCAGTTCATTCCGTGCTCGCACCGGTAACTTCAGCATCACACCCCAAAACCGTTCAGGTTATTTTTATTTCCTTGTGCATTTCTTCAAAGCAAACTTACATTCTCAACCGTGACGAGCAAAACATTAACAAAACCTTAATATTTATTCCGACGTCAATTCTCTTTCACTTTGTTTTCGCGCACTGCCATTTTCGTAGCGCGAAGCCGGAAATGGAAATGTTACGTGGGGAAAAAGAAACGAAAAGTAGGATTGTGGTTTACGCCGCAGCAAATTTTCGTTAATTTCCATAATATTTAAGTTCGCGTTTTTATTATTTCTGCCTTCTGCATTATCAGCTTTCTCTAGTGCAGTAGTGTATACCAGGACAGTGTTGTTTTCATGTGTACGCTTTTCATCAATGCTTGATGTTCCGATAAATGCATTGGTAAACATGGATGCTTACACTTAATGCGCGTGTGTTTAGTACTGAATCAAGTAGTGCGTAGAATAGACTCGAGTTCCCATACAAATATAGAAGTTTGTACAGTTACAGTGGTGCGCGCATATTGGTACTCGGGACAAATTCGCAAAGAGCGTAATATAAAAAGTTGCAAATAGAGAGCAGAACGTTACTTGAGGGAAAAGGCGTGTCGAGGTTAGAGGTCAAATGAGTTTTAAATGGTTGACATAACAGAAGGGTGGGGGATGGGGGGGGGGGGGGGCTTGTCTTCATTCTACCTCAGTGAACTTATAGAAACAACGTGCCGTTATTACTATTAATAACGTGCAACAGTGTGAGATAAAGAACATATACATATGCATATACTGCGTGTCGGTGGTGTATGTATGTTTGTGTGTATGTGTGTGAGAGAGAAGGTGGGGGGGGGGGCAGGCAGGCAGACAGAGAGTGGGGAGAGAGATAGAGAGAGAGACAGACAGACAAAGAGAGAGAGAGAGAGAGAAAGAGAGACAGACAGACAGACAGACAATGAGAGACAGACAGACAGACAGACAGACAGACAGACAGACAGACAGACAGACAGACAGACAGACAGACAGACAGACAGACAGACTCATTGTATATGTTTAATAATAATGAGGTCGGGAGGAAGATATGCCTTACTAGTGATCGCAACATGTTAGGATGTTTGGTTGGTTGTGTGTCAGAATGCACTTGTTTCTTCGCTGAGGCCAGAAGAGTGAGGAGTGGAAACAAGATCCGGAGCAGGAAAAGAATGACAAAGGCGAGGAAGAACAGGAGGGTTGAGAATAAGAAGTAGGAGGAGAGGAGGAGGAGGAAGAAGAAGAAGAGGGGGACTGGGAGGAGGACGAGTAGAAGGCGGAGGAGGGGAAGGATATGTAGAAACATGTGTGTTATAAATCCGTAGACACTTGATACACGTCACAGTTGGTAATCATCGGGAAGACCCGTGTAAGTCCGGTGTGTTGACGACGTCCGTGATGTCTGAACCCTGAACATCTCACTTCTTCTTCTTCTTCTTCTGCGTTCATCCGGAGAGTTTGTTTTTTCCCCGGACGTGATTGCGTTGTGCCTGTTTACTGCAGAGCTGCGCGTTCTTGCGCCCTTAGGCTGACACATCCGACTTTTTCGGGCATTTGTTGACCGGGTTAACCTTCCCGGGGGTTTCGTAGGACGTTTAACTCTCACTGTTGTGGTGTTATCTTCCACCCCAGTTGGCATTTTTAGAACAGTCGCAGACAACCCGGTCTGCCCTCAAGGGAAGGCAGGGGCAGACCATGGGCATTCCCCGCCATCCAAGGAGGCTTCCATAATTGCAGAGCCGACATATAGCGCACTGGTACTGGGCTCACCCAAGGAATCGTCACGTCCTGCCCATGGCTGCTTAGCCTCACTTCCTTATATTGGGCCTTCCTTTCACCACAGGCTGTTCGTACGGAAATATCTCACTTCTATAGGAGTCCGGTTGGTACTGAAGTTCCTTCTCCGCTGGTACCGTGTTGTAGAGCTGTCCTTCCCTTCTCCAAGCTAGAAAAACCCGCGGGGTGTGTAAAACAGGTACTGTAGCTTAACGTCTACAGAGAGGCATGGTTATCTCAGGAATGTTAGTCACACTGAGACCGAGTCTGCTTATGGGCGGTTCCGCTCAAGGGATTCTTTACGGTCTTCTGGGGGTGGGGGGGGGGGGGGGGGGGGGGGGGGGAAATAACTGACCCGGTCGTGTCTGGTCTTGTGACCTCGGCGTCGTGAAAAAATCTTAGACATACAGAAATACAGACACCAGAATTGAAGGGAAGCTAGACAAGCAGCATCAGGATCCAGAATAGGCAATATTTGTGCAAATTTAGATGCCAGTCTGGGCATCACGCCCGGTATTTATGCTGCACAATGTACATTCTGGATTATACTTCTGTGTGTTTTTGTGTGTAGCCGATTAGTGCCTAAGTACATAATTTTTAAAAAAAATTTAAAAAAGAATATTTTAGTAGGGTGTCTCCATTCTGAAGTGGCTAAGCTGTCTGCCTTGCACTCTGAAGGTCTCGGGTTCGTTCCCCGGAAATGGTCGCTCAGACTACAGGTGCACAGTTTTCGGAAACTCCCGAGGGTCATCGCTGGAGCTACGGAGTAAGTGCAGTGTGCAATGTACTCGGCAAGCGGTTTGTCGTTCTGTGGAGAGAAATAGGGTCAGATAGGGTAAATTCGGTGCAATGAAGCCGACCTTCTCGACTTTGTACCTTAAGGTGTTTGGTGTGGCTGTGTGGCTAGAATACGGGATTCTCTTTGGGGAGACCCGAGTTCAATTCCTCGATATGGTGTGGATTTTTTTCTGTCGGAGGCAAAAAGAAATCTCTAACATACACAGTTCGCAGTGACTGCACTAGCCAGGCGGCCTTAATTCCTCATGCTCAAGACCCCCCCCCCCCCCCTCTGCCAACACCGCAAGGTACTATATAGGCAGTAAATGACAGTTGACAGTTTTGACAGGTGTGGATATTATTTATTTTCATTTGTGTGTGTGTGGGAGCAACTGAAATGAAATGACCCCATAACGGAATGACTGGTCGTGAAGAAACCCAGATGAAAGCATCAACACTTGGTGTAGGTTAACCATCATAATATTGTATGTAGAAGTACTGGGATGAATCCGGCTCTGTGGCGAAGGGGATTCAGGACGCAGTTCTTTATCCCGCATACCGCGTTCAAAACACAGCTGCAGACGATTCGTCAGCAGACCGCCGTGTGTTGGTTTTTATAAAATAGTATGAGTGCTGGTCGTTCAGAAAGCAATGGCAAATGCCATACCGTAAACTTGCCAAGGAATCACAATCAGCCAAATTAAATTACTTGGGTTGACTGTGACGTCCTCTAACGGATATGCTCTGGGAGACTTGGAAGCAGACCGCCCTTACGTTGGTTTTCATACAATTGTATGAGTGCTGATCGTTCAGAAAGCAATGACAAACTACCGAACGTAACGTTGTCAAGAAATCACAAACAACTAAAATAATTTGGGTACTACGACGTCCTGTAAAGTATATGTAACTAACCAAGATGAAAGCATCAACTCTTGGTTTAGACTAACAGACAGAGAAATAAATTGCTGGATGGATTGGCAGAATGACTCGAAAGACAATGAGCGGCCGAACCAAGCTCTGTATCACAAAACACACATATTAGGCGGCGCTCTGCAGAACACATGGTGATTATATCCATTTCTGAAGCCCGGGTATCATTGTCCCTTAGTGCGCTTGCGTGCCAAAACAGTGATCTTCTATTCTTCTTACTTCTTCTGCGTTCATCCGGATTTTTTTTTTCCGGAAGTGATTGCGTTGTGCCTGTTTACAGCAGAGCTGCGTTCTTGCGCCGTTAGGCCGACACATCCGACTTCTGCGGGCATTTGTTGACCGGGTTAACCTTCCCGGAAACAGTGATCTGTGTTCAAACCCCTACTGTTTTCAGCATCCCCCACCACCCCCGTCAGATTACATCCCAGAAGTCTTTAAATAAAGACGACATCATCATGTGCCATGCACAGTGACTTAGGCGTTCATATCTCTCGACACATCTCGATCCTTGCTGTTCTGGATCAACTCCACAAAGATACAATGGATTATTTTCGAAATGTTCTTATAATTGTTTGCAAAATCATAATGAAAGCTACAAAAGAGCCGTGCTGTGCTATGATACAGAGAGGCGGTACCGCATCTGGCGGCACCGTAAGGGGGCTTCAGTAAGGGGGAGGCATTTTTAAAGGAAAAAAAAAACATATGTAAGGGGCAGCATTTCTGAAATGTGCATGATACTGAGAAAATCTACCGCACGGTACTGAGCTACATCACTCCATTAAACCGTACCCTAGAATATGCGACGGCCTTAACACTTCACTCCCCAACAGTAGAACTGTCATGGGGGATGCCTTTATATCCAAATCCAAATCGTCTGAAGTCAGTGGGAAAGTACCATTTCCTCCTTAAGCCGCTGCCATATCACGTAGTTCATTTGCTGAGCCATCGGCAAAATGGCGCCCGGAGAGACGCTGGCATGACCGCAGAGGCCTATCTAAATCAAAACAAGAAACGGCACGAATTAATGAGGAACCTTTTAGCAAAAACAAGAGGTTCTGAAAGAAGGGAGTGTAAATTAGAAAATAAAAGGAGAAGAAAAACTATTTGATGAAACGACCCTAATACTGCGACTGGCGATTAATTGGAAACAGGGGGGAATAAGTCATTCTTTATCGTTTCCTGGGTCAGAGGTTGCAGTTACTGTAATTGGATCATGTGATTTGCAATCGGCGTGGGAAGCACGGTCTGCGGTGGCGGTAATGGGGACAGTATTACTCCGGATTTATACCGCTTTTAAGAAACTCCCGGAGATGTATTCACAGTTAGATGTACGTTCACATTCTGGTTACCTCTCGACCGATAAGTAATAATGATAAATATTATTATCATCGTTATTACCATCATCACCGACCTACTGGCGAAGGGTTTGCGAATTTGGAAGCAGACCGTTTTACGCATGGTATTCACACAATTGTATGAGTGCTGAATGTAACGTTGTCAAGAAATCATAAAGCAACCAAAAAATATGTGTTGACAGTAACTCCCGTAAAGTATATGCAACTTTTTATTATTATTATCATGTCCACGCCTTGCAAAGTTGCGTAGGCGTTCGTGTCTCTCCAATACTCCACAGATCTCGGCCCTTTGTGTTCTGGATCATTTGCATGTATTATACTTAAAGAAAGGTGGAAGACTACCTCATCCTGGTATAAACATAACCTACTTTGAGGCCCAGAGATTTATAAGCAGCAAGTATAGAACCAAGTGGTAGCTAGAGCATCCAGGCCACCAGAAAGATGATGCATATTACCAACTCAACCGAAACGAACAAGTTACAATTTTCGGGTCATGACTCCAGTTGTCGTTTTTTCTGCCGTGCATTCCTACCGTGTTTCGAGACGTTTTCCAACTTGTCTCACAAATTTGTGCCTGCTTGCTCCCTCGGGGAGAAGAACATCGTGGATCCGATGCTTCGTGTCCTCGCACATATTCTAGCACCTTCGGTCGTGAGAAGCCAGCTTTTTCCTCTGCCGCCGCCTCCGTCGTCTACTCCACGTCGGCTATTCGCTACCCACCAGTACACGTCATTATCGCCACGCTGCATTCTTCATACCCCGCTCACGGCTCATGGAGTCACACTATTGCTCGTCCATACGAAGCCAACTCTTCCGCTTGGTTGTGGAATTGGGCTCCCTGACCTTCACCCCTCCTCTGTTATGGATAGCAGTCCTCGCAAGACGTTTTGCACCACCATTAGCTGGAGGTTGGACTTAGGAAGATATTTAATTGATTTCGGTGACTGCTACAACGAGTTGCTTCGACTACCATGCCGAGTCCTAGTCTCAAGTGTATGACATGTATTTGGAAGGATGGGTACAGAGTTGACACGAGACAGTACAAGTGTAAGATCTTAGATGAAAGAATGGCTAGCTTCGGTGGTAGACTTCGGACACTGAGTACAGAGTCGACACGAGACAGTACAAGTGTAAGATCTTAGATGAAAGATTGGCTAGCTTCGGTGGTAGACTTCGGACACTGGGTACAGAGTCGACACGAGACAGTACAAGTGTAAGATCTTAGATGAAAGATTGGCTAGCTTCGGTGGTAGACTTCGGACACTGAGTACAGAGTCGACACGAGACAGTACAAGTGTAAGATCTTAGATGAAAGATTGGCTAGCTTCGGTGGTAGACTTCGGACACTGGGTACAGAGTCGACACGAGACAGTACAAGTGTAAGATCTTAGATGAAAGATTGGCTAGCTTCGGTGGTAGACTTCGGACACTGAGTACAGAGTCGACACGAGACAGTACAAGTGTAAGATCTTAGATGAAAGATTGGCTAGCTTCGGTGGTAGACTTCGGACACTGGGTACAGAGTCGACACGAGACAGTACAAGTGTAAGATCTTAGATGAAAGATTGGCTAGCTTCGGTGGTAGACTTCGGACACTGAGTACAGAGTCGACACGAGACAGTACAAGTGTAAGATCTTAGATGAAAGATTGGCTAGCTTCGGTGGTAGACTTCGGACACTGGGTACAGAGTCGACAAGAGACAGTACAAGTGTAAGATCTTAGATGAAAGATTGGCTAGCTTCGGTGGTAGACTTCGGACACACTACGATTTGCAGACAGCAACGCGAACCATATTACTGGTGACTTTTCCTACTCAAAGTTCCGATTGTTCCAGAGCCAGGTCTTTTCTGCTACGTCGCAAATTGTTTTTGTCCCTTTATGCCTAGTTGCTTAAGCACATCGTGACCTGAGTGGGAGATTAGACCTCTTGCGCCAAACTCTACAGCGAATAGGCTGTCAGTATACTCTTCCTGTCTCAGACCTGCGACCATGGCATCGTACTTCTCAATCTTGTATGTGTGTTGCACCGCGATTCCCGATTCGTATGGGACGATCAGCTCAATCAGCGTTAACTGTCGACCATAGAGGAGTGAACTACAATGTCAGGTCGCAACTGAAACTGTCGGAATACTATCGGGTAGTGACCATGACCTTCCGGGTCAAATACCAGCTCCCAGTCCTCCGCGCCATCAAGGATGGGCGGTAAATCTGTTCGTCTTCCTTGCCTCCACGTTTTCTGCCGAGCTTTAACGAAGTACATCAACATCGGCCCGGCAGGAGGTCACCTGTTCGTCTGCCTCATTGCTTCATCTACAATTACAACCGACACAGTGAGTACTTTACTATGTACCTAACCCAGGACTCTGGTAATCGTGTGAGAGGCGAATCATGACGCACACGTTTATCGGCATGCGACATGATGATGATGATGATGATATATGTAAACAGGCACCTGCCAGGAACAATTACAAGCACAACATACTGGGAACAAAAACCCTAGGCCATCCTGCTAGAAAGTCAACAAGGCGCGAACAATAATTGAACAGCGGCGGATTAAGACCAGAAAACCCCGTACATTGTATTCAAATGTAAATTCCGAAACCAAATATAATAGCCAATGGCCATTGACGTTTCAACAAGAGTACATCGCTTCGTTGGTAGCAGAGTAAATTTATTTAATAAAAAGGCGAGGATCAGACTACAAAACGGAGAAGAAACACCATGAAAGGGATATTTGAATTAAGTTCTTATCGCTATAGTTTTTAAATATTGAAACTCGTTTGTTTCTTGAGTCGCCATGACGCCTGGTGTCACGTGATACTGCCGGGTAATAGATCCATGTCGCGGGTTTTGTCTGTGACGTAATCCGCTAGTCCTTTCCCAACAATGGGGTATTAGAGAGTGATATTTGAACTGCTGTCCACCGGGCAGTTTCTGCTTGAGTTTCCCGTTAGCGTCTTTGAGATGGTCAGTTTGTGTGTTAATGGGCTGTGATAAACTAGCGAATTCAAAGCAATGTTTTCAGGTGGCGAATTTGAATAATGAAGACACAAACAATAGATTGCACGATTTATTGCCTGGCATATTTCGCTACATCTAGTCAGGTACATACATGCGTCCAGTTTTTTTGTTTACAACAAACATAAAGACATGATAGTCAGTTTAAAATTACCGTGGTAGACAATTCAAATTACTTTGCGAATATGCGTACTTTATATTTAAGCTTGAAGGATGTATCTAGTTATTTTGGTATATTTTGTGTGATGTCTGCTGTATGTACCTGACGAGATGCAGCGAAATATGCCAGGCAATAAATTTTGCAATCTATTACCTATGTTTTCGTTATTCAACCTAGCGAATGTCAAAGATTTGACAACAATTTGTTAAGAACGCATTAATTTGTTGTTGTTGTTTTTTTGTTGTTGCTTTGCCTGGCTTTTGAACTCAAGCGTAGTCTGCATACATGATACTACTTCTAGGGTGCTGAACTGATTGTTGCGTGTGGATTAGCTTTCCCTATTACCAGTATCCCTCGTCATCAGGCGAACCACTATCTGAGGTCCTTGTAACTTAGTCTCCAAGTACAGGATGAAAAAACACCAGTTGAAGGAGAAACTTTGAGACCAATAGAATAGCATGAGGAATGCATTCAAAAATATTGTATAGCATAGTTAGTGAGGAAAGCAAATTCGATCCAACCCGATTTGTAGAAAGGAAAAAATATAAACTTTCCACCTTCGTTCAACCAGCTTTAGCAGCCTTGGCTATAACTGTGTTGGTTCATAGTGAGGTTCAAATGATCTTAGACGATTAATGTATTAGACGATTTCCACTGATGCATGCCTGGCAGGGTTCCTCTTTTCCATTATCCCCCATTGTGCTCTAAACGTTCTTGTTCTCCCTATCCTGCTGTCATGTCAGTTTGCCCCCCACCCCACCCCCACTCTCTCGTGTGGCGTTTTCTTGAGTAACCCTTAGAAGGACTGATCCTGAGGATGACCCGCCAGACTGGGGTATTATCATTGGTTCCCGAAAGAAAGCAAAGAAATAGAGACATATTTATACATGTTCCCTTATGAATGGCGT
>JACEFZ010020689.1:0-5000 GCA_014155875.1 Cepaea nemoralis | reverse complement strand
AAACATCCGATGTGATGACGTCGAGGTAAGAGGTTCAACTCCTACTCCGGCCAGTTGGACTAAAATGTTGACTTCTCGTCCTGGACTTGGGCACGTAAATTACAAGTACCTCTGAAGTCGGATTGGATTCGCCTGATGGAGATGGATACTAGTAATAGGGAAAGCTAATCCACAGGCAAAATTCAGTCCAGCACAAACAGAAGTAGTGTGTATGGACTACGCTTGAGTTCAAATATAGAGTTAGTGGCAAGATTGGAATGTACAGTTTATATACCTAACATGTAAAGCTAGAGGTACAACAACTATCAATCAAGCCATTACCCCCTGTCTGTCTCAACAGACAATCTGCCTGGGGATGTGTGTATAGGTGGGGATGTGTGTATAGGTGGGGATGTGTGTATAGGTGGGGGATGTGTAGTTGAGAGGTGGCGGATGTTGGGTGGGTGAGTGGGTGTAGGTTGGCTGATGTGTGTGTTGGTGGGTGGGGAAAATTGTGAGGGTGCAGGATGTATGTATGGATAGGTGCGGGATGTGTGGGTTGACGGGGGTATGTGTGTGTGGTTGTGTGATGTGTGTTTTGCTGGGTGGTTGCGGGTGTGTGGGTTGGGTGGTGGAGAATATGTCAGTGGGTGTGTGCGTGCCGGTTATGGGATGGGTGTGGGGGTGTATGTGTGGGTGGGGAAATGTGTGTGGGTGGGGGATCGGTGGGTGGGTGGACGGCATGTATGTTTGCCTGAGCCTGTGTGAGTGCGTGGAGGTATGTGTGGGTGGGGTGTGGTGGGTGGGGGATGTGTGGTGGCTGAGGGATGTGTGGGTGGCTGCGGGGTGTGAGGGTGGATGGGGGATGTGTCTCACGACATGCAATATGCACTGTTTATGCTTACAAAATCCATTTGACAATGTTTATTTCCCTATGTAATGTAACATGCACATTGATGAATGAAAGATGAGTGATCGAAAAGGCCGAATGTAAGACGGGCTTGCGTGTCCAATTTGTTACCCTTTTAAATAAGAAGTGTCTATGCGGACTCAAGTCCGATAAACTACTCTGTCTATTCGGACTCCACTCGTGTTTTTTCCGGTCCGTTTTTTTTCCGGAAACCCGCATGGTCACGTGAAACTGCGTCATCGGGACATGTGTTTGACTATATTACACATTTTTGTAAAGAAAATGAAGAACAAATAAGTTGGTATCAACCAGTGCTGGTCTGATGATCTCGCTTTTGGCAGCAAACAGTGTTTCCTAGGGTTTTTGTGTTTTGTGTTGGTTACATGTGTCTTTATCATGCTGCACAAGAACCTGCACACTTGTCTTTCTGTTCTTATCTGTCCTCTACTTTTGTTGTCTTGGGAAAGGCGCTTAGCCAACCGCTTATCCCTCCCTCTTTCTCTCACTTGTCTTTATCACTTTGTTAGTCTTTCAACAATCTTTCTCGTATCTCTGTCTCTCACACTATCTATCTTCGTTATCTATCTCCCCCCCCCCCCCCTCTCTCTCTTTTCAACCTGCTTCACATATACCAGGTTTTCCTGCACTTTATGTACGTAGCATTTCCTTGTTTATTTGTTAATTCATCAGGCCAGTAAGTCGGAAGCCTGGTGTTGAATTGCCTAATCATGTCTTTCTGAGGCGACGCATATTACTGTCAGCTTGGACCGGAATTATGAGGACATCAATAGTAGGGCGGTAATGTCAACAAAGATGGAAGCCTGTAGTAAACAGTAATCAGTAAGTGTTATTTTATTTAAATTATTTAAATCAATATTAAATTAACCACCTTCTTAGACTTCTTAATGGCCCTAAACTAAAATTAGACTAGTGAGCAGACGCTGTGACATGTTTGTTATTTCCAGCAATTCGATTGCGAATATAATTTTTTTCTATTCACAATTCCATTGCGAGTAGAGCCTCCCTTTTGATTTTGTAACTAACGCTTTTGATGACGCAATGCCAATCAATGTTGCCATCTCCCGTTGATGAAAAAGCACCAAAATCGAGCCAAAAAGCACTAAAAAGCACCAAAATTTTTTAGGAAGCACCAAAAACAAAAAAAAGCACCAAATGTTTTTATTACAAATGTAACACGGTAGCACAGTATAATTTATTATTATCACTTCATAATACAATGAAGTTTATTCCAGATCCGCCAAATCCCAATCAGAACTACTTTCGAGCCAAAAAAGAACCAAATTGCAATAATAGTTTTTGGGAAATCACTAAAACAAGCACTGGTGGTATTCATTCAAAATGTTATAAAGTAGCACATTATAATTTACTAGCTAACCCGGCCCGGCTTCGCCCAGTTCCTGGCGGGCATCTATCTATCTATCTATCTATTTATCTATCTATCTATCTATCTATCTATCTGTCTGTCTGTCTGTCTGTCTGTCTGTCTGTCTGTCTGTCTGTCTGTCTGTCTGTCTGTCTGTCTGTCTGTCTGTCTGTCTGTCTGTCTGTCTGTCTGTCTGTAGATAGTCCTGTCTGTCTGTCTGTCTGTCTGTCTGTCTGTCTGTCTGTCTGTCTGTCTGTCTGTCTGTCTGTCTGTCTGTCTGTCTGTCTGTCTGTCTGTCTGTCTGTCTGTCTGTCTGTCTGTCTGTCTGTCTGTCTGTCTGTCTGTCTGTCTGTCTGTCTGTCTGTCTGTCTGTCTGTCTGTCTGTCTGTCTGTCTACCTGCCTGCCTGCCTGCAGACCTACCTACCTACATATCTGCTGGTGTAGGCCAGTATATTCCACATGGCTAATAACAAGTGTCAGACCATTATCTAATATTACTGTGTCGTGTAGTTTTGATGTTTGCATTTTGCCCATGCCTTTATAATGCATATCTTTTATATTGTTGCTGTTCTCTGTTAGCCTTGAATGATGTGTGAATGAAATAATGTATGAAAGAGAGTAATAGAAGGGCAGAATGTTAGACAGGCCTGCGTGCCCAATTCTAAACCCTTTGAAAATAAAGTTTGTTCGTTCGTTCGTTCGGTGGTTCGTTCTGTCTGTCTGTCTGTCTGTCTGTCCTGTCTGGTCTGTCTGTCTGTCTGTCTGTCTGTCTGTCTACATGTCTGTCTGTCTGTCTACCGTGTCTGTCTGTCTGTCTGTCTGTCTGTCTGTCTTTCTGTCTGTCTGTCTGTCTGTCTGTCGGTCGGTAGGTCGGACAGTCGGTCGGTCGGTCGGTCGGTCGGTCTGTCTGTCTGTCTGTCTGTCTGTCTGTCGGTCGGTCGGTCGGTCGGTCGGTCTGTCTGTCTGTCTGTCTGTCTGTCTGTCTGTCTGTCTGTCTGTCTGTCTGTCTGTCTGTCTGTCCTGTCTGTCTGTCTGTCTGTCTGTCTGTCTGTCTGTCCTTTGATCAAAACCTTCTAGTTATTTATCTCTTTGTTTTATTCTTACTCTTGTTTTACAATGTAATCGTCACCATTAAATGCGTTACTGCTAGGTGTGGTGATTATGCCTCTGCACATCTTGTGCAGTTCGTGTACTAATAATTGTAATTTGTAGAGTCCCCGTTGAAAAATGTGGAGACAGGTTTTCACAAATGCTAATATTATGGTTGGTTGTAGCCATGTGGAGACAGGTTTTCACAAATGCTAATATTCTGGTTGGTTGTAGCCATGTGGAGACAGGTTTTCACAAATGCTAACATTCTGGTTGGTTGTAGCCATGTGGAGACAGGTTTTCACAAATACTAACTTTCTGGTTGGTTGTAGCCATGTGGAGACAGGTTTTCACAAATGCTAATATTCTGGTTGGTTTGTAGCCATGTGGAGACAGGTTTCACAAATGCTAATATTCTGGTTGGTTGTAGCCATGTGGAGACAGGTTTTCACAAATGCTAATATTCTGGTTGGTTGTAGCTATGTGGAGACAGGTTTTCACAAATGCTAATATTCTGGTTGGTTGTAGCCATGTGGAAGACAGGTTTTCACAAATGCTAATATTCTGGTTGGTTGTAGCCATGTGGAGACAGGTTTTCACAAATGCTAACATTCTGGTTGGTTGTAGCCATGTGGAGACAGGTTTTCACAAATGACTAATATTCTGGTTGGTTGTAGCCCATGTGGAGACAGGTTTTCACAAATGCTAATATTCTGGTTGGTTGTAGCCAAGAGATCTAACTGATGTGGGTTCATTGTTGTTTTTGTGATTGCTGTGACTGAACAGGTTATAAAAAGACACATGATTTTACTGTTGGTGTGGTGGTGGATTGAGTGTGTTCAAGTCTCATCGAAGTTATGGTTTAACTGTCGGTTTGGTTGTACTGAGTGTATTGACGACTTTTTTTAATTGCTCTCTATGTGGGAGGAATGTGGGAGTCTCCTTGGCGTAGTGGTCAAGCCGTCTGACTTGTTTTCCGAAGGTTGTGGGTTTGATTCCGGGCCCCGTCCTTCGGCTCACGGGTGCATTTTTGCGGAGACTCCTGTGGGTCATCGCTGCAGCTACGGAGTTCGTGCTTTGTGCGACGTTTTCCGCACTGCGGAAAGAGACTGAAAAACCTGGTGCAATAATGTCGACCCTATCGATTCGTTTAAGCGACTTTTTAAGCTGAAAGTTTTCAGATATACACAGACACCAAGTAACTCGTAAGTGTAACTATTTTTAACCAAGCATTAAGCAGATGCATTCGTGTAGCTTATAGGGATAATGTTGTGTGTGCCATCGGACCAGTGTCTAGCACCTGTGTTTGTTGTCTGTCAACGAGGAATAGACTGGCCACCTTATCTTCTGACACTCAGGGTCTACAAAATTTGGTGCGTCCTAACACATCTCAGGTCTACAAAATGTGGCGGTCCTATCACATCTCAGGTCCATAGTGGGACACTGCTTTGGGAAAAATTTAAAATCATCATCACCATCACATCTTCATCACAATGATCATCAATCATCATCTTCACACCATCATCATCATCACTCCACTTTTTCCGTCAAGCGTCGTGGGAGGAATAACTGGCGCTCCTGTCCCCTATGGGTTTCTTTCCGTATGATGTACAATGTCTTTATGTCGTCAATCCATG
>JACEFZ010020688.1:0-66058 GCA_014155875.1 Cepaea nemoralis | reverse complement strand
GCAACCCAGGGCCCCATAGAAAAAATACCCCCTAGCACTTGTCAAAAATTCGCACACCGTTTATATCAGGACTAGTATTGTGTGCAGTACTAGAAAATCCTTTCGCTGAGATTATCCTTGGGAATCTTCCCAACATAAGATCTTGCTCTGAGAAGGAAATCAGAGACTGGGAGCAGAAAAACTGTATCCAGAACCCAAACAGCTATTCTAAAGGGAAACACCACGCGTGCTTGTCTCAAACTGCCAAAAGCACAAGGGAGACAACCAATGACGTAATTCTAAATGAATTCACCAAGGTGCATAATGCAGGGGCGGTTGAATCTGTCAGTAATACCACCGACTTAAAACCTCGAACTGAGGATGCCATCGATCCACAAATTACCAAGCCTGTAAATGTGCAACAACACACACAACACACGAATGCAATAACACGACAGACAACACACAAAGCCCACACCGACCAACTTCAGGAGTCACTAGACATCATATCACCTAACACTACCGCCACTAATTTTGGACAAGAACAGAAAGCAGATCCCACAGTTTCACAATATTTTAGGTTAGTAGGACTTAAGCCAAAATTGGACCTAAAAAATGCGTCGTGGACATTAGATTAAAGAACAATGTTCTGACTAGAATTATATACCAGAGATCAGACCACGATACAGCAAGTAGTTCTACCTCAATCACATCGTGAGAAAGTACTAAATATAGCCCATGACTCACCTTTCGGAGGTCATATGGGTTACGAAAAGACTAGGGCCAGAGTCCTGACCCAATTTTATTGGCCTAAATTTTGCCAAGAGACATAAAAACCTATTGTAGATCATGTGATACATGTCAGAAACTGGTTAAAAAGGGAAAAAACCCTACGGCAGAAATTCAATCAACCACAACTGCCTCGAGGCCATTTCAAATCGTGGCAGTTGATTTAGTAGGTCCTTTAAACCACATCTCAAACAAAGGAAATAGATATATTTTTACACTTATTGATCTATGTTCGAGATGGCCAGAAATGATTCCATTAAAATCTATCTCCTCTAAGGATGTGACGGACGTATTTTTACAGATATTCTCCCGTTTTGGCTTCCCGGAGAAGATACTTTCAGATAGGGGAACACAGTTCATATCTAATGCCACCCGATCGGTAACTAAGTTACTAAGCATAAAACAATGTTTCACCAGTCACTATCGACCGGCCGCGAATGGAATCTGCGAAAAACTAAATGGGGACCTGAAACATATGTTATCCAAAGTGACAGCTGAAAATCCAGCCGATTGGGATATACTTTCTCCCAACGGTGCTGTTCGCATATAGAGAAGTCCCACAATCAAGCACAGGGTTCCTCATCCGTTCGAATTGATATATGGAGCGAACCCAAGAGGACCTCTCACTATTTACAAAGATATAATATCACAACCTGTAAATACCCAATTACCGGTTTCCACCTATGATTTAGTCACTGACACCAGAGACAAAATCATTCGATCCTGTATACTGGCCAGAACATCATTACAGTGAGAAAGGTTTTAGGTACAGGCAGTACGCCAACAAAGGTGCAAAACGATTGTATTAAAAACCAGATCAGGATATTTTACTATTGCTACCCGACAAGAGAGATTTACTATCAACCTCTTGGCAGGGACCATTTAAAATTTGTGAGAAGAATTCGGAAGGTGACTACGAAATTTCTTTGAATGGAAAGTTGAAAATATTCCATGTAAATATGTTAAAACCATACTATGCTAGAAAGGACAGTGACACAAATGAAGCAGACGCAAATAACAGATGACAGAAACGAAACGACAATTACCCAACTGAATGACACCTCGACAAACGAAGCATCGTTAACGAGACGCACTCTTACGACAATGAAGACGACAAAAACATATTTACAGTAACCGACAATATGGGATAAACGAAAAACGACGACCAATTTGACGACACATTGACAACTATTAGTCTCGACGACGACGACAATGACATTGAGGACAATTTACAAACAGTAGCATCAGTAATAAATCAGACTGACGTAGACAATACGGAAATTCCAGTGCCAAATTATGAATGACGACAGTAGTATGAAGGACATACAAATCTCTGACGACTTGACACAACAGCAGCGACAAGACATTTTGTCTCTCCTTAACAACTATAAAACTATCTTCTCGGACAAAACCTGGACGGACTGACAAAATAACACATTCAATTGTGTTGACAGATCTGACACCGATCAAATGTAGACCATATTCGATTCCTTTGCATTATAGAGCAAATTTAGACAAAGAAATTTTGGACTTAGAGAAAAATAGAATAATACAGAAATCTATATCCCAATATTCTTCACCAATTGTCCTGGTGAAAAAGAAGGATCAAACAATTCGTTTGTGCATAGATTATAGAAGGTTAAATACGATAACCACAACAGATGCTGAGCCAATGAACAGCTGTGAAGACCTCATTTTGAATATGTCTCAATCATCCTTATTTTCTAAGGTTGATTTAGCGAAAGGTTACTGGCAAGTACCACTACACCCTTCTTCAAGACATATAACAGCATTCGCGACACCTCTTGGGTTGTACGAATGGAGATATCTTCCATTTGGTCTCAAGAACGCTCCCGCCACATTTGTCAGGTTAACTAGATTGTTATTGCACGGCATCAAGGAACGTGCAATCTTATATTGATGATATATGCATTCATTCTTCTAATATGACTTCTCACTTACTTACACTCCAACAAGTCTTCAACCAAATCCTTCTTTTTGGACTTACTATCAAACCTTCCAAGGTTGAAATAGGCTATAAACAGATAGACTTCCTTGGTCATAGGATTTCCGAAGGCAAACTGTTGACAGATGATAAAATTGTATCGAAAATTCTCAATCTAGAAGTTCCAACTACAAAGAAACAAGTTAGAAGCTTATTAGGTCTCATAAACTATTATGCCAAGTTTATACCAAACTGGGCAGAACTTACATCAGTTTTTTCTAATCTGTTGACAAAAGATCATCCAGAAACATTTTGTAAAAGTACCTGCTTAGAGGATGCAATGTGCAGATTGAAATCCATTTTTTCTAATCCACCAGTATTAAGATTACCAAACATAGATATACCCTTTATTTTGACCACAGATTCGAGTGCTATCGCAATTGGAGGATGTTTAAATGCAAGAAGTGCAAGGAGTGAGACATTCAATACCTCTACGTAAGCCGGAAGCTGAGCAAGGGCAGAAGTCCATTATTCCACGGTGGAATTGGAGGCATTAAGTCTACTATTTTGTATGCGCCGATTATCTAAGTTTCCTCTTAGGTTCCCCATTTTGTTGTGCTAACCGATAACTCGCCATTGTTGGTACTTAAGCAAGGTGTTCCTAAAAACCATCGTTTTACAAAGATGGTGTCTTCTTCTTCAAGATTTCGACTTCGAAATCCGCCATATCAGAGGCACTGACAACATTATTGCTGATATTTTATCGCGACAAACGAATGTGCCAGCAGAATAACATTAGGCACATTAATAATTCGCCATACAAGAAGCTGTGATATTTTATTCTGTGGCATAGAACAGTGTACCTCTACACCTGCTAGAGAACTTTCATTTAGAAGTAATAACACCCCAGTGAATAGGCTACGTATAACACCCACGAACATGACGCTTTGAGAACCCTATACTACCAATTACCAGAGCTCTAGAAACAATCCGAGCGATAGATAATAGCTGTGAAATGATTTCAACCAGTGAACTGACAGTGATCATGAAAGCATTAAGAACACTGTATACTCGACAGTAAGAACATTGCATACTTGCTGTTGCTAAGAGACTTTGCAAACAGCCAGAATAGAACTACGTCGATTACAACATTCAAGAGACAGCCATATTAACTGTTAACATTCATGGCATGACACGCGGACAACAGGAGGACAACGCACACATCATCGCTGGAGTTAGTTAGTTAGTTAATTAATTTAGTAGTATTTAATATGTATTATACTTGTATTGAATTATGTATATAAAATATGTCAACCTGTAACTTGTATATTTTCTACCATAATATTACAGGTATTTCCACTCATAGGCGAAATATTCTATGCAATTTTCTCTATTTAAGTTATAAACCATTTTTGAGTACTCGTACAAAAAGTACTTATTATCTTAAAGGGAACATATCGCCTAATCCGTTTTTTCTAAGGGCAGTAAGACTTACCTCAACTTTACTTAGATATTTTAACCAAATACTATTTGGAATGAAAGACGTGTGAATGACAGGGTGAATGAAGTAAATGAGAGAGCGATATACTGAGCGGACAAATTGTACGCAAAACGTATTTATTTTAATTTGTCTGCGTCTTTCATGTAAATTGTATTACCTGTCTAAATTGTTGATACATGTTTAGTATTTAAGACACTACATCTAAGCGCCATTGCTTGGAATGCCCGATCATGCATTACACACATTGGGGTAATTCATGATAAAGGATATCCCAACTCGTGACGCTTGGAGATAAACCACACATTGAGCATACACAAAACTCAAAACTGAACACTATCAATTAAAATACAGTCACTTTATTAGAAGCATCAACATATTAGTCAATACACTAACAAGCCAACAGGTACACATGTAGTCAGAGAGGATAAAACAACAGCGTAACTACATATTCAGCATTATACAACATACGAAACTAAAAGTGTATTGAAATGCACACACAGGACAAGATTTGCAGGTGCACTTAATTAGCCAAGACTTTTGTCTTGTTAATACTCTCTTACACAGAGTTTAATTATCTTGGTATCAGTAGGATACTTGAGAAGGGCGGGTTGTAAAAACAACTAGGAAACGTCACGTAACTTCGGTCAGATAAGCATTTTTAAGGACACAGAAGAGAGAGACTTCTTCAGCAAATCATCGTGAAGTGGTGTATGGGAGAATACATGAGTGTTGATGCCGATGTGTAAGTTGCCAAGTTACTATCCACCAAACTACAAACACCGACTTTATGTGATTCTGTGACAGAATTAGTACAGAACTAATTACCTTATAATAACCCATCAGATCAGGGGGGAGAGGGGGACTCCTGTCACAGCCTCACATGGGGCCGGTAACCAACATAAAGTAAGAGATAGTGGCGAAGGGCTAAAACTCCCGCTCAAGGGAAAGAAGTGAGTCACTCGAAGGCTTGAAGAATCCAGAGCCTTCTCGAAGGACTGGTCAGTGTGTCCACTGTCCCGTGGACACTGATGTGGCCCGCCGATTGCGGGGTCCACGAGAAACTCGGACAGAGTTACCACCCGTGTCGGATTGCGACACGTGTGAAAGGGCAGAGACAGACTGGACACCGGCGAAGCAACAGGGCTTACCTTAGGGGGACTTGATAGCTCAGACCCATGTGTATTTAGGGTCGTAGACATATGCTAGATAGTTGCTTAGAATTGTTTGTTATAATCATGTGTGATGTTAAACCTCTGTGATACGCATCTTGTCAAGTGCGGGCTGTCAAAACCCACTTCGCCAGCGCACTGTATATATCATATTAATAAATGTTGCTATATTGCATATAACGGAGTTGTTGTTGCCTGTTTGAACCCGAGTTCAGATCCCCTAGAGATCCGAGACTGTAACAGTGCTGTCTGAGAGAGTATGGGTTAAAGTAGATGCTAACCATGTGACAAAAGGAGTTGTTGAGATCCAGCATTGAAACGGATCCTGCGGTAGCATAGTGGCTAGCAAGCCCGCATGTCGGCCTTATTTCCATACGTTCGATTTGCAACGACGCGGATATTTATAATTGAATTCTAGATTATCACATTTGATTTTGCCATATTTTTATTCATTCATTGTCTTTTCAGCTGCTACAAAAAGCAACTGTGCAGCTTGCGAGTATTAGAGCAACATATTCAGTAGGGTTGCGGGGGGATGCGTGGTCTCTAGGTATGGTGTCCGCCTCGAGTGCTGGAGGTCCCGGGTTCAAGCCCCGATGAGGTGCTGGAGGTCCCGGGTTCAAGCCCCGGTGAGGACCGGGATTTTTTCTCGTGGACTTCTAGTAATAAAATTTCCCCTGGTCTCTGGGTAGTGAGATCGGATCCCCGTGTGTATTGTTGCGCACGTAAAACATCCTTTGGCAGTTGGAAATCGAAAAAGAGTAGCCTAACGGCGCTGCCAGGGCAAAATTTCGAGTTAAAAATCTACCCAAAGTATTTCAGGATCCTCGGCGGTGCTACGGAGTTCGTGCACTGAGCTGAGTTTCTCCAGACTCAGGTTTCAGTTTGGAGAAGAACGGAGCACTTATGGGTTGCACCCGTGTGCCGTGATGTTGATCCATCGACTAAACTAAAACTAAACTAAACATTCAGTAGGGTTACATTTCGAACGAACGAACGAACAATCTTTATTTTCAAAGGGTTAAGAATTGGGCACTCAGGCCCGTCTGACATTCTGCCCTTCTTCTTTCTTTCCTCTCATACATTCTTTCATTCAACATCACTTATTTCAATAAAGTAAGACATGTCAACATGATCAAGATGCTTGCAGATCTACAAATTGATAAGAAAGACCTTAGACTTGTTAAAAAAAAACATATATTGAAAATAACAGGCTGCCATAAAGATTGATAATGAAGTAGATCAATACCAGCCTTTTAACATAAGTGTGCAACAAGGGTGTGTGATGTCTCCTGATCTTGATTCCATATACAGTGAAAATATTTTCAGAAATTAGAGGATAAGTAAGAAAGCACCATTGGGGGTGGTGGTGGGGTGGGGGTGTAATATCAATAACATTATATAAACGGATATACATATTAACTGCAGGCAATGAGCAGGATCTGCAACATTTAGTAGATGCGGTTGTTGCACACAGTGAACAATTAGGGTTAGAATTAAATTGTAAGAAGACACAGATTATGGTAGTCACTAGGAAGAAGGAAATACTACAATGTAATATACCAGCAAATGGGAATATTCTAAAACAAGTTAATCCGTATAATTATCTCTGAACAGTTTGAACCCGATGGGAGATGACCTGCACAGATGAGAACAAGAATTGCCATAGCGAAGGTAGCCTTTTGCAAAATTACAAACATGCTTACTGATCAATAAAAAGATGTTTACAAAGAGAAAAAAGTGTTGAAGTGCTGCATAAAACCTGTACATTTGTGCGGATGTGAATCGTGGACAATGAACAGACAAAATGAAATAATGTGGCTGTGGAAATGTGGTTTCTGAGCAAAATGTAAAAAATACTATAGACAGACAGAAAAACCAATGACCAAGTCCTACAAGAAACAAATGAAAACCGTACACTGATTAGAGAAATTAGTCGTAGACAGTCACAATTTATTTAACACGTTATGAGAAGAAATACTTTGGAGAACTTGGTGACAACTGGCAAGATTGAGGGGGAAAAATAAAGGGGAAGGCTGAAACGTAAATACCTTGATGGCTTGGCCACGTAGTATGGTCGAGACAAGAACTACTTGATAGAGCTGATCTAAGACTCTGGTGATCGCGTGAGATGGCGAAACATGACCGCCAATGCTTATCAGCATGACACATTATGATGATGATATTACATATGGCTGCCACAGAAAGAGACATCTAAAAGAACTAAAATTGGTTATACATGTTTGTTCGAGTCAAAGTTCAATGGATGTCAGATTGCTGTAGGGCCATGGTACGTTCTATATTGGCGTACCAACTTATGAGAATGCTTTCACGGACTTGTTTGCCAAGTAAGTGGAATCCCTGGTGTTACAACATGCAGAATCGCGCTGCCACTAGAAATATAGACAGATAAATAAAACAAAGATTGCTGAAGGTGTTTCCCCCCCCCCCCCCCCCCCCCCACCCTCCCCCAGATCATACAGTTTTCCTCCCAGAAGCTTGAACTCCCCACCCACCTCACACCCTTTTCCCAATAAATGTTTCCATAATGTCTTTGACTGCTATAGTTGTCTAGGCATGTATAGATACGTTAGTTGCATGTCCTTTACATAACGTTGCAATCAACCTCAGCATTTATTCGTTGTTTGTGATTTACAAGGCAATTATAGCTTTTTATATTATATAGAAAAACCAATGACCAAGTACTACAGGAGACAAATGAACACCGTAAACTGATTAGAGAAATTAGACGTAGACAGTCAAAATTTTTTGGACATGTTATGAGAAGAAATGGATTAGAGAACTTAGTGGCAACTGGCAAGATCGAGGGGAACAGACCAAGAGGAAGACCGAGAGGAAAATACCTGGATGGCTTGGCCACATGGCATGGACGAGACAGGAACACTGAGCTGATCCACGACACTGGTGATCGAGTGAAATGGCGAGTCATGACCGCCCACGCTTTCCGGCATGGCACATGATTGATTGATTGATATTATATTATTTGACGCTGCAAGCCACAGCGTATATTCTTAATTTCTTCGTGGGACATTTCACGGGTGAAATGTAACGTATAGGTGCCTCAAGGGGGAGTTACTCGTGGGCATAGAGCATACAATTGGTGCCAGTTTTTCATTGAGCAAGTATGAAAAAATTTTTAAGTGAAGATGGTGGTTCCTTGTTAAGTATCGGGTGGCTAAAGGTTAAAAGAGGATCCATGTTCGTGCATGCGCGCAAGTGCGTATGCATGTTGGCAAATGGTAGACAACTGCTGTCGGTTTTTCATACGACCTAACGTATTAAAAAATTTAAAATTAAAGATGGCGGTACCTTGTTAAGGATCGATTGGTTTGAGGTATAGAAGTCGGTCCGTGTGCATGCGGGTGAGTGCAAGTGCGTGTGCGGTCGTGCGAGCGTAGATCTCCTCGGCTGAGTAGGGAATGTGAACCCGTCGTATAGGGACTTAAACCCAGCTGTTTAAAACACGCCATGTGGCTTGGTAGGTGTTTATTATTAAAAATAGATTCTAGATGGAAACACCCCTTTTCGCACTCAATGTGGGTCCAACGGGAAGTGGTAAATCCGTCTTTATACAGCAGTTCCAGACCCATCTTCCAGACACACAGAATGTCTGCACTGTCCTGCGTCCATCTGTGTGTGGTAGACCTGTCCCCTTTCCCCCAAGAATAATGTATAGAGAAGGAAATGTTTAAATGCGAAGCAGCACAGCTGAGTATTTTCTTCTTTGCTTCATGTGATGTCACGAGGGAGATATCCCATAACAGCACCTCAATGTTCAAATACATCTTCCGACTGTTAGACGCTCTGCAGGTACCGCTTCAACCATACTAGTTTCGAGACATGTCCCAATCCATGTTTCGGCAATTCCAGCCCGAGACCTTTTCGGCTGCCTCACCCATTTGTTATTGTGCCCGAGTTCTCACTTGTCTTATTGTGCCCATTTGTTTCTTCTTTGTAAATTGTATATAATTGTCACATAGGTAAACTATAGTGGGTTGTGATTTGAATGTATTAATTGTGTCCATTTACTAAGATGCTTAGAGGTTTAAATTCACAATGTTGAGCCTTATATGTTAATAATTATAACATTTTCATATCACGTGTGTTAAGCACAAGACACCTGATGTTTCTTGTATTGGTTTTAAGGCTGTGTGACTGTGAATATACTTTGTTTTTACCTAGCTTATTTTTAAGTAGAATTGAGTGAACCAGATTTCATGTTGTTATCATTATTGTACATGACATACTATTGTATGGGTTGCATTTGTTTTATTTCGGTAATAAATTGATTTAACACTGATAGACTAATCAATGCTTGTATTCCAACCTGCCGACAACGTGGCTGTGTTTTGTTCAGAGACGCAATTTTTATGTTTGTTTGTTTCTTTCTGGGGAAGATGCTCTTTTATTTCCTATTCGTTTTCGGAATTTGTTCACAGGAAACCACAGAAGGCAGGTGTTGGATGAAACTTTGAGGGCATTCTACAGATAGCTGTTGGTTATGGTCTTAAGTTTCGAGACAGTCTTCAGAAGATCTTTTTCTTAAGACAATGGCTACGGTCACCGGCCAGTATGGTCACTGCCAGAAAGAAAAGCAACGGCAAACTACTTTCTTTAAAGTTGCATAGTTTATCATGATTCGCCTAATTACAGATTATCACAAGAAAACGACAGGGACATGGATATTAGCAACATGGAATGTTAGATAGCATTAAACAAGTAATGGGAAGAGAGAAGATTAATATATTAGGAATGAGCGAGGCGAGATGGAGACGGGCAAGGATGGAGACACGGGAGGATTTTAAGATTATTTATTCTGGGGGAGAAGAACGGCAAGAAGTGTAGCAATTATCTTGGATGGGCAAACATCAAAATCTTTTCAAGGTTAATGGGCTATGTCAGACAGGGTTCTATTGGTAAAATTAATCGGCAGATCTTTTAGCATAAACGTCATTCAAATATAAGCCTCAACAGGAGAATGCAGTGAAGACAGTATAGAGGAATTTTATAATGACTTGGAGTCTGCTTTAAAGAATTGTAAAAATTCAGAAATAAATATCATAATGAGTGACTTCAATGCAAAAGTAGGAAATCAAGGCGATGGATGCACAGTAGGCAATTATGTTTTGGGAGAGCGAAATGAAAGTGGATGCAGACTTGTAGAATGGGCAAAAAAGCAGGAAATGATTGCTGGAAATACATGGTTTAACAACATCCTAGAAGATTATGGACACGGAGGAGTCATGAAAATCGAAAAAAAAAAAACACAACAGTTTACAGTGCAGACTGCTACAGTGATCACATATTGATTACAGGCACATTGAGGGTAAAGATAAAGAAAGTAAGTATACAACAGGAAACATGAAATATGATCCGTGTATATTGAAATATGACAAGGAAATACATGACAATTTAAACATAGAAGTAAAGAACAGATCTGATATATTATTTGATCTAGAGATCATATTTTAAGATGTGGGTGATCAATGGGAAATGTTGAAGCATTCAATCAGTTTGGCTGCAGAAACAACTAATCCAAAATTTGAGCAAGTTGGTCGTAAGATATGGATGACTGAATGCCATATAGTGTCGGAGGCAAGAGTCAATAATTTAGAATTAAATACGAAAATTGTGGCGAAAGGAACAAGGAGAGTTAACCGAGAAGCGGATGAATACACAAGTTGCTACATGACGTCACGGCGGACTACGTCACGATAGGCAGTGAAGTTTGGGAACATCATGGAGACGGGCGGACTGAATCACAACACCACGATATAAACACCAATATCCAACTGAAAGGCGTTATGGACATGATATGTGATACTACAGCAAGATGAGGAAACAAAGGCACAGTCTGCAATAAGGAGGACAATTAGCAGAGGGACGTTTAACGCAGAGAAAATGAGAAAAGTGTATTGCGTCATAACGTGCCGGTTGAATGTCAGCTGGAAGTCATGGAGTCAGCCCACACACAGAGCAGCGTAAGTTATATTGTCTAGGGATCAGGAACGTAAGGTAATTACAGAACGATGGACAGTGGGATATTTATTCGTCATTAATAGAATGGAATCGAACTCAGCAGCTAACATATAATATTTTCAAATAATTATTTATTATATTTTGACCGACCCTCCCATGAACATGGAAACGGTCATATATTAGTCTGTGCGAGCGATTACCATTAATAAAGTTTTAATTAACGTGGAGCACCATCGTTGCTGCGATAATTTCCGTTGATATTGATTCTGGTTCCCGTTGATCTGCTACGTTGATTGTTTGGACGGCGAGCGTTATTTAAGACACAAACATCTTAGCACTGAAGAAAATTTTTAATTAATAGAAACAAGAAGACCAAAAAAAAAATTTATACTGCCAAATATGAAGACATTCACAGAAAAGTCAGAAAATTATGTAAGGAGACATGAGAAGCATGGCTTGATAAAATTGCATAGACATAGAAAAACAACACAACAGTAAAAATACTACATTAATGCATGAAAAAATTCAGGAGCTTACTAATAAAAGAATACGTACATCAACATGTTGCCTAAAACAAAATATGAAAAATCATGACAGATAAAGATCAAACTTTACATGTATCGTCAGATTATTTGAAAATCCTTAATGAAACAGTATGCTATTCGTATTAATAATGAAGGACCGCCAATTATGAATATGGAGGTTCGGAATGTTCTTAATCATATGAAAACTGGCAAGACCCCCGGTTCAGATAACATCACAATAGAAATTATTAGTGCTTTAGAAGAATTTGGAATAGATCAAAACACCAGGCTACTGAACACAGTATATGATACTTGAGATATACCTCCTGAATTATGTACAACTATATTTATTGCATATTATATATGTTTTATATTACTATATTTATTACGAAGGATTTCAGGCCAGAGAAGAGACATGTGCGGCCGCCATAGACTTAGAGGACGCATATAATAGAGTATCTTTCGAGCACTTATTGCAAACCCTCCTCAGACTGAAAGTGCACCCTCACCTTGTACGATGGATAGCTGCAGTTCTGCCCCAAAGGAAGGTGGTGCTAACATGTGTTGGTCTTCTGAGCCGATAACGATATGTCCAGGATTGCCGCAGGGTTTACCACTGTCACCATTACTATTCAACGTGTATACGGTGCCGATCACTGAACAACAGTTGGACGGGAGGGGTAGGACTCTGTCATTTGCTGACGACATTCTCGTGTATCGACAGGGTCGAGATAGACAGGTGGTTGCCAATGATATGCAGGGCGAACTAGATCGAATTTCCTCATGGTGTGCTGATGCCGGCGCCCTTGTCAACCATGCAAAGGCATCGGTTACATGGTTCTCCCTAAACAACCATATTGTGAACACAGACCTGCCGGTAGTAAGAATGGATGGGAGCATTTTGAATAGAACCCAGTCAATGACATATCTTGGCGTGAGGCTTGATCGTAGCCTGTCCTTCAGAGATCATGTCGATTATGTCATAACGAAAGCTCGAAAAGGTTTGTCAGCAATGAGAGTCATGGCGACTGCCAATATCGAGCAAAGACTGCTAATACTTCTGTTCCAAGGACTGGTGCTTTCACGCATCGAGTATGCCCTGGCCGTCTTCACTGTCAGCCCTACACAGATTGGAAGACTTGAAAAGGTACAAAACTAAGCCATGCGCATCATTTTGGGCTGCACGAGAGACACCAGCTGTGTAGCAATGAGATACCTCTTTGACTTCCCGTCAATGGAACACAGGATCAAGATCTGGAGAGCTCGTGCATACTTAATAAGTGCATATGAGCAGCACCCTCTGCATGACGCTATATTCAGAGTAAAGGGTGACAGGCTAAAGAGAGGCAAATCATGGATGGGTCGGGCGGAAGATGTCGTCAGACAGGTCTGCTGTCTTACCAGTATCAACCCCGGCAAGGAATGGGTGCCGGCGACTCCAGCTTTTAAGTGCACTTTCTCCTGCATTATCACACTCGACAGACGGTGCAGAGAACAGAACCCTGCCGCTGTCAATGCAGAGGCTAACGCGCTCATCTATGAACACTCAGATAGCCCCGAAGTGCTCATCTATACAGATGGATCTGTTGTAAAGCAGCAGAGAAGTGCGTGGGCATTTACAGCCCGTTCAGCGGGCCGAACCGTTCAAGAATCCAGTGGTGCCCACTCTCTGACCACGAGCAGCATGATGATGGAGGTGATGGCAGTTACACAGGCTTTCATATGGCTGGAATCACAGCATTATACCAACGTGTGTGTACTAAGTGATTCAATGAGCATGATTCAGAAGGTCGAAGCTGGATCTGTACGTAGACAGTGAACTGAGTCGCTGCGGAAGTCTGTTGTCCGTAAAGTCACCTTCATCTTCGTCCCGGGACATGCGGGAGTCGAGGGAAATGAACGAGCTGATAAACTGGCTGGCTCTGCACTCCCTGTAGATGGCCAGCCCATGGATCGTGCCGATGTTATTAACGTCCTCAAAGATATGGCGAGAACAGAGGACTTTGACGTCAGTGAATCCACATCGCTGTCCAGGATGAAAGACTTGGGAGAAAGAATCGGCACGGCCAGACGCGAGAGGTACATCGGGAAAACAAGGCGCCTCGTCAACCAACACAGAACTGGCACTATTAGCCACCGGACGCTGATGCATATGCTGGGGGGAGGATCTGAGCACCTATGGACATGTCCGGAGTGCAATGAAGATACCCCAACTGATAACTGATAACTGATATATTTATTGCAATCCCAATGAAATCAGGAGCTTTGGAATGTGATCCAAATCGTACAATTAATATAATGAACTAGCTGACCCGGCCCGGCTTCGCCCAGGCCCTGGAGGGGATCTATCTATCTATCAGTCTGTCTGTCTGCTTGTTTGTCTGTCTGGCTGACCCGGCCCGGCTTCACCCAGTCCCTGGTGGGGAGCATATCATTTAATTCATATAAGTAGTCATATAAGCTCTCCCGTTCCCGACTATCTGTCTGTCTGTCTATCTGTCTGTCTGACCGGGCCCGGCTTCACCCAGTCCCTGGTGGGGAGCATCTCATTTAATTCATATACGTAGTCATATAAGCTCTCCCGTTCCCGACTATCTGTTTGTCTGTCTGTCTGTCTGTCTGTCCCGGCCCGGCTTCACCCAGTCCCTGGTGGGGAGCATCTAATTTAAATCATATAAGTAGTCATATAAGCTCTCCCGTTCCCGACTGTCTGTCTGTCTATCTGTCTGACCGGCGTGGTTTCGCCCAGCTCTTGGCGCACAGTAACTTAAAAGAATGTCCTTCCACACACCATTCAATGAAAACTGTAGAAAAAGATGGGTTACAATGTTATGCATTATGCATTATTTTTATGAAAAATGCCTTAAAGATTATATCATTATTTATTATAACTCATATGCCTGAAAATAACTATAGACAAAGAGTTTAACAATAGTGCAAGTAAGTCCAACAATATGACTATAAAGTATATAGAAATGTTATTAAAAGTTATGCCCCTTGAAATAACTTTTCTAGAGTGAAGTCCCCCTGCTATATAGACATTATATAATGAAAATGGAAAAGTAAATATTATTAAATAAGTCGAAGATTTTACATTAAGAAATTATTATAGTCGGTTGCAAATGAATGAAAGGAAGACGTGTAGAAAATTTCATCTCAATCGGATGTACCGTTATCGAACGCATCCAATACATAAATCCCCACACACAAACAAACAAACATACACTCTGTTTTATAGATATAGATAACATCACGAAGATTTTGCTAAGAATTATCATGCAAAGAGTTAAGAAGAAAATAAAATTTGAAATATGAGAACAATGTGGGTTTGTGGAAGGCACAGGTATAGTAAATGCTGTGTATATACTGAGAACATTAATTGAACGTTCTATAGAAGTAAAAAATGATCTACATGTTTGCTTTATTCACTACACAAAAGCTTTCGATAGAGTAAGACATGTCAACGTGATAAAATCCTTGCATATCTACAAATTGATGGGAAAGACTTTAGACTTGAAAAAAAACACACATATATTGGAAACAACAAGCTGCCATAAAAATTGATAGAGGTGCTGCATAGAGCGTGTACTTTTGTATGGATGTGAAGCGTTGTCATTAAGCAGTCAAGCTAAAAGAAAACATCCGATGGCTGTGGAAATGTGGTTTCTGAGGAGAATGCAAAGAAGACCATGGAAAAGACGAATTACCAAGTCCTACAAGAAACCAATGAAAATCGTAAACTGATTAGAGAAATTACAAGAGACGTATACAGTCAAAATATTTGGACATGTTATGAAAAGAATTAAATTGGAGAATTTGGTGACAACTGGCAAGGTCCAATGGACGAAAACAAGGGGAAGACAGCCAATGACAACCACTGAAGTATTTACTTACCCCATTAACCTAAAACACTAGTAACTCATCAGGGTTAGATGGCATCAGCAATCGGATTCTCCGGCCCCTCTGCTGCGTGTCCACCGTGACGAGGTAGAGGGGCTTGTGTGTTCCAATCACCCCAAGAGCTATGCCAGACGGTAGCACAGCTACTGGTAGGGTCACACATGTCGGACATGTGAAGGGAGAGGAACCAGACCAAAAGACACACACACCTGCTGCCTTGTAGGTAGACTGGGGACAGTCAAAGGCTAGGGAAAGCTTGTCAAAATCGGATGTACACAAATTAAAATTAATCGTTATGGTGCTAATCCCGTGAAGTCCCATCAGGCGGTGATTGTGCCGGGCCCCCTGCCTCGAGGGGGTCCACCTATGACTACTGGTGGTCACCTTCCCCTGTGCTGTGGAGTCAAGGCACAGAGGAGTAGGTTAAGAGCTATTGACCAAACATCCCGGACATTCAACATACTACAGTGGAATGCCGAAGGAGTTTATAACAAGAAAGTCTCCCCAATAAAGCGTCTTCATAAAGATAGAACAGATGTGGCATGCATTCAAGAGACACACCTCAACGCCAATCGCAGATTCTCAGTCAGAGGATATCAGGCCACACCTTTCGACCGCGAAGGACACAAAGGAGGAGTTGTAATACTTACACGAAATACAATACCTTGCAGCGAAGTATCTGTGATCTCTGACAACCAAACGGAAATAATAGGTGTTGATATAATGATAAAGGACGTGAAAATAAGAATTTACAATCTGTATAGCCCGGCAGATAAGGATCTTACACTCTCAAACATGAAAATAACTGACACAAACTGCATTATTGTCGGAGACTTTAATAGCCGTTCAGAAAGATGGGGATACCCAGATACTGACAAAAGAGGAGATGAAGTAGTGGACTTTGAAATAGACTCAAATCTCCATCTACTCAACAAAGCGGATGACACACCGAGCTTCTACTCCAGAAGATGGTTTACCACTTCTACGCCAGACTTAGATTTCTGCACAGGAGACATCCTCAACAAAATCGATCGCCATGTGCTTGATTAATTAACTGATAGTGACCACAGACCAATCAAGCTTGTAATGAATATGGAGTATGTTCCACAGGAGCAAAAGCCTTTGCCCGGCTGAAATTACAAACGAGCAGATTCGGACAGATTTGCCATACTAACAGACAAATATTGTGAAAACTTAAATACACTACATGGCAACATGAAGCAAAATGTGAAAAGTCTAAACAGAACAATAATAGACGGCCACTGAGTCCATTCTAAGAGGAGCGAGGAAAACTTACAAACCATACTGGACTGAAGAACTACACATTTTGGAGGACAAAGTTGAAGATGCCAGGAAGACAGCAGAGAGAGAACAAACAACTGAAGCTAACATCTCTCTAAAAGCAAAATATAAAAGAACAGTAAATCAAACAACATGAGATTGTTGGTGAAAAAAAAAACAGAAAACCTGAACTTTGACAGGGATGGAAACAAACTATGGAATCTTTTTAAAGCCATGAACAATGAAGGACCTAGAAACAAACAAATAACAATTAAACAAGGAAATGCCTTGCTTATAGGAAAAAGGCTGCAAATGCTCTAATGGAACACTATGCTAGTGCAAACCACATCGATATTATAACCGAACACAAGAAAGCAATCAAAGATAAATAGAAACATCATAGTAATACAGAGACAGCAGCAGAATATATAATGGCAAATCTAACAATGGAAGAAATGGAACAGGCAATGAATACCCTAAAAACGAAAAATATCACCAGGAAAGGATGGAATCACAAATGAAATGCAAATAGGACTAGGCACTAAGGCATAAAAGAAACTACTAGCAGTCCTAAATGATTGATTGATTGATTGATTGATTGATTGATTGATTGATCTAGGAACCGACATCACAGCATTCGGGACATTCCCATAAGCGCTCCATCCGCATCCTCAGCAGCCAGCGAAGAGTTTCAACACTAATAGTTCCAGTAGCAATCTGATTATATGTCCGTCTCGCCTTTCCTCTGAGCGTCGATCGTTGGCCAGATCCCCTCGTCACACCTCGCTGCCTCATTCTTACCAGACTAGGTGATCCATTTGCTCCTCCGAGGTGTACACATGCTCCCACAAGGCCGCAACCACGTCTGCTTTGTCATGCATCAATACTCCACCAAACTTTGCCGAGCCAGCCAATCTGTCCGCCTGTTCATTCCCCAGCACATCAGCATGCCCCGGAGAAAAGATCGAGGTGATGCTTGCTACCCGTGACTTCCGAAGCGAAGCAAGCCACTCTGCACGAAGCCTGCCTGTTCTATCCCTCCTCGGCATGCTTTCTGAGTGAGTTACAATCACAATGTGTGTTTATCGTGTTCTCTATCCAGCGGAAAGCTGCACTGACCGCCTCCACCTCCATTCTTAAGCTAGATGTTGTGTCATCATACGCCAGGCTCGCCTACACCAAACGCCGACCATTAGCTTTTGCTACGAACCCCCAGGCACTTCTCCTACCTCTCAACACCGAACCATCAGTTTAGATAATCACATCACCCGGGCGAGAATTATCCTGAATTAGTTGCTGGATTTCCACTTCCGTGGCCCCGGCTGGCCACTCTCTGCACTCCCGGCTCAATGTGATTATAACTGTGCACAGGTCTGACTGCTCGGCTGGCACTCTGACCCACTCCTCTCCTCGCCTGATGTTCTCCAAGGGGCACACCTATCTGATCGTATCCTCCGCCTGAGCCATCCATGATTTCCCTCTTATCAGTTTCTGCCCCTTAACTACGTCCAGCGCCTCAAGCAACGGGTGATCTGTGTCTGCAGCTACTCTGAGGTGTGCCTTCGCCTGCATCACCTTGAGCCTACCTGCAACAGTCGGCAAATTAAGGATGTAACGCATACACACAACTGGGGTGTCTCTGGTGCATCCCAGAATGACTCGGATAGCTTCGTTCTGTATGCGCTCTAATTTCACCAGCTGACTCTTTGAGACATTGAGCAGTCCTAGTCCATAATCAATCACTGAGAGGATCAAGTGCTGGTATAGTGTGAAAAGCATTCTCTGCTCTGTCTCCATTGCAGCCATAGTTTTAAGTGCATTGAGTCCCTTTTGAGACCCATTCACAACCATCGCCACATGGTCTTTGAAGGACAGGCTCCTGTCAAATGTGATTCCCAGATACTTCAGTTTGTTCTCTCTGTTGACGCTTCTACCATCTATCGTGAGGCTTGGGACATCAGCTCTCACAATCCTGTTGTCCAGAGAGCACCACAAAACAGCTGCCTTTTCTGGGTGGATGACAGCACTCATTTCAGTGCACCAGTCAATCACTTTGTCTACTGTCGCCTGTAGCTCCTGGGCTGTTTGCTCCCTATCTCTCCCCTGCCTATATGCAAGAATATCATCTGCAAATGTTAGTATCCTTCCAACCCCTGGTGCTTCTAGGTTTGCAATCTTGCTCGTATACACGTTAAAGAGCACAGGTGAGATTGCAGATCCCTGTGGCAGTCCCGGGGTTAACATATGTGGCTCTGAGGTCCATGCACCCAGACGGAGAGCAACCCGACGAGAATGCAGGACGGCTGCTATCCAGTTCACCAACCAGGGATTGACCCCCTTCTCCATCAGTGCGGTCATCAAAATATCATATCGAACTCTATTGTATGCATCCTCGAGATCAAGCGCTGCCGCCATCGTTTCCTGTCTACTCTGGAACCCCTCATAAACATCAAAGGCAAAAGTGGCTGCATTTGACCAGGTATCTTTTCCTGGCCTGTAGCTCCCCAGGCCTCTTGGAAGAAGCTTCCCCCTTTCCAGGAACTCTTGCAGCTTGACAGCGACTATCTTCTCTAGAACCTTCCCAAATGTATTTTGAAGGGTGATGATCCTAAAGCCACTAAGCCTTGAATGATCCTTGAATGGTTTTGGGAGAGGGATGAGATAGCTGTGCACCCAATCCTGCGGTACTGATGCTGTCCTAATGCTCTGGTTAAAGCAGTCGGTCATCTCCTTCAGGTCTGCATCGCTCAAAGCCTTCATGTGGCCATACCTAACCCCATCGGGCCCTGGTGCCGTGTCTTTTGCCTTTTTCAAAATATGTTTAACATCTTCAACCCGTATGATGTCTTCATAATGCATATTCTTCATGGTGCCAGATAATTCCTCTCTAACTGCATCCCTGGTGTCCGCATCATTATGATTGGTCTGCTCTAAAAATCTCTGGAGAAACGCCTCCCCTTTCTCTTTGTCTGTTGTCACGCGCACACCATCATCTCTATAAATTGTTCCCACTGTCATAGGCCGATACTTTCTTTGCATTTGTCTGTGCAGTTTCCAGAATTTTCGCAGTGTTTTATCACCTCCAATCTCCTTCATGAAACATTCCCATTTTGCGTTTTTGGCCTCTGCAGCACAGCGCTTGAAGACCTCCACCTTGTCTTTCTTGACATTTTCCGCTGTGTCCACTTCCTCTCGTGAGCTTCGGGGTGTCTGTCGCACTTTCCTTAGCTGCTTCACTGCAGCTCTCTTTGCTTTCCAAGCATGGTCTACTTCTGGGGTCCACCATGGGGGTGCAAAAAAGGAGTTTTAACATTCCTGTTGCAAGCCCCCTGTCTGAGGCATCCAAGAAGGCTATCGGTCCACTCATACCGGAAGGTCTTGCGCACCTCTCCCAGCCTAAACTTTCCTGGATTTAGAGATCAGGACTGAGCATGGCATGTGATCACTCCCATGGTCATTCAAAACATTCCACTTTACATCAAGGACTGATGACTGGGAGACAAGTGCCAAGTCAATAGCTGTGTCTGCATCGCCAGGCCTCATTGCCATTCTAGTCGGCCTACCATCATTTATACAGACCACATCGGAGTCCACCATGGCATCCGCAAGGGCAATTCCCTGTCGGTTTTCTCCACTACTGTCCCTATCTCTGCTTCTCGCATTGAAGTCTCCACATATGAGTAGCCTATCACCTGGTAATTCCTCCAATTCCTTAAGCCAGTCCCAGTGTTCCTTTACGACAAAACAGTCCAATGTGACATATACATTTATGATGTTCCAACTTAAGCCACCAATCTCCATTTGTATACCTTGGACCTCTCTTGCACTGTGATTCCACTGGCTTAAGTCAAGTACCACATGCTTCACTCCTTCCTTCACCAGCAGACCTTGCCCATGTCTCTTCTGCCCAGTAGGGTTTATATAACTGGCGTACCCAGGGCAATGGTATTTGTCTTTATTTAGCTGCTGGTGCACGAGGACATCAAAATCATATATTAGCCTCACCAATACAGGACCTCTCTGCCTGGTACTACGACAATTCCAGCATCCCATTCTTATATGGTTGAAACCTAGTCTCTCCACTTTTCATCTTGTTCTCCTGGCGCCTGCCCTCCTATTTCCATGCCTTCTTCTCACACCATTTCCTCGTCTTCTTCTCCTCACTCTCTCTTCGCTAGCCTCTAAAAGACGTGTCAAGCGCAGAGCAAATGCTCCGTAGCTCCGGCGACGATTCCCGTGTTGAATTAATTCCATAAGCAAAGTTTGGATATTGCAGGAAATAAACGGTCATTCTAGCATTGCCTGCTTGCTAGGGAAGAGGCAGGTGATATCCCGCAGGAGTCCATACGCCTGGTGCCGCCCCACACGCCTGCCAGACGTCCAACGTTCACGACCAGTTTACCCATGGCCATCCAGTTCCTCAGCACGCTGGTCCACCTTGAACTTGGGGGTTTATATTTGGAGATTTCCGTCTCCTAGATGGACTGCTGTCCAAAGCTAACAGGTTCCACCTACCCGGGGGAGGGGTTAGAGCGCCCCTGACTCGCTTGGCAGGCACGTCTCCGAGCATATGAGGCATTTTCTAAGGAACTCAGATCCCACCCTGAGATCCCGCCCCGCCCTCTGTGCCCACCGCCAGTTGGTCCGCGGCTGCTTATTGAGTATTCGCAGCTAACCTCTATATCTAGAGACCGTTCCACGATCCACCACCTGTGGACGCGCTGGGTTGGGGATGGTCGCCCCAGCTTTACCCAGAGTCCTAAATTACAACTGGAAGAGAGGGATAGTCTCACGTGCACGGAAGGAAACTATACTAATACCAGTCCCAAAGAAAGGAAAATACTTGCAAGAACCAAATGGCTATCGACCTATCAGTCCACTTAGCTGTGTAAGAAAATTAATGGAATGCTACTGAATGAATGAATGAATGAATGAATTATCAATGGCAGGCTAACATGGCATCTGGGAGAAAACCAACTCTTAACACCACACCAAGCAGGATTCAGAAAGTATAGATCAAATGAAGATCAAATAACCTATATAGCTCAGGAAATAGAGGAAGCGTTCCAAGAGTAAAAGCACACACTAACGGTCTGGATAGATTTAGAAAAAGCAGTTGATAAAGTATGGTAGGAAAGACTGAAAGTAAAGCTGCAAAAATGCATGTTTGTGGGAAAATGTACAAATGGATCATCCACTACCTTGAGAACAGAACTACCAGGACAAATGTACAAGAACAAACCAGCAAAATACTGTTGGAGCAAGGTGTCTCCCAAGGAGGAGTTCTTTCACCAACATTATTCCTAGCATGTATAAATTACATCACGGAAAATCTTCCAGCCAGAGTACACACATCCTCCTTTCCAGATGACCTAACCAAATGGACATCTGAAGAATATATTAGTACAGCTAACAGCAGAATACAGCAAGCCTTATTAGCACTAGAGGACTGGTCAACATCATGGCTAGTGAAGATGAGTGAGGAGAAAACATCATGCACAGTGTTCTCCCTCTCAAATCAAACTCAGCAACCTAAGCTGGTATTGAATGAAAAAATATTGCGCCATGAAGACAATCCAAACTGTCTAGGAGTCACCATTGATCGTCGCCTGACATAGACGACACGGGTTGAGAAAAATCGAACAAGAGCAAGGCAAAGAATGGCAATCATAAAATGGCTTGCTGGTAGAACGTGGGGAGCAGATGGGAAAGTTCTCAAGAAGTTATACACTGGACGGATGAGACCAGTACTGGAATATGGCTCCGCAGCTTGGGCAACAGCAGTTAAGTCAAACTTTAACAAAATAAGTAGAGTCCAAAAATCAAGGAATGCGAATCATAACTGGAAGCCTGAAGACTACGCCTATTAATGAACTAGAAAAGATCACTTGTTTACAACCAATGCAGGATAGAAGAGGTAGCAGAGCCCAGCAACAAGCAGAAAAATTTAGAAGATTGACAGACCACCCTATGTGTAACAGGTTTCATGGTTTTGGAAAGGGAAGACTGAAGCGTAGCAACTTTGAAGAAGCTGCAAAACTAAAGATTAGGCAGATCCTATACTTAACAAATCAACAGTCAAACCCATTTACAATCCACACAACTGTCTGAGATGATAGAAAACATTCCTGGTATTGAGAAAAAGAACACTCAGAATGAAACAGAAAGAAGAAAAATCGCTCTAAACTACATAAAAGAACATTACCCAAGTAGCAATTGGACCCATGCATATACAGATGGATCAGCAAAAAATCTAATAGAAAATGGAGGAGGAGGAATTCTCCTAAATTTAAAAAAAAAAAATGGAGTGAAATAAACACAGTCAGTGGCAACTTGAAAATTTTCAAGTAACTTCAAAGCAGAGGTAGAGGCTTTGAAAACCGCAGCAGAAATGCTCTTGATGAAGGAAGATAAAGAGAAGCAAATAGCTATCTTCACAGCTGTCTCGACACTGAAGAGCAAAAACAACACAGAACTAGTAGACCTAAGAGCAGCACTCCATGGACTATGTCATAAATTCAAACAAGTTGTAATACGTTGGATCCCATCACATTGCAGTATACCTGGACATGAAGGGGCTAACAGATTGGCAAAAGAGAGCGGACGACTACCCAAGCCATACCCAATATAGATATAGCCTATAATAAGGCAAAGAATTGTATAAAAGGCATGTATAGAACGAAATGGGAATCAGAGCATCCAGGCCACCACAAAGCTGATGCATATTACAAACTCGACCGAATGAACAAGTAGCAATCTTCAGACTCAGCATAGGACATTACAGGCTGAAATACCACTTGGTCAATAAACTAAATATAGGAGATACCGATGATTGTAATTGTGGAACTGTTAAAATGACAGCAAGACATTTGATGCAGGAGTGCCCAATATATGCAGAACAGAGAAAGATATTTTGGCCCACACCTGCTTTATTTGAGGACCAGATCTGTGGAGATGTCAGCAAGCTCAAGTGACTGCAGGTTACTTTAACTACATACAGGTTGACATCTAAAGGTGCATGAAGATGTACTTAGACTCCCACACTTCATACCACAGGTATCAATCAATCATGTGTCATGCCGGAAAGCGTGGGCGGTCATGACTCGCCATTTCACTCGATCACCAGCGTCGTGGATCAGCTCAGTGCTCCTGTCTCGTCCATGCCATGTGGCCAAGTCATCCAGGTATTTTCCTCTCGGTCTTCCTCATAGTCTGTTCCTTTCGATCTTGCCAGTTGTCACTAAGTTCTCCAATCCATTTCTTCTCATAACATGTCAAAAAAATGTTGACTGTCTACGTCTAATTTCTCTAATCAATTTACGATTTTCATTTGTCTCCTGTAGTACTTGGTCATTGGTTTTTCTGTCTGTCCATGGTATTCTTTGCATTTTCCTCAGAAACCACATTTCTGCAGCCATCAGATGTTTTTCAGCTTGACTGCACATTGTCCAAGTTTCACATCCATACAAAAGAACAGGCTCTATGTATCCCCTCAACACTCTTTTTCTCGTTTCAATTGACATCTTTTTATTGGTCAGAATGTTTTTCATCTTGCTAAAGGCTACTTTCGCCATGGCGATTCTTGTTCTAATCTCTTCAAGGCATCTCCCATCAGATGTTATGACTGTTCCGAGATAATTGTACCGATTCACTTGTTGAAGAATATTCCCATTTACTTGTATATTACATTGTGGTACTTCGTTCTTCCTAGTGATGACCATAACCTGTGTCTTCTTACAATTTAATTCCAACCCCAGCTGCTCACTGTGTACAACAACCGCGTCTACTAATTGGTAAAGATCTTGTGCATTGTCTGCAATCAGTACTGTATCATCTGCATATCTAATGTTATTTATGTTTCGTCCTCCAATGCTGATTGATATTTATATCTTCTACATTTCTGAAAATATTTTCACTGTATAGGGAAAAAAGATCTTGAGACATTACACATCCCTGTCAAACACCTCTCTAAATGGGTTGATTTGTCCCACTTCAATTATCAATCCTTATGGACAGCTTGTTGTTTCCAATATATGTTTTTTATAAAAGTCTAATGTCTTTCCCATCAATTTGTAGGTCTGCAAGCATATCTACCATGTTGTCATGTCTAACTATATCAAAAGCCTTTGTGTAGTCAATAAAGTAAAGGTGTATATCCTTGTTTACTTCAATAGCACGTTCAATAACTGTTTATAGCATATACACAGCATTGACTGTACCCTTTCCTTCTACAAACCCACATTATTCTTCCCCTATTTCAGGTTGTATTTTCTTCCTCACTATTTGAATGATAATTCGTAGGAAAATCATTGTGATGTGACTCATTATACTAATTGTTCTATGTTGATCACATTCCAAGGCTCCTGATTTCTTCGGGATTGCAATACATACAGTTACATAATTCAGAAGGTATATCTCCAGTATCATATAATGTGTTCAGCAGTCTGGTGACATGCTGTAGTCCAAATTCTTCTAAAGCTTTAATCATTTCTGATGTGATGTTATCTACACCGGGGGCCTTGCCAGCTTTCATATGCTTAAGAACATTTCGAACCTCCATCTTCAAAATTGGCGGTCCTTCATGATTAAATATAATATCATACTGTTCCTCTCTGTTATCATTATAAAGGTTTTTCACATAATCTGTCCATACATGTAGAATCTGATCTTTTTCTATTGTGATTTTGCCATCTTTAGATTTTAGACAGCCTGCTGATGTACTAGTTCTTTTATTAGTAAATTCCTGTATTCTTTTAAGCACAAATTTGGAATTCCTTGCTGGCTTCTGGGGGAGGAGTGCTTATAGGAATGCCCCGAATGCTGTGATGTCGGTTCCTAAATCAATCAATCAGTCAATCAATCATTCACACAATGAATAATTTGGTATTTTGACTGTTGTGTTGTTTTTCAATGTCTAAGCACTTTTCCTCAAGCCATGCTTCTTTTGCCTCCTTACATAATATTCTGACTTGTCTGTGAATTTCTTCATATTTGACAGAATAATTTTTGTTGAGTCTTCTTGTTTCCATTAGGTGTAAAATTTCTTCTGTCATCCATCTCTTACGACCCACCTTCTTTAATTTCGGAATAGTTGTTTCTGCAGCCAAACCGATTGAATTCTTCAACATTTCCCATTGATCATCCACATCCTGGAATAATATCTCTAGATCAGACAATATATCAAATATGTTCTGCACTTCTATGTTGAATTTGTTTTGAATTTCCTTGTCATTACTCAGTGTACACAAATCATATTTAGTGTTTCCTGTTATATACTTGACTTTCTTCAACTTTATCCTCAGTGTTCCCGTAAGTAGTCTGTGGTCACTATAACAATCAGCACTGGGAAGTTTTTGCTATTGTTAGTGAGTTTCTAAATCCTCTGCTAATCAGAATGTAGTCAATCTGGTTCTGATCCTGCTATCAGGACTCCTCCATGTCCATAATCTTCTAGGGTGTTGCTTAAACCAGGTGTTTCCTACAATCAATTCCTGTTCTTTTGCCCATTCTACGAGTCTGTATCCTCTTTCAATTCTCTCTCCTAAACCATAGTTTCCTACTGCGTCTATCACCTTGATTTCCTAATTTTGCATTGAAGTCCTCTATTATGATGTTTATTTCTGAATTTTTACATTTTTACGGGCAGACTTATGTCATTATAAAATTCCTCTACACTATCTTCACTGGATTCTCCTGTGAGGACATATACTTGAATAACATTTATGCTAAAAGGTCTGTCACTCAATTTAACTAGTAGAACTCTGTCCGATACGGCCCAATATCCTTAAACAGATTTTGATGTTTTCCGGTCCAAAATAATTGCCACTCCCCTTTGTCGATCTTCACCTCCAGAATGAAAAATCTTAAAATCTTCATCTATCTTGATGCCTGCTCCTGTCCATCTCGTTTCGCACATCCCTAAAATATCAGTTTTTTTCTCTTTCTATTTCTTGTTTTATGTTCTCTAATTTTTCGTCGTCGTTTAACGTCCTAACGTTCCATGTTGATAATTTTAATGTCTCTGTCATTGTCTTGCGATGATCAGTCTTAACGCGAATCATAATGTACTAGGCATTTTTAATGAGGTAGTTTGCCGGTGCTTTCTTCTATGGCAGTAACCGTACTGGTCGTCAGACCGCAGCCATTGTCTCACAAAAGAGATTCTCTGCGTGCCGTCGCGAAACTTGAGACCATAACCAACAAATATATGTCGGCTGACGTCAAAATTTCATCCAACACTTGCTTTCCGTGGCTTCTTTTGAACACTTCCAATAAACGAATACGAAATAACATCACATAATCCACAGGAAAGCACTAAACAGCGTCTCCCCGAAGAATAAACGGCCACTTCGTCGCCATTTGTACCGGAAGTATAGGTATGTCGGTAGCAAAAGCGTCCCAGTGACATGAAATAGAATATTGCTTGGCTAGGAAATCCATTACGTGGAAAGTTCGAATCGAAAGCTCATTGTGTGGGCTTCATCAAAGGTATAAAAAGCGTCCTAGTTGCACGAAATAGAATATTGCTTGGATAGCAAATCCAGTACGTTCAAAGTCCAAATTTAAAGCTCACTGTGTGGATAATATCTGCAGACTGAATTCTTATGGTTTCCGAAGGAACAGCCTGTGGTGAACGGAACGCCCAGTATATGGAAGTGAGGCTAAGCAGTCACGTGCAGGACGTGACGATTCCTTGGGTGAGCTCAGTATCAGAATGCTATGTGTCGGCTCTGCAATTATGGAAGCCTCCTTGGATGGCGGTGAATGTCTATGGTCTGCTCCTGGCTTCCCTTGAGATCTGACCTGGATGTCTTCGACAGTTCTAAACGGGCCAGTTGGAATGAGGGATTACACCACAACAGTGAGAGTCAAACGTCCTACTAAACACCCAGTAAGGTTAACCCTGTCAACAAATGCCCACAGAAGTCGGATGTGGCAGCCTAACGGCACAAGAACGCATCTTCGCTGTAAACAGGCACAACGCAGTCACGTCCCTAAAAACTATTCGGATGAACACAGAAGAAGAAAAAGGTCTACAGCACGATAGTGGTAACAGGACAATGCAGACATCCTTAAAGTCTGGGGTGTGGGTCAGGAACAGCTGTACAAAGATGGCTTTACCATTTCCCGGTGGACCCGCAATACATAAAGGGGTGTTTCCATCTAGAATCCATTGTTAATAATAAACACCTACCTAGTAACGACGCGTGTTTTGACCAACTGGTGTCAAGCCTCTACATAGAGGGTTTGAATCCCCTTTCTCGGGGGGGGGGGGGAAGGGGGGCGGCCTCACAGACTCACGGCCACACAGATGGTCGCGTTCGCTGACACGCGCACAGACACTCTTTGACACCTCAAACCACTAGATCCTTAACAAGGAACCGACATTCCAATCCAATCCAATCCAATTTTTGAAGAAAAAAAAACTTTCCACCTTGTTTCAACCAGCCCGTGCGGCATCGGTTATAATAGCGGTGGTTCATGATGCGTGGATTATTACTTTCTCTGCGTGCCATTAGAAGCTGGCTTATCTGTTGTGCAGGTTGTGTCTGTGACGTCAGCAAGGGGGATTCGTTGGCCGGCAAGTTTTCCTTTTGTGTGTTTTTAGGCAGTTTCTTCTGTCAGTGTTGGCTTCTGGCTCGTCTGCTGTGCTAGGGTGCTGTCATCATATTGGCTTCTTGTGAGGTTATTGGTTAGTCTTCCTCTTCCTCTGAGCTGGAGCTGTTGGTGGACCATGCATCTTCTTGTTTTTGTCGTTCTTCTCTCATTTTCTGTCTGAGGCGATTCATTCCCCTTTTATATTCTTTGAACCATGTGGGGCTGTCTAGAGGCTCCTTCATTGCTGCTCTGACTTTTGGTTCGTTCCGTCTTTCGACAATATTCCACACCTTGTTATGTTCAGCCTCTGATGCTCCTTTCTTGTATATGCCCCAGTCTTCTTCCGGTTTGTCGGTGTTTTCCTTCGTACTTTCTTGAGGAGTCTGGTTGATTTCTGGTGTCCCCTGACTCTTTTTGGGCATCATGGCTGGGCTGGTGTCCTTAGTTTGCTGTTTTTGCTTGGGCATGGCTTTGGCTTCATCTTGCGTCTTCTTGTCTTCTTTCTTGTGGATTGTCGTCATCAGTTTGTCGATGTTTTTCAGTTGAGTTTCATCTGGCGGTGTCTCTGCGTTCTTAATGGGTTCATCTGGCTTGTTTTGCATTAGTTCCATTTCAGCTCTGTGCAATTCTCTTTCGGTCTTGATAATTTGTAAGATTTCTTCGTTCTCCTTCTTCAACTCGGCCATGCGCTCCATCTCTTGTTTGATGCTTTGCTGTATCTCCTTCATTTCCGCAAGCAGTTTTTCATTGTCGCTGGTTTGTGACGGTGTTAGGAGCAGCTTGATTTGTCTTTTTAATTCGTCAATCTGGCTTTGCAACATTGATTTTTCCGCTTGCGAGATGCATGGTGCTGTCTCGCATCCTCCGTATTGCTTCTTTGAATGGTGTTTTCGTCGTTATGGCGATCTTTAATACATCTCTATGTCTTTGGAGGTACGGACAGCCCAGGTACCTTGCTCCATGATTGCCCATGCAGTTGGCGCATTTCCTCTTGTTATTGGGTGCTCTGAAGTCGGTGTCCTGTTTTGCCAGCGGACACTCCCTGAATGCGTGGTGATCGGCACAGTAACGGCAGATTTCAGTCTTGCTGCGGCAGATTGTTCGACTGTGGCCGGCCCTCTGGCATCTTGAGCATTGGTTGATTCTTGGTATAAACCAATCAGGCTGTTGAGTTATGTTGTTCATTGACACCTGGTGTGGAATCTCGTTGCCCTCAGTCGTCACCACCGCCAGTGTAGTTGGTATCTTTGAGTATGTCAAGATCCGCTGTGCCTTCAGAATTCTCATGTGTAGGTTTTCCTCCTGTAGCTGTTTCATGATTTCGTCGTCTGACAGCTCCACTTGAACACGTTTTACAACCCATCTGGCTGTCTTGAGGTCGGTGTTACCGACTCTGGTGTCTTTCTCCTTCTTCTTCTCGGCTGTCTTGGCTCTTGTCTGTGGTGGGCTGACATCCGTCTTTCTCGTAGTAGCATCACTTGATTTGACTGTAGCTAAATGGTCTTTACTGCAGCTAGCAGGCAGGTTCTCCACATTCGTCCTCTGTGCAGGCTTGGCGGCTCAAACGCTGCACATCTTGTGGGGCTGATGTTTCTTTGAGTTGGTTTTGCGAACCATTTTCCTCCCCCGAATCAGGCTTCTTGATAAATTAGGGCGACTTCTCTTGATAGCGCTAAAAAGTGCTGTCGAGATCGACGAACCGACATCTGTAATTTTCAAATTTATAAGACCGGCGTAAGAAAAAAACCGGCAACAATTGTCCGCCCTTTGCCCAAGAGTTAACTGCTCCTCGAGGCTTTGATACGCTACATTTCTAAAGTGACGTCACATAAAGAAATGAAGAATATACGCGGAAAATCGGAGCCCTCAAATATTACCGCAAAAACCTCTTTCTTTGCTTCTCTAGTCCAGGGTTCGAAATCGAATTTGGAAGCAAACTGCTTTGCGTTAATTTCGATGGAATGAGATGTAAGCAATTCTGAACGCAGTGGCAAACTCCTCAGCTATAATTGCCTTGTAAATCACAAACAACCAATAAATACTGAGGTTGATTGCAACGTTATATAAAGGACATGCAACTAACATCTCTATGCATGCCTAGAAAACTATAGCAGTCAAAGACATTATGGAAACAGTTATTGGGGGAGGGGGAGCTCAAGCCTCTGGGAGGAAACATGTATGATCTCCTGGGATAGTGATTAATGCCACGGATATCCATATAAAACCTTTGGCAATACGACACTGCACTTACACACCCAGGTTTAGTGTAAACCCTATGTAGGGGAGGGGGAGACCTTCAGCAATCGTGGTTTTATTTATCTGACTATATTTGTACTGGCAGTGTGACTCTGCATTAAGCAATACCAGGTATTCCTATTACTTAGCAAACAAGTCCGTGAAAGCATTCTCAAGTGGGCACGCCGATATAGAACGTACCATGGCCCTATAACAATCTGACATCCATTGAACTTTGACTCGAACAAACACGTGTAATCAATTTTAGTTCTTTTAGATGACTTTTTGTGGCAGTCACATGTAATATCATTATCATTATGTGCCATGCTGATTTGCATGGGCGGTCATGTGTCGCCATCTCACGCCATCACCAGAGTCGTGGATCAGCTCTGTGTTCTTGTCTCGAACATACCAGGTGTCCAAGCCATCCAGATATTTACTTCTCCGCCCTCCTCTTGTGCTTTCCCCCTCAATCTTGCCAGTTATCACCAAGTTCTCCAATTTATTTCTTCTCATAAAGTGTCCACAAAATTGTGACTGTATACATCTAATTACTCTAATCAGCTTATTGGAAAACTTTGAGACAACTGGTAAGATCTAGTGGAAGAGACCAAGGGGAAGGCCGAGAAGTAAATACCCGCATAGCTTTGTCGTAATAAGTGTCGTCCCTGGGGTGAGGGGAATCAACACCCACATTCTTTTAACTCCATATCATTATCTTGAGGCTCTCCTGGATCTCTGTCCACAAAACCCCATCAGTCTTTGGATCTCTCTCTCTCTCTCTCTCTCTCTCTCTCTCTCTCTCTCTCTCTCTCTCTCTCTCCTTCTTCTTCTTCTTCTTCTTCTTCTTCTTCTTCTTCTTCTTCTTCTTCTTCTTCTTCTTCTTCTTCTTCTTCTTCTTCTTCTTCTTCTTCTTCTTACCACTGGACCATGCCCCCTCTCATTCTTTTCCAAAACATACTACACAACTCTAGCTTCTAACAAAATGACAAATTAATTTGATAAAGAAAAGTGTCAGGTATGTGCAAAGTGTGTGTGTGGAATGTCTGTCGTATAATCTAGGGTGTATGCAGAATCAGACCGAACAGCTCAGGATCAAAGTCTGCTTTTATCACAGTACCGGCCACACAACAGCACCATAGATCAAGTACAGAAGGACCTCACCAAATGATGCATCTCTCCGGTCAGGTGTCGACTTCCTCCAGTGGCTCTTGGATAGTCCGGATGCCTGGTCACCAATGGTGGATGTAATCCAATACTGATCATGAATCCGACACACACAGTGCAACTAATATGTCACTAAATGTTCTGTGATCTGATAATCCTTGTACAGTAAAATTAATGTTTACTGTCACTTTGAAACAAAATGTTAATTGTTAATTTCTCACAGGAATTCACCATTTGGAAAACACAATGTTAATTGTTAATTTCTCACAGGAATTCACCATTTGGAAAACGCAATGTTAATTGTTAATTTCTCTATATAAATACTATTGTCCCTGTTACTGGTGGTATTGTAAGTATCGTCGCTCTAATATTATGAGAACTACCACGGAGGAATCACTCTTAGATGATCGTCGGTTCCTGCTCAGGAGAGGCCAGGTTCTTGCAGACCCTCTTGGCCCAGTGCAAAGGCCGCTGGGTAAAAACTGCCTTCAATGATCGATCCATAATCTTCTTCTATGACTTGTCTGCTAGCTTTTTTTTCGGAAAAACATCGTGGAACCTGTTGAAGAGAGAACACCCGGTGAGAGCAACCCGATTCCGACCTTCATTAGCTGAGTGTAGGCCGACGGCCGCACTCAGATATTTAACAGAGAACTAAACTCTGGCATAAGGCAGAGGAGCTCATCACATCGGTCTGAGACATGGTAAGACAAGGAAAGACCAAAGGAAAAGCGCAGATACCCAGTAGATACCCTACTGGAAGATCCTACCATTTGACATTTCCCTTATCCCTCTACCTTGTTCTTAACTCACTGGGTTAATTGATATCTCACACTAGCTAGTTTAAGCAACGCGATAGCCTACTGCTGCCGACGCTCCTATAATAAGTTCTCACAATGCACATTACTACACTCAACTCCTAAGAATCATCTAATTTGGGTCTATTTAATTAAATACCATGTATTTATTCCCGTCTGAAATCGAGACCACTAAATCACACAATGGACAAATGTCCGCCGATGTAAATCAACATAAGACACCGTGGTGGTCTCTTTCCATAATCAGAACAGGAACATCAAACACGTCCTTGTTGCCTCATAATATTTGGTCGACTCCCGCCAAAGGTGTTTGTCCAGACTGTTTTAAAGCTGTGCCTGAATGACGTCACAAATCTGACTAGACACTAGGCGTCGAGAAACTATTTTTTATCTCCTTTTCTGACTCGATGTAAACAACCGGCCGGCTGTCCCGCTTTGATCTTGGGAATTGTTCCCGGTATTCCAACAAGTCTTGCCGGCTTATGATCTGGAGAAATCTTTCCCCCACAACAAAAGATCTTGCCGACTCTCATCAGGACAGTCTGTCCCCAACATCAAAGAATGGCGGCTGTCTGTAGACGAATGGCGCCACAGTCTTTCATCGATCGACAACTCCAAGAATTCCGCGACAAGCTTGACCACGCGGCATGGTCTAAGCAGAAACACGGAGCTGATGCACCACTTTTATGATCAAGTGAGATGACGAAATATGACTGCCAGGGAACACACTTGTTTCATAATATGTCCATGGTTGGAAAGTGATATTATCCATGGCCCCAAATTCTGTGGAGATTCATTTATATCTCTAGAGATGATTGATCTCGATCTTATCTTTATAGACATCTCTCTTATTATATTTGGTTATAGTTAAGTTCATTCACTCTATACAGTCCATAAAGACTAACTGTTTGAACACACTCAACGCATCTTGAAGGGCACAGTTTTTACACACTCTATTCCTCGAAACACTGCATAATGTACACTATCAATTACACGTACGGTTTTACAACAATGTTTCACTATATATATATATATATATATACGGGTTATAAGTCCTTGTCAGTTGGCGTAGACATGGGGCGCCACGCGTTGCCTCTGACGGTGGGAGACACCTACAGGTGTCACTGATCAGCTACCGCCCGCCTCAAGCTGGGCAGCCCCCGGCCAATTGGGTGCTGATCCGCCACAGTCCTGCCTGCTTCAATGGGTGCTTGGGGCTAGGACATAATCTGAATCGCAGGCTGTAAAACCAATGCACCATGTACTAATAAAAAGAATAATAGAAACCTCAAGCTACGGCTTGCAACCTGGAACGTGAGAACCATGTGTCCAGGAATTTCTACTGACTTGACAAATATTGACGATGTGAGAAAAACGGCTGTGATTGATGCTGAACTCAATCGTCTTAACATTGATATTGCTGGCCTGCAGGAGACTCGCCTCGCTGAGGAAGGGTCACTCAGGGAAAACAACTACACCTTTTTTTGGAAGGAAAGAGGGCAGGCAGAAAAAAGGCAACACGGTGTGGGCTTTGCAGTGAAGAATTCGCTACTGGAATGATTGATATCCCAGCTGGAGGTAATGAAAGATTATTATCACTGCGCTTGGCAACCTCTTGTGGATTTGCCACCATTCTCACTGCATATGCACCGACACTCACTTCCTCTGATGATGTGAAAGATACGTTCTATGAGCAGCTAAACTCTGCGATCAAGGCAGTTCCAAAATCCGACTACATTTATATGCTCTTTGATTTCAATGCTCGTGTGGGCAAGGACTCGAGTTCATGGCCAGTGTGCCTTGGAAAATACAACATCGGTCGCATGAATGATAATGGGCAAAGGCTGCTGGAGCATTGCACTAGAAATGACCTATGTATTACAAACTCCTTTTTTAAAACAAAAGAGATGCATAAGGTCACATGGAAACATCCAAGATCCGGCCATTGGCATCAGCTGGACTTCATTATCACACGGAGACAACATCTGAACCATACATCATTAACTCGAAGTTACCACAGTGCTGACTGTGATACAGATCATTCTTTGGTTGTTGCAAGGGTTAGACTGAGACCAAAGAGAATCTACACAGCTAAACACAAGTCTAGCCCCAGGATTAATATTATTAACACTCACGATCCTGGAAAGTGCTTTGAATTTCAACAGCAACTTGAGGACGCTTTCAATGATACATCAGAAAATTGTATAGTAAATGATAAATGGAGTAAACTTAAGGAAACTATTTATAAAACAGCGGTAGGGGTTTACGGCACTGTGGATCATAAGAGGCAGGACTGGTTTGCGGCAAACAGCCAGATACTGCAGCCCTTGATTGATAAAAAGAAGATAGCTCTCTTAAGAAACAAGGAAAGACCAACGCGTATGAGTGAGCTGAAGCAAGCGAGGAAGGATGTACAAAAGGCTGCCAGGCAGTGTGCGAATGACTATTGGATCAAGTTATGTGAGTCCATTCAAATCGCAAGTGATAAGGGAAACATCAGAAGCATGTATGAAGGGATAAAGAAAGCCTGTGGTCCAATGATCAAAAGAAGTGCACCGCTGAAAACCTTGACTGGAGAAATCATCACTGATAAGAAACAGCAGATGGATAGATGGGTCGAGCACTATTTAGAGCTTTACTCAAGTGAGACCAAGCTGGCGGATGATGCCCTCAACGCCATAGAGGCCCTGCCAACTCTTGACCACCTGGACACACTTCCCACTATAACAGAAGTTAAGTGTGCTATAAATGAGCTTGCATCTGGCAAGGCTCCAGGTAAGGATGGGATTCCAATAGAGGTGATCAGGAGTGGGCAAGACACCCTCGCTCTACAGATCCACCAGCTAATAGAGCTATGCTGGCGAGAAGGACAAGTCCCACAGGATTTCAAAGATTCAAACATCATAACGCTGTACAAGAACAAGGGAGATCGGAGCGACTGCAACAACTATAGGGGTATCTCACTTCTGTGTATTGTTGGGAAAGTATTTGCCAGAATTGTCCTGCGCAGACTTCAAGTCCTGGGAGATCAAGTCTACCCCGAATCACAGTGCGGCTTCCGTCAGAACCGGTCTACCATTGATATGATATTCTCATTGCGACAGATGCAAGAAAAATGCCGGGAACAAAATCAGCCACTGTTTATTGCCTTCATCGACCTCACAAAGGCATTCGATTTGGTCAGTCGTGAGGGTCTGTTCAAAGCACTAAAGAAGATTGGCTGTCCACCAACTCTTCTGTCCATTGTGGAATCGTTCCACACAGGCATGAAGGGTATAATCAAGTTTGATGGCTCAACTTCAGAAGAGTTTGAAATCAAGAGTGGAGTTAAGCAAGGTTGTGTACTATCCCCCACCCTCTTTGGGATATACTTTTCACTTCTACTGAAATATGCCTTTCGTGATCAGGATGACGGTATATACATTCACTCACGCTCAGATGGTGGCCTCTATAATGCTCAGAGATTGAAGGCCAAGACCAAAATTAGCAGGGTACTAATCAGAGAGTTGCTTTTTGCGGATGATGCTGCGATTACGACCCACTCTGAGGAAGAATTACAACATCTACTATCTGCATTCTCCAATGCTTGTTCTGAATTTGGTTTAACAATTAACAAAAAGAAGACACAGATTATGTCACAAGGTGCACATGGTGTACCATCAATCTTTATTGACGACGCCGAACTGGAGATAGTAGACCATTTTACATATCTTGGATCAGAGGTAAATAGCAAATTATCCCTCGATCAGGAAATCAACATCAGGATTGGCAAGGCAGCAACAACAATGAACATGTTAGCAAAAAGAGTCTGGGAGAACAGGAAGCTTACTGCCAAAACAAAAGTCCTCGTCTACCAAGCCTGTGTCCTTAGTACTCTTCTTTATGGCAGTGAAACCTGGACAACTTACTCACGCCAAGAGAAACGTTTAAACAGCTTTCATATGCGGTGTCTGCGAAGAATACTTGGTATTAAGTGGCAAGACAAAATCACAAATACTGAAGTATTGGAAAGATCAGGTTGTGTGACGGTGTATTCCATGCTCAGTCTTCGTAGACTTAGATGGATAGGACACGTTAGGAGGATGGATGATGGTAGAATACCAAAGGACATCTTTTTTGGTGAATTACAGACGGGTAGGAGATCTCAGGGTCGGCCTCTACTACGATACAAAGATGTGTGTAAGCGGGACATGATTGATACAGGCATTGATAATGCACAATGGGAGCACGTCGCCGCTGAACGTGTTGCATGGAGGGCAACTATCAGAAATGGAATAAAGAAAAAGGAGAAAATGATTGCAGATAAAGCACACACAGAGCGTGAGAGACGTAAGATGGTGCAAAATGGTGGAAATGACCATGTTTTCACATGCACCTACTGTGGGCAAACATTTGCAGCAAGAATTGGCCTTACCAGCCACACTCGCCACCGCCATGGATCGTAGTTATTGCCATATGACAGTTATTAAGCCTTTTTGAAACACATTGTACCAAACTATCGTCTGTCAAGACGGAAAGGTGCCAATGTAATATATATATATATATTACACACACGCCAATTACTATACATCTACTATTAATATAGCGGCGTAGTGTGTGGCCACCGCTATGTTCATAACGTGATGCATCCACACTCGACAATAAAACCTACAGGCGAGCGTGCTACCACAGCACCCGTTTCAATGTTGGATATCAACAAACTCCTTTCATTACATTTTAGCATCTACTTTAACCCATACTCTCTCAGACAGTCAGCATCATAACTTCTACTGGCCCTGGTATTATTGTATGGCCACAATAGTTTGGTGTGGAAGTAGTTAAATAAGTATTATCAACCGGTGGAGAAGGCGGAAGAACAGATAAGAACCCATATGTGGAAAGAATGAGATTGCGGGGGATCGGCTGGGGTTCTGGAAGAATCTCAAAACTGAGAGAGAGGAAGGATAATCAGATAGCGGTGGGAACGATTAGTAGTATGACTCTTCGCTGGGTGTTGAACGAGGGGACGGAGTACGTATGGGAATGTCCTGAGTGCAGTGATGTCGGTTCTTAACTCAACTCAACTCAACTATCAACTGTATTACATATAAATACGGGCTGGTTTCAAAGTCGCGTAACACTTGCTAAACAAACTTGACACAAAAAAGTCGCTTAAGAGTCAACAGAGTCGACTTCATTGCACCGGATTTTTCCCCATATGGCTCGACTTCTTTACGCAGCGCGGAAAGCGTCGCACAAAGCACGAACTCCGTAGCTCCAGCGTCGACCTACAGGAGTCTCCGAAAAATGTTACTCGTGAACCGAAGGACGCAGCCCGGAATCGAACCCACAACCTTCGGAGCCCGAGTCAAACGGCTTAACAACTTCACTACAGAGACTCCCAAACTTGACACGGTGACGTAGCTCACCAACCTGATCCAAAAAGTGCAAACTCAAGCATGACACTTCATTTTCTGACAGCGACGACGGTGGCTACCATGGCTACCATCAGCTCGATATAAAGCGTGCAGACAAAGTGTCGTGTCCCACCTGTTTGTGATAGCAGTGCTAGCTGGAGTGTTGTCTCTCAGATACGGATTTCAAGTAAGTGTAGGTTTCTTGTTGAGGAGTGGCTGGCCGAGTGGCTAGAACGCCGGACTCTCAATCGGGAGACTCGGGTTCGAATCCTCGGTAAGGTGTGGGATTTTTTTCTGTCGGGGGCAAAAAGAAAATCCTAACCTGCACAGTTCGCGGCGACTGCACTAGCCAGGCGGCCTTAATTCCTCAGGCTCAAAGACCCCTCTGCCATACACCGCAAGGTACTATATTGGCAGTAAATGACAGTTTTTTTTTATGACAGTAGGTTTCTTGCATGACTTGTTTATCACTATCTCCTGTATCATTGATACTAGCATACAAAAACAGTTCTGGCCTAATCTCTTGTCATCATTTTGTAATTTATAAAGAATTATTCTTGGCATATAAAAGGTTGATTTAGTTTCAGTTGTATGTAGTTACGGACAACAACATTGTATAGATAGGTATTTGTATAAGGGATATTAGTATTAGCATTTGTGACGGTGGTCAATGTAGTTGGACGGCAGTGCCTGTGATAGCAGTAGCAGTTTCCATTTTTGTCGTTGTAGAAGCAGAAGTTATAGCTGTAGCTATAGTACAGGTATCCCCAAAGCAGAAACTGCCGTACCTGTGGTAGTAGGTAGTAGTAGTAGTAGTAGTAGTAGTAGTAGTAGTAGTAGTAGTAGTAGTAGTAGTAGTAGTAGTAGTAGGCCTAGTAGTAGTAGTAGTAGTAATAGTAGTAGTAGTAGTAGTAGTAGTAGTAGTAGTAGTAGTAGGCCTAGTAGTAGTAGTAGTAGGCCTAGTAGTAGTAGTAGTAGTAGGCCTAGTAATAGTAGTAGTAGTAGTAGTAGTAGTAGTAGTAGTAGTAGTAGTAGTAGTAGTAGTAGTAGTAGTAGTAGTAGTAGTAGTAGTAGTAGTAGTAGTAGTAGTAGTAGTAGTAGTAGTAGTAGTAGTAGATGTAGTGATGCTGGTGGTGGTGGTGGCTACAGTAGTAGTAGTAGTAGTAGTAGTAGCAGTAGTAGTAGCAGCAGCAGCAGCAGCAGTAGCATTTGTAGTAGTAGTAGTAGTAGTAGTAGTAGTAGTAGTAGTAGTAGTAGTAGTAGTAGTAGTAGTAGTAGTAGTAGTAGTAGTAGTAGTAGTAGTAGTAGTAGTAGTAGTAGTAGTAGTAGAAGAAGGAGCAGCAGCAGCCTAATTTTTATTAATATTAATAATTAATAGTCTCACTCGTGGCATAAGTATTGGCATTATTGCTGATAGCAGTACCTTATACATTAACATGACCAGTTGATTTTGGATAATTTACTGATAAGTGTGTTTTCCTCATTTGTCTGTAGAACTGGTCATCACTAGCAGAAATGTCCAAGCCAACGTATATTTACTTCAGCGTCAGAGCCCGCGGAGAGTTGCCACGCCTGGTGGCTGCTGTCGGTGGCGTGGACTATGTTGACAAAAGACTTACATTTTCTCAGTGGCCTGGAGAATACAAAAGTAGTAAGTACACTATTTGTCTTCCGCCTCTTCTTCGTTGTTCTTTCAACTGGAATGCATAAAAACTAATTATGCCCCTCTAATGTTAGCTTGTTAAATGCCTGCTCTCATTTGTGTAAGGTTTGCTTCCTCTAGACAGATTTAATCCAAGGTAACATAATTTTTCTGTGGATAGGTTTTCCTTTTTCCAGGCAATAGGCTTACAGCCTACACTTTGTGATACACAACTGCTGTGGGAATTGTAACTTGCACAGCCTGCGCATAGGGCCTCCTGCATTTCTCCCATATCCGAGACGGCTAGTGTACAGTTCCACTACCCGACAGTTCAGGAGAACGTGTGCTGTGACAAGGCACCAATGGTGTTTGCGAACATGTCCAGTCCCGGCTGGAATTGAACCCGGCACCTTCTGAGACTGAGGTAGCTACCCTAACCTCTTAGCCACGGCAGAATGTGTGTGTATCTGTGATGTCACTAGTCTAATTATTGCTACTGTTACCAGGCATGGATACATTATGTTCTTGACTGTTTTCATCTTCGTTCATATCTACCTGTAATCCCCTAATGGAGAATGTGCCCTCAGTCACGTCACACCAAGCTATCATATATATCTATTAGCACCGCGTTTAGTTCTGTCTAGGTCCTTTCCATATTATATATCGCAGCCCACCAGAGTCCTTGTCAACCATAATTCTCACAGGCATGGGCCGGAAATATTCAACTATCTTCTTTTGTATCCCCTCTTTCTCACATCTGCATAGTGGCGGGCTGGCTAGGATGCCAGCTTGCCCGATGGCAAGTGGGCCATTGGGCCCCTGGTGAAGTCGGCTGTGTGGGCCCCTGGTGAATTGGGCCCCCTTAAACATTATGCCATACGGCAGATGTTAATGTCCTTTCAGTTGCTTTGTCTTCTGACTACCATTATTGTAAGACCTGTCCGTCAATGCCAGTGTATATGTGTGTATGTATGTGTATGTATACGTTTGTGTGTGTGTGTGTGTGTTTGTGTGTGTGTGTGTGTGTGTGTTCGTGCATGCTTGTGGTTAAGAAAGAGAGAGAGAGAGAGAGAGAGAGAGAGAGAGAGAGAGAGAGAGAGAGAGAGAGAGAGAGAGAGAGAGAGAGAGAGAGAGTGTGTTCATGTGTGTACTCCATCAGCTCGGAGTCGCGGTAACCTAGTGGCTAGACGTTTGCCTGCCGGCCAGGTGGTCATTGGTTCGAATTCGCATTGACGCGGATTTTGACAATTGACCTGGCTCCCAGGTATAGTAGGCGTTAAATGGGTAGCAGGAATGTCTTGGGAAGTAAATGCCACATTCATGATATTGAACACATCACCCCTGGAGTGATGATTTGTCTAGAACCAAATGTGAGCTACGAATCATTTACCTACTGCGCCTTAAGGAGTAAAGAGATCAGCTGTGAACTACTAGAAACTCTGATATATCGATTCACATCGTTGCACTGGCGTAAGGAGATAAAACTGGGTCGTCTCACCGGAACACATCATGTTCCTCTTGTACCTTGCGGTGTCGAAATGAAGTATAAACATCGTGAGAGTGCCCGATTATGGGCTTCATATATCGATATTCCCATGGACTCTGCTATTCCCTCCGTCCAACGTTTACGTGGTAGGCCTCTTCCTCTGTTTCCATCTGGTCTGTACATTATTGCTTGTTGTGGTATGCTGTTGACTGGTAATCTACTTGCATGGCCAAACAATTTGGCTTGCTGCCTTCTAATAAAATCTAGTGCTGCTTTACCCCCACTTTAGTCCTGCCTGGGTCGTGAATTGCCGTTTTTTCAGACACAGACTAGTCTACTATTGTCTGAAGCAGCCACACAAGATAAGACAAGCTTTCGACACTGTATGCCAGTTTTTGACTGCTAAAGAAAGTAAGGAACAAGAGGAACCTATTTAGGGATAGAAATATGACAACTTAGTGAGAAATGTGAGTGCAGTCTAAATAGTAATATAGTAAACTAATCACAAATTAATGCTTCAGAATAGCTGTGTTCGTCGCTAGACTTAACAGAAATAGAATTACGGCGTTTATAATATCATAGGTCCACTTCCAGTACTGCATTTATAAAAAGAAACCAAATAGTGCTGCAAACATCTGATGAGAGTGACGTCCAGTCAGTTTCTGGTTTGTTTCTACGATTGAAGAATCTCTGGCTCGTGAGCTAAAAGGAAGACCCAGAAATAGAAGAAGAATCTCTGGCTGGTTAGCTGGGGAGGAGAGAGAGAGAAAAAAAAAAAAAAAGAGAGAGAGAGAGAGAGAGAGAGAGAGAGAGAGAGAGAGAGAGAGAGAGAGAGAGAGAGAGAGAGAGTAGATCCAAGACCCAAAATTCGTATAAGAATCTGGCTCATGAACTAAAGTTATGACCCAAAATTTAAAGAAGTGTATCTGGCTCGTAAGCTACAGAGAATACCCAGAATTAGAAGAAGGCTCTCTGGCTCATGAGCTAAAGAGAAAACCTACAATTAGAAGAAGAATCTCTGGCCGGTGAGCTGGGAGGAGACCCAGATTTAGAAGAAGGATGTATGGGTCATAAGCTAAATGGAAGACCCAGAATTAGAAGAAATATCTCTGGCTGGTGAACTAGGTGAAGATCACGAATTAAAAGCATACATTCTATCAAGAATATACTTCCCTGACAAATCTTATCGCAATACAGACGATGCATTTAGCTCAAGCTTTAAATATGGACCACAAGCCAATGTCCAAATGGGACATTAATAAGTAGATAGCATGACGTGTAAATAATAGGATCAGCTATATATTATCTATTATACTACATCTTATACTACATTTTAGATGCTTATTTTTGTGCTTATAAAACAATTATTATATCAGATCAGTCGTATTAATCTAGGTTAAGTGCAGACATTCAAGTATCTAGGAACACGGATAACATCAGATGTGAGATATAGTACACAGAAAAAGAACATATTAGGAAAAGCAAAAACTGCATGTGATCAAATGAGGAACATCTAATGCAATAAAGCGCTGTCTCGTGTAACAAGGCACCTGCTACATGATAATGGTTACGGCTCTAGAATCGACCCGACCTCATAAAAACTTACAGCAAATAATTGTTGCAATCCTCCTTGAATTTTGTCGGGGAAGTTGAAAGACAAAAGAAGCGAGAAGAAAGACGAACATTCTTTAATCTATAATTTGGATATAGACCGTCTAGTGTTATTTCAGTACATACAATAGCAATAGACAATATAGACACGATATATACCAATTATAACTCATGAGGATTAAACATGAAGGGCACATTGCAGTCTTGACAGACGAAAGTATGTGGATTGGAATTTGGCCAAAATTCCATCGCACAATGCCTGAGCATAGATTCAAAGAACATGTGTTGCCAACGCAGCATGTTTCCTCTCTCGCCTTGCCTTGTTTACTTCAGAGGAAAGAATAACCAGTACGTCTGGAACCAGGTAGGCTGCAGACGCTGGCGGCTCAGCTTCAATCCTCCAAGGGTGGGTGGCGGCCAGGCCCTCACATCCGAAGGATTTGACTTAGAGATGTTCAGCCATTTCCCTCAACTGAGTGCCTTATGCCAGGGGATTAACATGCTATTACTCTATTCCGACTTTGTGAAGTCACATGAAGGGTGTAGCATAGGTGGGAGCGCAAGCGCAATTGAAATACCACTACTTTTATCGTTTCTTTACTTATTCAGTCGTGGAGATTTGTCCGCAACAGGCGAGCAATATCTCCGGCGGGCCTATTCTCGCTGGTCGCGAGATCCGCACAGTGGCAGGCAGGGAGATTTGCTCGCAACAGACGAGCAACATCTCCTGCTGGCCTACTCTCGTTGGTCTCGGGAGCCGCACGAGTCAGGCGGGGAGTCTGACGGTAGTACACGCTTACAAAGGTCGAGACACTTACGTTTGACAGGTGTACACGCCCAGTGGTCCGAGCGCGTATACGACCCTTACCTGCGGGACTTGGCTGAACGCCTCTAAGTCAAATCCCAAGGGTTTAGGGTCTGGCCGTCGCTCGTCTCCTGCTCATGGAGGCGGAGCTTTGACGCTGAGCCGCCAGCGTCTGCAGCCTATCTTGTTCCAGACGTATTGGTTATCCATTACTCTGGATCAAACAAGGCAAGGCCGAGAGAGGGAGCATGTTGTTTGGGCACCACATGTTCTCTGAAGCTCTGCCCAGGCATTGTGATGGAATTTTGGCCAAATTTCAACTCACATACTTTGGTCTGTCACTCACGTACAATCCAATAACCTTTCATCTGTTCCCCTTTCCTGTTCGACTGTCATCTTAAACAACCGTGTAAGGTCAGCACCATATACGACACACCAGGGTGTAGCAGCACACCAGTTGGGGAGAACAAGAAAGACTGCTATAATTTATTAATCATTTGATGTCTGAGAACGTGACCATAAATATTGTAACTGTGAACCTGTCTGTCTATTCACAGAAGCACCATACGGACAGCTGCCGCTGCTGAATGTTGATGGCAAGTGGTATGCACAAAAGCTGGCCATATCTCTGTTCTTTGCCAGAAAGAGTGGTATGTATAATATGAGAATGGATTTATTTTATAAAAATGATCATTATTGCAGTCCATATTTCAACTCATAGCGATTGTTGCGGAATGTTCGTAGAACACTATTATTTGTGACTGTAAGAGGCTTAACTTATCCTGGTGCGAGGAAATGCAACCTAAAGACAAAATGTCATGGCAGGGCAGACCAGGCCCTAGGCCTTGGTTGGCAGCTGGTCTAGGATTCTTCTTCTTTTTCTTTGCGATCATCCGGAGTGTTTTTTCAGATGTAATTGCGGTGTGTCTGTTATGCGCCCTTGGGCCGAAACCCGTAGGCCAACACAACCGGCTTCAGCGTGCTTTTTTGACCAGGTAGCATTCCTGGGAGACTCTCACTGTTTGCGGTACCGTCCACAACCCAGCTGGCCAAGTTGGAACGGTGAAGACAACGGTTGTCCCTCAAAGGAAGGCAGGGACAGTCCATGGCATTTTCCGCCATCCAGGGTGGCTTCAATAATTGCAGGGCCGGCACATAGCGCCCTGGTCCTGGGCTCACCGAGGGAATTGTCACGTCCTGCTCATGGCTGCTTTAATTCCTCACTTCAATATATTGGGCATTTCGTTCGCCCCGGGCCGTTCCCGCACAGACCAAACTGGTCTGCAGTCAGTATCCACTCAGCGAGTTTTTTCGGACATGTGCTTGTCGTTGTGTCAGTCAGAGCTGTTCCAGACACGTCGGACATTCGGAAACTACCTAGTCAGAGCTGTTCCGAGCAAGAGCGGCATTCGGAAACAAGGTAGATTTTCCTAGCACGAGGGAAGACTAGTTAGAGCTTTTCCGGTCACGAAAGACATTTCACTCGGACGTAGTTGCGTAGTGCCATTTTTATTTTGCCGCCCGTAGGCTGGCACTTCCGGCTTCAGCGGGCATTTTTAATGAGGTTAGCCTTCCTCAGGTTCGAGACAAGTTAGACTCTTATTTCGACTTCCACACAGCAAGCTTTTCCTTTGGTCTGCCACGTAATGGATTCGCAAGCCAGGCGTTCCATTTCGTGTCATCGAGACAATTTTCCACCTTTGACTACACTCACTCCATGAGTACGGTTAAAGACTTACATCGGAACGTGCGACCAAGGTGTTTTTCCACCTTTTAGTACTCGCTCACGAGGTAGGCTACATGTGCTGCCGGCTCAGCACCTTACCTCCGTACAGCAGTGAGCGAGAAACGGCCAGGCCCTCTCATTCCGGGGATCCCTCATATCCCCCAGCTGAGAGCCTTCGGGCAAGTATCTGAACTGGGCATGTAGCGTGCCCAGTATCTCACCTCCATTTATCGGTGGAGGCGTTTGTGTAAGTATCTGGACCAAGATTGTGGCTTCGTGCGCCGGAGCTTACATTTTGACTGCTATCCTCAGTCTATCTGCAGAGCAGCAGGTTGTGTCTCTCTTAGTCTGGTCCCTATCCCATATGCTGTCCGATATGTAGTTTTTCATCCATCGGCAAGCACATGGGGTCGATGGGACATGCAAGCTCCCCCACCACGGCAAGATGGAGACACATCGGGGGAGGTCTAGGATTGAAGCTCCGACAGGCGGGTAGTTAGAACATTGCTTTGCTGATCCGGCAGCTTCTGCAGCTTGTCTTGTTTTAGATGTATTGGTGTTACCATTCCTCTGGAGTGAACTAGACAGACCAAGAGAGGGATCATGCTGCATGGGCAACACATTGTCTTTATAATTTAGCCCAGGCTTTGTTCTATGGAGAGGCAATAACTCCATCCCTGGTCTTAACCGACCTCGGAATCAAAGCGAGAGGTAGCAATTACGGGTTATAAGTCCGTGCTAATTGGCGTAGACATGGGGCACCACGGGTTGCCTCTGACGGTGGGAGACACCTACATGTGTCACTGATCAGCTACCGCCCGCCTCAAGCTGGGCAGCATCCAGCCAACTGGGTGCCACAGTCGGCCTGCTTCAATGGGTTTTTGGGGCTAGGACAAAATCTGAATCGCAGGCTGTAAAACCAATGCACCGGGAACTACTATAAAGAAAAATAGAAATCTCAAGCTACAGCTTGCAACCTGGAACATAAGAATCACGTGTCCAGGATTTCCCACTGCCTTACGAATATTGATGATGTGAGAAAAATGGTTGTGATTGATGCCGAACTCAGTCGTCCTAACATTTGATATTGCTGGCCTGCGGGAGACTCACCGCGCTGAGGAAGGGTCACTCAGGAAAACAATTACACCTTTTTTGGAAGGGTAGAGGGCAGGCAGAAAACAAGGCAACATGGTGTGGGCTTTGCAGTGAGGAATTCGCTACAGTGAATGACTGAAAATCCAGCTGGAGGTAATGAAAGACTATGATCCCTGCGCTTGGCAACCTCTTGTGGTTTTGCCACTATTATCACCGCGTATGCACCGACACTCACTTCCTATGATGATGTGAAAGATTCGTTCTATGAGGTGTTAGACTCTGTGATAAAGGCAGTTCCAAAATCAGACTGCATAGATATATGCTCGGTGATTTCAATGCTCGTGTGTGTGGGGACTCGAGTTCATGGTCAGTGTGCCTTGGAAAATGCAGCATCAGTCATGTGAATGAAAATGGGCAGGGGCTGTTGGAGCATTGCAACAGAGATTACCTATATATTGCAAACTCCTTTTTTAAAACAAAAGAGCTGCGTAAAGTCCCATGGAGACATTCAAGGTCCGGCCATAGGCATCGCTCGACTTCATCGTCGTGCGGAGGCAGCATCTAGACCAGGCATCATTGGCTCGAGGTTGCCGCGGTGCTGACTGTGATACGGATCATTCTTTGGTTATTATAGGGGTTGGACTGAGCCCAAGGGGAGTCTGCGCAGCTGAATACAAATCTAGCCCCATTATTAATATTGTTAACACCCACCGTCCTGGTGAATGCTTTGAGTTCCAACAGCAGCTTGAGGACGCTTTCACTGATGCATCAGAAAATTGTGCAGCGAGTGAGGAGTGGGATAGACTTAAGAAAACTTTTTATTAAACGGCGGTGGGGGTTTGCGGCACTGTGGATCGTGGGAAGCAGGACTGGTTTGCGGAGGGAGGTCGGACACTGCGGCACTTGATTGATGGACGTAAGATAGTTCTCTTGGAAAACAGGGAAAGAACGGCGCGTGACGCTCTCAGTGACCTGGATCAGGCTAGATGGGATGTGCAGCGGCTGCCAGGCAGTGTGAAAATGACTATTGGATCAAGTTATGTGAGTATGTGAGTCCATTCAAAATGCAGGTGATGGGAGACATCGGAGGCATGTCTGGATGGATTGGGCGGGAAGGGGCGGCAGTGGTCCAGTGGTCGGGGGAGGTGAACCACTGAAGACTTTGACTGGAGAAATCTCACTGATAGGAAACAGCGGATGGATAGATGGGTAGAGCACTATTTGGAGCTTTACTCAAGTGAGACCAAACTAGCGGATGATGCCCTCAACGCCATAGAGGCCCTGACCACTCTTGACCACCTGGACATACTTCCCACCATAATTGAAGTTAAGTGTGCTATAAATGAACTTGCATCTGGCAAGGCTCCATGTAAGGATGGGGTTCCAATAGAGGTTATCAGGTGTGGGCAAGACACACTCACTCTACAGATCCACCAGCTAACTGAGCTGTCTGAGAACAGTAGTAGTAGCAGTACTACAAGAACAAGGGCTGTCGGAGCGACAACTATAGGAGTATCTCACTTCTGTGTATTGTTGGGAAAGTATTTGCCAGATGGCGGACTCTACAATGCTCAGAAATTGAAGGCCAAGACCAAAATTAGGAGAGTACTGATCAGAGCGTTGCTTTTTGCAGCTGATGCTGCAATTACGACGCACTTAGATGAAGAATAATTACAACGTTTACTATCTGCATTCTCCAATTTAACAATTAGCAAAAAGAAGACATAGATTATGTCACAAGGTGTATATGGGGTACCATCAATCTTTATTGATGGCGCTGAACTGGAGATGGTAGATCATTTTACATATCTAGGATCAGAGGTAAATAGCAAATTATCCCTAGATCAGGGAATCAACATCAGGATTGGTAAGGCAGCAACAACAGTGAACAGGTAAACAAAAAGAGTCTGGGAGAACAGGAAGCTTACTGCCAAAACAAAAGTCCATGTCTATCAAGCCTGTGTCCTTAGTAATCTTCTTTATGGCAGTGAAACCTGGTCAACTTACTCACACCAAGAGAAACGTTTAAACAGCTTTCATATGCAGTGTCAGCGAAGAATACTTGGTATTAAGTAGCAAGACAAAATCACAAATACTGATGTATTGGAAAGATCAGGTTGTGTGACGGTGTGTTCCATGCTCAGTCTTCGTAGACTTTAGATGGATAGGACATCTTAGGAGGATGGATGATGGTAGAATAACAAAGGACATCTTTTTTGTTGAATTACAGATTGGTAGGAGATCTCAGGGTTGTCCTCTACTACGATACAAAGATGTGTGTAATCGGGGCATGATTGATACAGGCATTGATAATGCACAATGGGAGCAAGTCACCGCTGAATGTGTTTGCATGGAGGGCAAATATGGGAAATGTAATAAAGACAATGGAAAACATGATTGCAGAAAATTCATACACCGAGCGTGTGAGACGTAAGATGGTGCACTATGGTGAAAATGACCATGTGTTCACAAACAACCACTGTGGATTAACATTTACTGCGCTAATCGGCCTTATTAGTCACATTCGCTACCGCCATGGGTTGTAGTTATTATGCTTTTTTGAAGCACAATGTAACAAACTGTCAACACGGCAAGGTGCCAATAAAATAATATATATAAAAGAGGCTTAATCATCGTCATCATCATAGTCCACGTTTTTCATCAAGCGCCGTTGGGAGGATGATTTGACATTCCAAAGCCCATTGGGTGGCACTGGAGAGTGTCATTCCGTGTGGTTGTCTTTGTTGTCGTCATTCCAATATTTTCTCGGGCGCTCCCTTCTCTCGTATCAGGTCTTCTTTGGGCTGGCGCTTTGAATGAAAGAATATATCGGGTTTTTATAAAGTCTCACTGCACTTTGTATGTAGAACAAATTTGAAAAATTAAGAACAAAACGTCATCAAAAATGTGCTAAAATGTCATTAAATTAGTTACTATGGCTAAGGCTGTTTTAGGGAAGCTGGAAAGTACCAATGAAGTATTCATCATAACAGGTGTTGGAAATGTCCAGCATGGGCTTCAAGACATGACTGTACACGTCTCTTCATATTGTCTAATACCTTCTGCAGCGTGTCTGTTATTTCTTGAATGGTATTTCTGATTGCTTCTTCCAGGTCCTCAATTATGTATACATTATTTTTTTTTTAAACATTTCCTTTCAAGAAACCACATAAATAATAATCGAATGGAGGTAGATCTGGAGAACGAGCATGCAAAATTCCACGTGATATGCGATTTACGAAAATGTCTTCCCCCACCCCCCCCCCCCCACCCCACAAAAAAAAAAGCAAGCAGTGATGCTATAGCTGTGTGTGCTGTTGTACCATCTTGTCGGAACCACGCTTCTTCAATTTCACGTTCATTCACCTATTCTTAAAAAAAACCGGTTCCAGAATGTCAGCACGGTACCGATTGGCATTTATAGTGTTGTTGAAGACAATTGGTCCAACAAAACGTTGTCTAATGACGGCACACCATGCCCCAATTTTCTCATCGTGTATTGGCGCTTCATGAAATGCATTTGGATTAAAAGTGCTCCAAATACGATTATTATTTACTATTAAAGTATCCAGATAGACAAAACTATGCATCGTCAGAGAAATATATTTCTTCGAGAATTAACTCGTCTACTTTAGCTAAAAATGCTTGAAACCACGTGGAGTACTTTACTCTGGATTCATTATGATACTCTTTTAGTTCAGACAGAACAGAAATTCCTGCATGGATGAAAATTTAATAATTGTTTAAGAATTGTGTGCACTGTGCTCAATGATACGTTCACTTGTTGCGATATTTCCCTTAAGGATTTGATAGGACTTTTCAGGATTCTGTCTTGGATATCTAGATATTTTTCTTCAGACACAGGAGGCCTACCAGATCGCGGAGCATCTTCCACATTTCCCGTAGCAAGAAATTTATTCAACAATTTTTAACCGTAATGTGATGAGTAGGTTGTTTATCAGGAAATCTTGCTATACATCTTTAAACAACCATCCGTGTGTATCGACCGCCATTTCGAAACACCTGTTCAAACAACCCCCCCCCCCCCTCCCCCAAAAAAACAAACAAACAAACAAACAAACAAACAACGCATCTTTCTTCCGTTGATAACACCATTCTGTTGTTCAAGGAATTACTCCAGCAAGCGACAGCCATTCGCTACATATTGCTTCACGGTGGACTGTGGAGCATATTTTATATGACGTCATGTAGTTCATTTTTCATATTTGTTCTACACACAAAGTATAGTGAGACTTTACAAGCACTTGGTATATGAATGAATACTGCCATGCGAAGAAAGATTAACACAGAAGAAGATTAACAAACATCACAGTTAAACAGTTCCCAGCACTAGCTTATGGGGGTATCTAAGGGGTAAAGACATGGAATCAAGTCACTCCGAAATAGCATCTAATTTTAACTATGGGAGAACCCAGCACTAAAGCTTAAACATACAATACCGTCGACAGAGTCATTGAGAGCTGTAGCGATAATGCAGAGACAAACTAATAATATATGCCACTAACTTCTCCGATATCAGAAACTTAGTCAAAGATGCAATGCTCTTCCCACACTCTCTGTGCTCGCATTTCTAACATCTGAATGTGGCAGACCAATTAGAGCGTAGGCTGACTTTCACATGTCGCTGTTGGTTAGTGTGCCCGTAGTTATTGCATCTTTCCCCAGCCACAACTTTCACGTGTCGATGATCATAGCTATTGTATCTTTCCCATGCCACAACTTTCACGTGTCGATGTTCATAGCTATTGGATCTTTCCCATGCCACAACTCTCACGTGTCGATGTTCATAGCTATTGCATCTTTCCCCAGCCACAACTTTCACGTGTCGATGTTCATATCTATTGGATCTTTCCCATGCCACAACTCTCACGTGTCGATGTTCATAGCTATTGTATCTTTCCCATGCCACAACTTTCACGTGTCGATGATCATAGCTATTGTATCTTTCCCATGCCACAACTTTCACGTGTCGATGTTCATAGCTATTGGATCTTTCCCATGCCACAACTCTCACGTGTCGATGTTCATAGCTATTGCATCTTTCCCTAGCCACAACTTTCACGTGTCGATGTTCATAGCTATTGGATCTTTCCCATGCCACAACTCTCACGTGTCGATGTTCATAGCTATTCTATCTTTCCCATGCCACAACTTTCACGTGTCGATGTTCATAGCTATTGGATCTTTCCCATGCCACAACTCTCACGAGTCGATGTTCATAGCTATTGCATCTTTCCCCAGCCACAACTTTCACGTGTCGATGTTCATATCTATTGGATCTTTCCCATGCCACAACTCTCACGTGTCGATGTTCATAGCTATTGTATCTTTCCCATGCCACAACTTTCACGTGTCGATGATCATAGCTATTGTATCTTTCCCATGCCACAACTTTCACGTGTCGATGTTCATAGCTATTGGATCTTTCCCATGCCACAACTCTCACGTGTCGATGTTCATAGCTATTGCATCTTTCCCTAGCCACAACTTTCACGTGTCGATGTTCATAGCTATTGGATCTTTCCCATGCCACAACTCTCACGTGTCGATGTTCATAGCTATTCTATCTTTCCCCAGCCACAACTTTCACGTGTCGATGTTCATAGCTATTGCATCTTTCCCCAGCCACAACTTTCACGTGTCGATGTTCATAGCTATTGGATCTTTCCCATGCCACGACTCTCACGTGTCGATGTTCATAGCTATTCTATCTTTCCCATGCCACAACTTTCACGTGTCGATGTTCATAGCTATTGGATCTTTCCCATGCCACAACTCTCACGTGTCGATGTTCATAGCTATTGCATCTTTCCCATGCCACAACTTTCACGTGTCGATGTTCATAGTTATTGGATCTTTCCCATGCCACAACTCTCACGAGTCGATGTTCATAGCTATTGCATCTTTCCCCAGCCACAACTTTCACGTGTCGATGTTCATAGTTATTGGATCTTTCCCCTGCCCCCTTTACCGGTCTATGGGACTAATGGATAAGTTAGTGATAATATGTTTTGTTTCTCTCAATTCCTAAGCAGTTTTCTCGCTAAATGTATGCACATATATGTCGTATGCGATCATCGTCACTGTTTACATGTATCAGCTGCCACAATACATATTAATTCCAGGTTTATACCCAACATCTGGAGAGCCGCTGGAGATCCTCAAGTACGACCACGCCTTGCAGTTTACGGAAGAGATTCTAGAGCAGATAGTTCAAGCGCGGGTTGACAGCGATCTTCGAAATAAGGTTAGCACTTTGCACGCATGGCTAGCTATTACACACGTGACTGAGCAACACCGATGAGTCTCGAAAGGATTAGGTGTCATCAAAATCTCGAATATCTATGCCTAAATTCTGGAATACGTTTACGGTTTTCATTTGTTTCTTGTAGGTGTTGCTTATTGCTTTTTCTATCCATCCGTAGTATTATTTACATTTAATCAGATATCACATTTCCACTGCCATTAGATGGTTCTCACCTTGCTATTTATTGGCCTTGTTTCACGTGCGTATAACAGCATAGGTTCTATGTATTTTCTTTCTCATTGAAATTGACAGGTTTTTAAATTGGTCGATATGCTTTCCTTCTGGCAAAAGACTACCTTTGTCAAAGTGATGTTTATTATAACTTTACACCTGTTATGGCTGTTGTGAGATAACTGTACAGCCGGAGTACACAAGCCGCGATGGCGTAGTGGCTAGACCCGACCTAACATAGGTACCGGGACATGTGTTGGGGAGTGAAGGCGGCAGGCCTAATTCAGACCACATCACACCTCAAGTACAAGTCGGTCTATTAAAATAAAATATGGGTCTGTCACCTTACGCCCGCGAGCCGCGGTAGCGTAACATCTATACGTTCACTTGCCAGCTGGTAGTCGTCGGTTCGAATCTGCATCGGGGCGGGTTTTTTAATTGACCTGGGTTCGAGGTCGACCCTCCTAAAATGGACACCAGGAAATGTATTGAGAAGCAAAAGCGAATGGTGTTGTACTGACGACATTAACCACCGAGGACCAGTTGGTCCATAAAACTATAGGTTTATAAAAGTATAGGTCTGTCAAACTATAGGTCCATAAAACTATAGGTTTATAAAAGTATAGGTCCATAAAACTATAGGTTTATAAAAGTATAGGTCCATAAAACTATAGGTTTATAAAAGTATAGGTCCATAAAACTATAGGTTTATAAAAGTATAGGTCTATAAAAGTATAGGTCTATAAAACTACAGGTCTATAAAAGTATAGGTCCATAAAACTATAGGTTTATAAAAGTATAGGTCTATAAAACTACAGGTCTATAAAAGTCTAGGTCCATAAAACTATAGGTTTATAAAAGTATAAGTCTATAAAAGTATAGTTCTAGCACCATATGCCCAACACGGCTGTAAGGCGCGGGAAAGAGTCCGACAGTCACTTACTGGAGGATGTGATCAGACTTCTTCGTACAATTCTCTCAAATATTCATGAAACTGTTTCAAATATTTGATCATAGGAAATGAAATAAAGACTCAACATGACTACAGCAAATGTATTATTTTTCTTTTCTCACACAGCCAGAGAAGCTGGTTCCACTTAAGGAAGAGATTCTCCCCAGCAAAGTGCCCCTACTAGAAAAGCTTCTGAAAGAAAATGGCACCGGTTTCTTTGTTGGGAACAAGGTGAAATAAATGTATTTGTATTATATCTATGTACGAAACAGGAGAATGTTGAATAGAAACAACACTGTCATGTAAAGGTATACAATAATATGTCAGTTTATTCATTTCATAGATCGGAGTTAAGTTTCTGAACATGTCACATCTCTATTTCAGATTTGTGACACGCTAAAAAGCTTACTCTTGCCAAGACAATGTGGTGATTTTACATTAAATATGTCTCAAGAATACAGCTAATCTGGGGGAAGCTATTGTCCGTGTGTATTACGCAACAAATGGAGTGTTATCTTCTTCTTCTTCTTTGCGTTCATCCGGAGTGATTTTTTCAGATGTGATTGCGGTGTGTCTGGTTAGGCACCCTCGGGTCGAAACCCTCAGGCCAACACATCCGACTTTTAGCGTGCATTTTTGCCAGGTTAGCAATCCTGGGAGACTCTCGCTTTTGTGGTACCGTCCACATCTCAGCTGGTCTAGTTGGAACAGTCGAAGACTACACGGTCATCCCTCAAGTGAAGGCAGGGACAGTCCATAGCATTTTCCGCCATCCTGGGTGGCTTCCATAATTGCAGAGCCGGCACATAACGCTCTGGTGCTGGGTTTACCGAGGGAATCGTCACGTCCTGCTCATGGCTGTTTTAATTCCTCACTTCAATATATTGGGCATTTCGCTCGCCCTGGGCCGTTCCTGTACAAACCAGTCAGCTCTGCGGTTGGTTTCCACTAAGCGAGTTTTCGGACATGTGCTTGTCCCTGTACCCATCAGAGCTGTTCCAGGCACGGCGGACATTCGGAAAACTACCTAGTCAGAGCTGTTCCGAACAAGAGCGGCATTCGGAAACTAGGTAGTCAGAGCTGTTCCTAGCACGGGAGACATTCGGACGAGACATTTCACTCGGACGTAAATGCGTAGTGTCAATTTTTAGTTTGCCACCCGTAGGACGACACTTCCGACTTCCGGCGGGCATTTTTTAGTGAGGTTAACCTTCCTCTGGTTTCGAGACACGTTAGACTGTTGTAATGTCACCCACATCTCAGCTGGTCAAGATAGGACGATCAACGATATCGTGGTCTGCCCTCAAGGGAAGGCAGGGGCAGACCATGGGCATTATCTCGCTATCCAAGGAGGCTTCCATAATTGCAGAGCCGGCACATACTGCTCTGAGACTGGGCTCACCCAAGGAGTTTCCACGTCCTGCTCATGGCTGCTTTAGTTCCTCACTTCCATGTGTTGGGCATCCCACTTGCCACTGATCGCTCAATCACACACCAGGAGCGGTCAGACTGCGAGTGACATCCACTCGGTAAGCTTTTGCTTGTGACTTTAGACCACGCAATAGGTTCGCTCGCCGTGCGTTCCATTTCGCGTTGATGAGACATTTTTCCACTTTTGTCTACACTCTCTATGAGTTAGATACAGACAGTTTCCGTAACCCTTCGACTGGGGCACTTTTCTGACTGTTTTTGTACTCGCTCACGAGGTAGGCTACATGTGCTGCCGGCTCAGCACCTTACCTTCGTGCAGCAGTGAACGGGAAACGGCCAGGCCCCTTCATCCGGGAAACTCTCATATCCCCCAGCTGGGAGCCTTCGAACATGTATCAGACCTGAGCATGTAGCTTGCTCAGTATCATGTTTCTATTTTCCGGTAGACGGGTATCAGCCTGGCTCTAAGATCCGATGGTTTGTGGCTTAGAGGCGTTCAGCCACAGCCATCGACAGGGAGCCTTAAGAGATTTGTCCGGACCAAGAAATTCTGCCTTTGTGCACCTCATTTAAATTTTGACTGCTATCCTCAGTCTATGCCTGCAGAGCAGCAGGTTGTGTCTCTCTTAGTCTGGTCCCTATCCCATAAGCTGTCCGATATGTAATTTTTCACCCATCGGCAAGCAAACGGGGTCTATGGGACACGCAAGCTCCCCCACCACGTCAAGGTGGAGACACATCGGGGGAGAAATGGAGTGTTATTATATCGTTTACTGTTGGTCTCAGCATAATGAGGACAATTGTATTATTCAGCACAGTGTATGTTTTATATAACACATGTGTTGGAGAGCTGTGGTAGGGCAGTGACTAGCAAGCTTGCCCACCGGTTTGGTGGTCATAAGTTCGAATCTTCCTCTAGGCAGGGAATTTGCTAAATTTGGCCTGGGCTCTCATGTGGCACCCAGTATAAAAAATCGTACCTAGAAATATCATTGGCAGTAAAGTCGGATATATATGTGTGTGTGTGCGTGTGTGTCTGTATGTGTGTGTATGTGTGTGTTTGTGTGTGTGTGTCTGTATGTGTGTGTGTGTGTGTGTCTGTATGTGTGTGTGTGTGTTTGTGCACATACCTGCTTCTTAGCGAGCATATAAAACGCCAGCACGACACATGAAAGGTGTCGATGATTACTTTCATTGCACTAGTGAACTAGGAGTCACTTTTCAAAAACAGGAATGTTGGGAAGATGGGGCGGGGAAGGTGTTCGTTCCCGTATACCCCATATCTATACCACTGCAGCCAAGCCCTCTTATCTTTTTCCATCTTCTGTAGCTTCCTCCATGCCCCTCCCTCATTATATATCTGTATGTACTCAATGCGCCTAAAGCATGTAAAAGGGTATTTTACTAACTGACTGTTTCTTTCACCTTGTGAGAGCCAGAGAAAGGACTTTCTACTCAAACTATTAACAGGTTTTCTAAATGTTTGTCCTATCTAGCGCGTCTGTTTTTGTCACATCTTCAGTCACTGACATGTGTTTACTTCTCTCCGTAAGTTCCCTGGTAATGATTCTGTAATACCATGTTAGTCCTATTTTGCTCAGTTAATAAATTTTTTGTACATTGCCTCGTAATTGTTTTGGTCGTTCTCCGTGTTTCTGATTTACACAGCAGTGCTGATTTGACGCTTTTTTTTTTAAAAATTCGCATATCCTTTACAGGACATCGCTGTCAACAGAAGCATCTTTCAGCTGTCTGTTGATCTCTTGGCAAGATTACGCTCAGTAGTTTGCCATTGCTTTCTGAGCGGCCGGCTCAGTTATCCCGCAAGTCACCAGCGGGGATCGAACCGCTCCCAGCTCTTGCCCGCAACGAGACTCTGCGTGATAAACGGGATTACGGAGAAAGTGTTGTAACCCCTCGGCCAGAGAGACCGACGATTTGACGCTGCAATTCAATATTATAAGTTTAGTACAAGACTTAATTTCTGTTGATTTCCAACCATTAAGACTTAATTTTTGTTGATTTCCAACCATTATATAGTGCTAAAAAGGTCTTTTTTATCCTTATGTTAATATATACGTTCCCTCATCTTTGTTTACTTTGCTACTTAAATATGTGTATGACTGCACTTCTTGAAGTGAAGAAGATCGTGTTATCATTTGCTTGATTTATTCCATTATCTTTCTTCAACAAATGTGTAGGCCTAAGTTTTGTGACTATCCGTCAAGCAGGTCTAATTTTTCTAGCATGAAAGTTCTCGTTTGAGACAGGAGGGCAACGTCTTTGGTGAAGCCCAGATCACCAAGCTGCTTTTGTCAGGGTCCACTAAATTCAATTCAAACTACCTCAAGATGTTCGATGCCTCTGACTAGTGTCGCTACAAATTTGGAAGAGATCAGGTCATAAACCATCCCAGTTTAACCACACTGTTAATAACTAATCGCTCAGAACGTTTTTGTTTTTTTTGCGATAACTCGCTTTTAACTCAAGTGTAGTCTAAAAAAAAAAAAAAGGAGTCTCTGTGGCGAAGTGGTCAAGCCGTTTGACTCTTGCTCCGAAGGTTGTGGGTTCGATTCCGGGCCTCACCCCTCGGTTTACGAGTTAAATGTTTCAGAGACTCCTGTGGGTCGTCGCTAAAAGCTACGGAGTTCGTGCTTTGTGCGACGCTTTCCGTGCTGCGGAAAGAGACCGAGCCATATGGGATAAAATCCGGTGCAATGAAGTCGAACCTGTCGACTCAAGCGTAGTCTATACACGTGATACTACTTCTAGGGGACTGGACTGATTTTTGTGTGTGGATTAGCTTTCTCTATTACCAGTGTCCCTGGCCATCAGGTGAACCCACTCCGACTTCAGAGGTACTTGTAACTTACATACCCAAGTCAAGGACGAGAAGTCAACATTTTAGTGTAACTGACCAGTGTAGGGGTTGAATCCCGCTACCTCGGCATCAGTACACCGGATGTTTAAGAACTAGCGCTTGTATCCATTCAGCCATGGTGACCTCCACTCAGACTTTGATACTGCATAAAATTGTATCTGCAAACCCCATTATTTGAAATGTACTGTTTTATACCTTTTATTATTTATAATGTTTTAACACCTTGATTTACACTTGTATCTCTACAGCTATCAATCGTCGATCTGAGCGCTTTTGATGTGACTGAGCACATTATTGATCTGCTGGGTCAGTCTTTTCTGGGAACATTCCCACTTCTCAAAGCTCACTATCAGAAAGTTAAGAGCATCGAAAGTTTAAAGAAGTACATCGCAAGCCGTCCACCTGGTGAAACGAAATTCTAGAATCTACCGTTTGGCTTGACCAAATGTGAGGGGACTAACTACCAAACACAAGACACCTGAAAGATGAATGAATGTGAAAGGCGACCTGAGTATCTGACCCAGATAACTGCCAATCTAGACTGGTTTTGATACATTAAAACTGATTACTTAAAAATGACAAAACGAGTGCATCAATGACATAATTACAATGTTTTTCTTTGTAGACTGTAACAGGACATAGTCAGTATCAATGACAGAGTTGTTTGTTATTGAGAAAGTATGTGTTTATTGTCTATTCCTACACATTTTGAACAAAAAAGATATTTAGTTTGTGTTTCCCATTGGCTCTGACCAAAATATAAATTTGTGTTTCCCCATATGTTCTGAACAAAAAATGTATAAACATCTACTATTGTAAGCATCAGTCATAAATGGACATATGTGACTTTACATAATATAACTGGGATCTGTGGTGGCACAGTATCTAGCACTCTTGTCTTCTAGTCCGGTGGTCATATGTTCAGATCTCCTTCAATGGTAGAGCTTTTGTCATTGAACTTGTTCACAGGCAAACCCAGTCTAAAATTGGTATGGGGAAATTTCCTGGAAAGTAAAGGCTGCACTCACGATACTGACCACATCACCCATGGACTGCTGACCAATCTCAAGATTTAGGACTAGCATCATTTACACAATACTCACCACGGCATGAAAGGAGACTTTCACTATACTGTAATGACATGACTATATGTTCATGATGATGGCAAGATCACACAATTAAAGAACTCGATGTTTGACAATAACATGTGGTGTTGCTTCACTGAATTGTTTCTGTGTTCATTTCACTCCAACTGAGATTTCTCTTCACAACATTTGGTGGCATGTGTGTGAAGGTATTCTTGTAACTGTTGACAAGTTCCAATAAAAGAGAACCACTGCCTTATTATGCTGAAACATATTAGCACAGACAGAAAACACACCCCCAACCCCACCCTGTATCGTGTATCTGTGTATACGGGTTTACCACTGCTTATAGATGTGTGTAGTATTATTGGAAAGCGGCTGTTATGTATACATTATCAGAGTATGTTGCCTTACAGAACTGGTATCGTGTCTATGTGTCTACCATGTTGCATGTTTTGTTCTGTTGCCTTGTAATCTTTGGAGGGAGTTTCATGCGGTTGTCTAGTGAATTAAAAAAACGATGTCTTAGAATCCACAACGCACAATGAACAATGGGTGTGGCCACATACTTTATTCATCAAGGTAGAGCAGCAACTCTAGAAAATAGCGACAAAAACCAACTGCTAATGTTTCTACTTAGCTGATCGATTTGTTGTAAATCTTCTAGAAGACTGAGATATAACTCTTTAGTCTGATGCAACTAGCAAAACCGAATTTAGATTTCGTTGTACGCTTTAATTTATGAATTATGTGCTAAGAACTCACATCACGGCATTCAGAACATTCCCACACGTGCTCCGTCCCCTCGTTTAATAGCCAGCGAAGAGGCATCGTTCCAACAGTATTCTTATTGAAAGGTCTTCCCTCTCAATTTAGGGATTCTTCCAGAACCCCTGCCGATCCCCCGTCATGTCATCCTCTCCACATACGGGTTCTCAGTCTGCCCCACTGCTTTCTCCGTCTGGTCCCACAGGCACCCGACCACCTCTCCCTTGTCCATAGGTAATCTACCACCAAGAAGTGCATTCCCTGCCAGCCTTTACAGCCTGTTCATTTCCCCTCATACCCGTATGACCAGGTCAGAAAATCCATACAATTCTCACAATCTGTCATCTCTGAAGCGAGGCAAGCCATTCCACACGAAATATTCCTTTCTACACCTTACTAAGCATACTTCGCGAGTCGGTAATGAATGCGATGTGTGTTGCAGAGGTAACCTCCAACCACCAGAAGTCTGATGTCAATGCCTCCATCTCCATTCTCATGCTGGAGGTTGTAATCTCATATGCCAGACTCTCCTTTTTCAAGCATCGTCATTAGTTTTTGTAATGAAACCTCAGCCACTACGTCTGTTTCTCACTACTGACGCGTCGGTGAAGATCACTATGTCACCCCGATGTGTGTTACCCTGGATCAGTCGTTGCACTTCAAACTCTGTGTGGCCTGCTGCCCACTCTCTGCACTCACGACCCATTGTTCTTGTGCCGGTCCGAATGTCTACCGGTATTTTTACCCACTCTTTTTCACGATTACTATTCTCTATGTCACACACCTGGCTGATAGATATTTATGCCTGTGCCATCCATGACCTGTCTCTACTCTGTCTTTGACCCTTGACCATATCCATGACTTCATGCAGGTGGTGATAACTGTCTGCAGAGTCTCTCAAGTACCATTTGGCTTGAAGGACCCTATGCCTTTTCGCAATTTTTGGTATTGTAAGGATATTCCTCATGCATATCTGTCTCAAGCAAAGCCTCAGTGAGAGCAGTACTATGTCTCTTCTCGCAAGACCTATCCCACTCTTTGGCGCGCGCATTGAAGTCACCACATAGGAGATGCATAACACAGGGGTACCCTCAGAACACTTTAAACAGTCCCAACTCTCTCCGCATACGCAAGACTCCACACAAATGCATTTAATTATTCGGTTCCAGCTGTATCCTCCAATTTTCATCTGCATTCCCTACACCTCTTTGCCTTCCTGATCCCATTCACTTATGTCCACTATCCTGTGCTGTAAGCCATCCTTGACCACTAAGTCTATGTCTTCCATGCCCGGGTGGGTTAATGTAACGTGAATAGCCAGGGCACTTAAAAGTGCAGTTTCTGCAGCATGAGGAGTCAATATCGTAGACCAATTTGTTTTTCCAATATTGTCTTTCTCTGCTTCGCACTACGGCAATTCCAATACCAAACCCGTACATGTTTGAATCGCAGACAATCCGTTTTCCTCTTACCCCTTCTGGCTCCAGCCCTCTTCTTTTTTTTCTTTCCCCCATCTCTCATACCTCTTCTTCCCCGTTTCATTTGAGTTGAGTTGAGTTGAGATGAGTCAAGAACCGACATCACTGCACGCAGGACGTTCCCATACGTGCTCCGTCCCCTCGTTCAACAGCCAGCGAAGAGTCATACTACTAGCCGTTCCCACCGCTATCTGATTTATCTATTTATTGATATTGATATATTGATGTATCATTTTCTTCCCGCTAGGTGTTGTAAAAGGTATCGAGCACAGAGCACGCATTCCGTTGCTCCGGCGATGATTCATTTTAATGTTAATACTTGTTTTGATTTGAAAGCAGGAATTATAACGGTCATCCTAGTAAAGCATGTCTGCTAAGGAAGGGGCAAACGATGTTTCTCATGAGTTCATACGCCTGAGGCCTCGCCCGCATACCAGACATTCCACGTCTACAACCAGCTCACCTGTGGCCATTCAATCCTCGGCACGTTGGTCCACCTTGAACTTGCAGTATAACTGGAGTTGTCCATCTACTTGTTGGGCTGCTGTTCTTAGTAAACGGGCCCCAACTACCTGGGAACAACAGGTTATAGCCCCTCCACTAGCTTGGTGAACACGTCTCTAAGCATATGAGGTATTTTCTAAGGATTGCAAATCCCAACCTGCAATCCTACCTCATCCTCCGTGTCTGCCTCTGGTGTGTCTGCAACTGCTTATTGGTTATTCGCAGCTAAACCTAACTAGGATTCGATTATCCAGAAATAAAATCGCACTTCACATGGGTTCATTTCACTTCTAGAAGCAATCAGACATGACACCAACATTAAGGAAACACTCACACAAGGGTTAGGAGAGCTGAAACTTATTGCTTAAGCAGATGACACCGCTTTCTCCCCTACAACCAACACATTCATAATAAACATACTCCGCACAAAACATCTACAAGAAACATAACAATACACAGATCACAAAGCATATATCAGTATATATACACATACACGGCCCTCAAGACTATCACAACATTGGAAATTAAAAACAAAACACCACAATACTCCAACGCACAGGTATATACAACACATGACACACCTTATTCTCGTATACACTAACAGTACACACTTGTAAAAAAAAAAAACAGGTTCATGGCATCACTTATACACCCAGATCAGCAGTGCAGTATTCAACACAGAAACATACACCAACATACACACTTCATTAGAGACATCACATAAACCCACCAGAAAGACTTTCCATACTCCCTCTTGACGCTGGACCAGAAGAAGGCTTTTGACAGAATGCCACACTAATATTTACACAATGCAGTAGTACAATGCAACATTTGACAGTACTTTAGACAGTGGATACAAATCTTGTATAAAAATCCTGAAAGTAAGGTACTGGTGAGTCATTCACTCACTGCCAGTTTTAGAATCACAAGATCTGTAAGACAATGGTTTCCGCTATCATAAATCTTATATGTACTCACACTAGAACCACTCCTACAAGCACTCAGACAGGACACCAACATTAAAGAAACACTCATACAAGGGTTAGGAGCGCGGAAACTAACTGCTTATGCAGATTAAACCTCTTTTTCCTTACAATAAACATACTCCACCACTTCAGACAGTTTAGTGAAGGAAGTGGGGCCAAAATAAACATATAGAGATCCAAAATAATGGATCTGGGAAAGTGGAAGAATAAAGCGGATCTCCTCCCAGATCTAACCGTCACAGGCAACATGAAAATATATGGGATCACATGTTCATGCGATCCTAGACAAACACACACACATAAACATGGCATTCGCTGACAAATCAAATTACAAATATATTACACAGGTACAAAAAGAAGAAGACATCAAAAGTAGTTTGGAAAAAGCGCAGTTTTAAACACCTTCATCATTCCTAAGATAATATATTTGGCTACAGTGTTAGATTTCCCCAAAAGAAACAATCATAGACATAAACAAACATATAAAATATTTCATCTTCAGCAACACAGTTCACGGTATACAATACAAAACACTACTACACACAAAAAATAGGAGTACTAGTCTTTTGCAAGATGAAAAACATACTGACCAATAAAAAGATATCAATTGAAACGAGAAAAAAGAGTGTTGACGTGCTACATAGAACCTGCACTTTTGTATGGATATGAAGCGTGGACAATGAGCAGCCAAGCTTAAAAACAGGCTGGTGGCTGTGTAACTGTGGTTTCTGAGGAAAATGCAAAAAATACCATACACAGACTGAAAAATCAATGAACAAGTCCTTCAAGAAACAAATGAAGATCGTAAACTGATTAGAGTCATTAGACGTAGACAGTCAAAATTATTTGGGCATGTTATGAGAAGAAATGACTTGGATAACTTGGTGACAACTGGTAAGATCGAATGGAAGAGACCAAGGGGAGGACCGAGAAGTAAATACCTGGATAGCTTGGCCACGTGGCATGGTCAAGACAGGACCACGGATCTGATCAACCACTTTGGAGATCGAGTGAGATGGCAAAACATGATCGCCCATGCTTATCGGCATGGCATGATGGATGGATGGATGGCACTACAAGACTTATACACAAACCTACAAACACTAAGAATTAACAATATAGGACACATCATCAGTCATCCAGACCAACACTCATTAGCATTATGCGGCATTGCACTCAGAATACACCTTGAACATTTAAGACAACAGCCATCCAGGCAGATATACAAATACTTAGTGGAAAAACAAGCACCACCATCACACCTGAGTATCAAACGATGATATAAATACTACATTAAAGACTATAGCTGTACTTGCATCAACTTGCACAACAGACACATCACACCAAAAGCGGAAAAAATAACATACAGACTACTTTTCAACCAGACACCGACCACAGAAAGAGCAAAACAGCGATCAAAGCAAATAGCACTATGCTAACTATGCAGACACAACATTCAAGAAAGAGAAGAACATATTTACTATGCTTATCCAATAATCACAGCCACATAGACTGCACTACAACAACTAATAGAAACACCCCCCCCCCCCAAAAAAAAAAAAAAAAAAAAAAAAAAAATAAAACTGACATATACAATGAATTCTTCCTAAAATCAATTCCCTCAATCACAATAGACAAAAACACTAAACTGATTGTAGCATTAGCAGAATACAGACACCTAATATGGTCTAAACGAAACTCGGCCACTCACAATCAACACACAATTCACTCCCACATATTATACATATTTTCCAACAGAAATCGCCAAAATTTCATTTTAAGCAAAATGCCACCCCCATCAAGTTCAATCTTCATATGATATATGTTCAAATGCATACTTCCACAGATAGTTCTATATTCTTAATACGTAGCACTGAACTCAGTCAACAATTCTTAGTATTATTGACATCATTTATGTTTTACCATCTTTAGTTTCACTTTCCTTTCCATCCAGAGAAAGCCCCATGGATATATAGAAGTGCACACTACAAAATTGTATTATATGATCGTCACAAACCAGTATTTAAAGAAGAGAGATATTTAGGCTCATAGATCATTTATTTACACATTTTCAATACCCGTGATAGGGGATAATAAATAATCACACTGTCCTTCTTTGTCACCGGGGATTGGGAAAATATCACATTCAGGTACACATGTTTATCGACCCCCTAAACATGTGTGTAAGACACTAATATCACAATAACCGTCATCTTTAATTTGTAATTCCAGTAGCCCGTACCCCTTAAACTTGTGTATTAGACACTAACACCCCCACAGATCATAATAACCGCCATCTTAAATTGTTTACTGTATGACGATATTCATTTGAAGATCTGCATCACGTGTGATGATAGTATGTAAGACACTGAAACCCCTGCAGACCATAATAACTGTCTCCTTTAAGTTGTTTAATTTCTTAATCTTTGATTTCCCGTAACCCGACCAGTAACTCGACGATCACTTTGCACCATTGTGATCGTTTAATAATAGAATTAACTCGCATATAATATTGCTTTTAATTTCTAAAGTTCAACGTTTTAAATATCAAAAACCTAAAGAAGTTAAGTACCATAGCGCACGAGAATTTGAAAATTGAGGTGCTGTCGCCAGTCGTCCCTAGGGGGGAAGTGGAGTCAACAGGCACACTGTTTAAAATCTTTTTCCTTATTGTGGGCCTCTGCCGGACCTTTGTCTACATACCCCCTGTCAGTCTCAGGTACCTTATCCCTCTCTTTCCTCCTCTTCTTCTAACCCCTAAACAATACCCTTCATATTGTTTCAGAACATACCCACACAAGACTGTA